>CAJGYO010000005.1:105825911-106307743 GCA_904845875.1 Miscanthus lutarioriparius
ACATTTATACTATCCAACACTCATTACAAAGAAGCAATAAGATCCATAAGATGCAATAAGATCCAATAACATTCATTAGATGGGTTTTATTACATAGCATCATCTCCAGTAGCTACACTTGAAGACGTGCGAGAATCGTACTACACATAGTGTCTCATAATACATCTCATAAGGGGTACATCATGGGGTACAACTTATGGAAGCCACTGACATGACTCATGACCACGCAGGGCCATCTACTCTAACTCGTACACCGCAGCTGGGATATGACTGTTCTCGATCTCGATCTCCTCGTCAGACTTGTGAAGTCGAGACACGTACTTCAAGGCCTCGACGAGCTCCTCAGTAGGCTTGGCTCTAGTTAGGGTAGGGTAGGCGTCTAGGTTGAGACGAGTCGGGGCTAACTCAAACTCCTCTATCCTCGGCTTCGTCTTGCTGCGAATCTCCTTGGGTAGCTGATCCCACATACCCTTCATCTCCCTGAGGCGCTTCTTGTCAGACTTCTGCCAAGCCTGCCAAGTCCTCTCACACTTGTGTTGTAGGTACTCGTTCTGCCTGAGTGCCTCGATCAGGTGACCCTGGTTGCGAACGGCCTTCTTCCTAAACTCCTCTAGCTCCTGGGTCATGGTCTTGTTTCGGGATTGGATTTTTAGCATATCAATCCCCTTGGATCTCTCTCTATCTCCTCTGCGGTTGGACTCGGCCTTCTTGTCATCCAACTTTCTCTACAACTCCAAGACCTTGTTGTCGAGGTAGCAGTTCCTGTTACCTAGGTCAGCTGCTTTGTCCTGTAAGTCAGCGACCTTGGCTCTGTGGACTTCTTCACAATGGTTGAGCTCGTCCTATAGCTTGGCAACTGTCTCGAGTAGACTAGCTCGCTCCTGTGCTCCCTGTGAGTCTCTCTCCTAGTACTCCCACAGAAGGGCCTGGTCCTGACGTCTCTTCTGCTCAAGCTGGGTCACGTACCTGTCCTGCTCTAGTAGGTGGATAGCTGAGACACGAAGGCATCTGTCCTCCTCTACAAAGATAACTCTGTCGGCTGCGAAACTCTGCTCACTAGGGGTAAGGCTGAGGTTGAGGGCCTAGGGAAGTAGACGGAACTCTGTCGTCTTCAGGTGCTCATAGTGGTCCCTCATCACTCTGCGAAGTGCCTTGTGTGAGATAGCCTGCAGTCCCTCCTCG
Source organism: Miscanthus lutarioriparius (assembly GCA_904845875.1). Lineage (NCBI taxonomy): Eukaryota > Viridiplantae > Streptophyta > Magnoliopsida > Poales > Poaceae > Miscanthus > Miscanthus lutarioriparius. The sequence continues at coordinate 105,827,094 of CAJGYO010000005.1, forward strand.
ACTGTGTCCTCCATAGTCAACTCAGTGAAGGCTAGGACAGAAGGTAAGGTAGTGCTAGCTGGGAACTCGACTGAGGTGACCACCGGTCCTTCGATTCCTCCTTCCTGAGCTGGCTTCCCGGTGCAGGTGACCTTGACAAGCTCGTCGGGGACACCTAGAATGACGAGAACTCAGCAGAGGGTCTGTGCAAAACCCCCGAGCTCATCTAGGTCGATGGTAAGCTTAGCGTGGTCCAGAGGTAGCGGTCCTAGAGGTGGCCAGTCGACGTCCATTGCCATCTGCATGTTTTAAGGAATCATGTGTTAGCAGGTCAATAATAGATAAGCCTTGCATAGAAGTAAATGCAGGGTCGGTATATAACCGAAAGAAGGGTTGTTCACGTCCTATTCTATCGTCCATTTCTAAGGGTTTCGTCCTATGGTCAAGTATGGCTCTGATACCAACTAAAGCGACCCCGATTTCCACGAGGGAAATCCACAGTGTCGAAGTGTAATAAGACCGTTGTAGATCATATTACCCAAATTCCAGTCGAATATCACATCCATACAACGATAATATCAGAGTACAAATAGTGCGGAATTACATAAGTTTATTAGATCGCCGCATTGGCAGAATCAAAAGTAGCATTCATTCAGAACAGCTAAAAGATAAGATCGCCAAACTCGAGCGTAGGAACGAACCCCTCAACCGTCAATCTCCTCGGAGCTATACTCCTCAGCAGAACCTGTGTGCCAAAATTTATCAGTACGATTTGTACTGGCCACTCCCAACCCTATGAGCATTGCTTTATGGAAATTGGATGCAAGTTGGATATAATCAAAAGGAACCATAAGGCTGGGGTTTCCTATATCAAGTATTTATTAATAGTTGGTCAAGTTTTAACACCATTCACACACCCATTCCACCCCATTCCCATTCCAGAGCCATGTTTCGATCCTGGGATCGATACACCACCATCTCCACACCATCACCATACCACTCCCATACCATCGCTCAGTCGACAGGCCAACTCCCTCTCGGCACTGTCTCAAGGCCCGTAGCCCCTGGCTACGTCCGAACACTCACTCCCAGGGGGAGAAAAGAAGGACTCATCTCACTATCTAGTTTAAGCGAAACCCAGGAAAGGTCCATTGCCGACGAGTCGGCATATGTATCGATCGATCAACCATATACTCTACAGAGGTTTTACATAACCATAAGATCTGCCTCAACTGGGCTAATTCCGGCCGCTTGCTAGCCTAGGATAATGCCACTCTACCATTCAGCCTTGGTTCACCCCAAGTCGGGTCTGGGGTGGCTAAAACTATGAGTCATGGACCAGGTCTCCATGAAGTCTTGGAAGGGTGTGGGGGGAATCCTCCGCACCCCATACCTCCCTCACACTATCCGCTATCAACCTAGCAGTAGTGGCAATATCCTACCAAGTAGTCCGGTCGTCCCGCACCATATAGGGCGAGTGGTACGTAAGGCTTCCCAGTGACTCTGAGTACTAGTAAGTCCTTAGGGATGACCAAGCCAGAATGTCTCCATCAGGGTTTCCATTTACCATGCCACCACAGAACCTCCACCCTAGGCTCCTCCCATCACAGGTTCACACCCAGGGCCACCTCATATACCATTTACCCACCATAGGTATCCATTCCAGGGGTGCCCAGGTAGCACCCCACGGCAAGACTTGCCCTAGGCTCGTCGTATACTCCAACTTGGTCGACACAACCCTCACCCTCCACGCACCCAAGTCACACACGCAACACTCTCCCCATTGTCCAGATAACACCAGTTCTCCACCACGCACCATGTAGTGCAAGCATAGTAGAAGTAATAAGCAATGAAATATAGTAGCAAGCGTGTGACTAGCATATCAGCAGGGTGAGCAGGGGTAAGGTTGCGTCAAGGCAAAGGTCATCAAGAAAGTATACTACCATGCAAGTCCTATCATAGTGTGATCATAACAATAAAGTAAAGCACTAGCATTTCTATTTTAGCCATGCGTAATTGTTGACACCGTTTTTTGCACGTGTCAAATTGATCAGAGTGGGCTAATCGGCAGGAGGAGAGTTACTGTATACGCTGACAGCCGTGAAAATCAGCTTGTAAAGATGGTTGCCGATGAATGGTGGTGATCGATGGAAAGGTTGATTTAGACTCGGGTGTTGCCGATAAGGTTGGAGATATTAGTGTCGATGCCGATGAAGGAAGGCTTAAAAACTACTGCCGATGAAACAGGAAGTATACCGATGGAAAGGAGGTCGGTGAGAATTCCATCGTAATCGAGGCGGATAGGGAAATAGATAGGAGTTGATTTCCTTTTCTATATTTGTTAGAGTATGATTCATGTAAGAGTCACGTGTTTCCTTAGATATGGACTTGGTGTCCTAGTCGTATTTGGTTTTGTCTCTTTAGATCAGGGTATAAATATAGATTAAGGGGCAATGTAATAAAAAAATCAATATCAAAAACCAATTTTTACTCCTATTTGCATCTACTTACTTTTCGGCGACTTCGTCAATTTGCATATTTTTCCTTTTTACGAGTTCTCATTGATTCGGCGAGTTGCATCGTTTCAGTGCAACCTTCGGTGATTCTCGAGTTCCGCGTGAGTACCTCTTGGCCGTGACTTCCGGGCGTATCGCTGTTGTCAGGACCAAAGTGCTCGTATCTTCATCCTTGTCGATTAATAGGTCAAATCGACTAGCACGCTTTGGATATCGATTCGGGTATTAGCCCTTTGTGTTTGCAGATTCACTTTTGCATCAACACATCTTTTGGCACGGCCGGTGGGACACATCAATCCGATCAATATGATCAATCCCGAGATCGATTCAGGGAACATTATCGCGATATCGAAGAAGATCTTAAGGAAGAGCGAGAGATGGGCTATGGAAAAGGCTATAGAAGAATATAGGCGACTTTATCTCGAGATCGTTTAGCTTTGAGCAAGAGTGGGCAAGTCATCCGAAGCAAGATTTGCCGTTGCCTCGGCGAGTTACCTTTGACTCTAATCTGGTAAACTTCAAGAGATGGTTAATTCTGCGATAAATCATGCTTTGATTAATCATTCCAATGTGCTGTCCAATATCGCTTCATAATCTTTGTGGTTCGAACTCTCAAAGAAGGACCAGCGTCACCGCATTACGTTGGGCCCGCCTATCACCAACCGAACCGGCATCTGTCAATACTCCATCGGCTCCCTCGGCCAGGGTGGAGTGAAGTTACTTCTCCTCCAAAGATCGGTAGGCTTGCCTAATATTCAATCTACACCGATACGATCGGATCCGGTACTACCGGAGGACGAGTTCAGCTTAATACGAGATCTATCGGCATCGGCTATGTCGAATACTCGTGTCTCGAATAGCCAGATTCACTGCTAATTGGTGGGGATATGGTATGCCTCCGGAGTCATCTGCTTTCAATCCTGGGTTACCTCAAGTGTTTGATGCGATGGAAAAGCTCCTATACCATCGGTTTGTTTCACGATGGCTCAAGTGCCTCAATATGCCACAACAACTACTCTTTGTGCAACCAACTCCGGAGGTTTCCGGATGCCTTTGGTTCAAACACCCAATTCAAGTCCATCGGCAAGCTTCTCGCCGATGCAGCAGAAAAAGCCCCTGCTATGAGTCAAACTGCGGGGTTCATTCATGCCTCAAGTGGTTATAATTATCCAACAATGTCGACCAAATTACCAGCCATCGGTAAGTTTTGTACCGATGAGTTCCAATAATGGTTGGTCGGGGCGATTACTGTTCAACATACAGATTCAACAAAATCGGCGAGGTTGCGAGGATTCAACAAGGTCATATGCAAGCTGGTTTCGAGAATCAAGCATCGGCATTTCAAATAGATGAATCCTTTCCAAAGAAAGTTAATGGACCACAAGTAACGACAAATATGCCGATTGTTGGAGATCGTGGGCCACAAAGATATGTGGAAGGATATCAAAGAGTACCTCCTATAGAAATTCAGCCAGGTTAAATCGTGAGGAGGAGGTGATGCTTTTTGGGCCGATAAGATAGCAGAAATTATGAAGGATCAGTTTGGGATAAAGCCCAAGGTCAATACTTATTCTTATCGGACTCCATACCCTCATGCATATGATTTAATTCCTCTCCCAAATCGGTACAAGGTACTAGATTTCACTAAATTCTCTGGGCAAGATGATACATCAATAATGGAACACGTCAATCGCTTCATTATTCAATGTGGAGAGGCAGCTAGCAGAGATGAATTAAGAGTTCGATTATTTTCATCATCTTTGTCTGGATCGGCATTTACATGGTTCATTTCATTACCACCAAATTCTATTATTACTTGGGCTGATCTAGAAAAACAATTTCATAAGTATTTCTTTGCTGGAATCCATGAAAAGAAGCTTACCGATTTAGTAAAATTGAGACAGCGTAATGATGAATCGGTAGAAAGCTTTGTGCAAAGGCTACGAGATGTAAAAAATAAGTGCTACAGCCTGGTGCTGGATGATCGGTAGCTTGCCCATCTGGCTTTCCAAGGGTTATTGCCACATCTTAAAGACAGATATGCTTCTCAGGAGTTTGAAAGCCTCAGTCATCTTGTGCAAAGGATCTCTGATCAAGATACTAGGGTTTTTGAACCTAAAAAGAATTGGAGTAAAAAAGTATCATTTGTTGAAGAAGTAGGAGATTCTGATTCTGATGAAGAACCAGTTATCGGCTTAGCTGAGTGGGTTAAGAATAAAAAACCGATATCTTGTCCCTTTGGTCAGAAAGAGCCAGAAAAGTTTACCTTTGATATCACCAAGGCCGACAAGATATTTGATCTTCTGCTTCAAGAGGGCCAAATTAAGCTGTCACCTAATCATGTGATCCCATCAACAGAAGAGTTGAAGAAGATCTTGTACTGCAAATGGCACAATGCAACTTCACACAGTACAAATGAGTGCAAGGTGTTCAGGCAACAGTTACAATTGGCTATTGAATCTGGGAGAATTAAGTTTGGTACATCCAAGGCCCAGAAACCGATGAAAATTGATCAACACCCTTTTCCAGCAAATATGTTGGAGGCCAAAGGGAAGACCAAGGTATTGACGTCAGAGGCTGCTGAGAAAAACGCATCAGTGGATCCCCAACATCGGATAACTACCGATGATGCAAAAAGTAAGGGTTTGCTGGGAGAAAGCAGTAGTTCCAAAAACCCTCCTCGACCTGGCATTGTGATTACCCATCGAAGGCAGCAGGAGGGTTGGCGTCAGCATAAGGACCGATATCGACAACAGCAAGAAGAGAGACGTCGGGAAGAATGGAATCGGCATAAAGATCATTGGAGGTGTCCGTTTTTCATCCATTGCTGGGAAGAAGGTATTAAATTGCCAACTGTTGAAAATTGCCCTGAGTGCAATGGTTATTATGGGGTCAATCGGTCAGAAAGGAGGTTTCAACCTGGCAATCAGGGTTTATTTATCAATGAGCCGATCAGAGGCAGAGCATCAGTGCATGATCGACTGGGGGGCAGACTTAGTGTACATGAGAGGCTTGGTAAATGCGCTGGATATTTTCCAAGGAATCAAGAGGAGCTTGAGGAGATGGCAAACGCAAGAGTTCTCGATGAAGAAATATTCTACAGGGACCCCAATATACGCCGTGTAGAATCAACTAGGATATGTTATTAGCCGGTTTGGAAGACCAAGTTTCCTCGATGGTGCCCGGAGGGTCTAACAAAGACACAGAAAAGGAGGATGCAACGTGAGCATCGGGAAGATTTATACCGAGAGGAAAATTCCTCCAATGAGAGGTCTGGTCATCAGCAGTGGCAGGTAAAACACAAAAATAAGGGTCCATCGGCAGATGTTAATATGGTATTCATGTTGCCAATGGAGTTTTTGGCACTATCTGATAATGAGGAAGAAGTTGTTCTCTCTGATCAAGTAGCTCAGTTGACACTAGATCCAATGATGGTTGTTTTTGAGAAACCTACCGATGACGAGAGACAGCATCTTAAGGCTTTGTTTGTGAAAGGCAGAGTTGATGGGCAGCCTATATCTAAGATACTTATCGACGGAGGGGCTGCGATTAATATTATGCCTTATGTGATGTATCGGAAACTTGGTAAGGGAGATCAAGACTTGACCAAAACCGATATGATGCTGAAGGATTTTGAAGGCAATGTGTCACCGGCTAAAGGGGCAGTATGCGTTGAATTGACCATCGGAAGCAAAACATTGCCGGCGACGTTCTTTGTTATTAATGGTAAGGGTGCATATAATCTGCTTCTAGGGAGGGATTGGATTCATGCTAATTGTTGTGTTCCTTCTACAATGCATTAATGCCTCGTACAGTGGATTGGGGATAAGATTGAGGTTGTCCCTGGTGATTCTTCTTATATCATCGCATCGGCAGAATCAGATACTTATGAGCGAACTAAATGCATATCAGGAGAAGTTTGGGAAAAAGAGTTCCTTAGAGTTGCTGATTATGAAATTCTGCCGATCCAAGCAGTCGGTTCTGAAGAAGAGTTTTAATGGATAGGTTTGCCGATGATGGAAAATTAGGTCAAGGGTTCACCTCGGCAGATGATTTAGTAGAAGTAGATATTGGTGATGGCGGTAGGCCAAGACCTACTTTTATTAGTGCTAAGTTAGATTCCAAGTGTAAGCAGCAAATAACTGATTTGTTAAAAGAATATAAAGATTGTTTTGCTTGGGATTATACTGAGATGCCTAGATTAGACCGATCGATAGTTGAACATCGGTTACCTATCAAATCTGGATTTCGGCCACATCGTGACCCGGTACGCCCGATGCAACCCTAATACACTTCGACATTAAGGCGAAATAACTAAATTAATTGAGGCAAAGTTTATTTGGCGATTGTCGATATGCAGTGGATCTCTAATGTGGTTCCTGTTTATAAGAAAAAAATGAAAACTTCGTGTTTGTATTGATTTGAAATCTCAACAAAGCCACACCGATGGATGGCTATCCAATGCCGATTGTTGATTTGTTGATTGATGCCAATGCAATGGGACATCAAATTATCGACTTCATGGATGGTAATGCAGGTTACAATCAAATATTCATGGTGAAGAAGATATTCCCAAGACCGCTTTCGGATGTCCGGGTCATGTAGGGTTGTTTGAGTGGATAGTCATGACGTTTGGTTTGAAAAAATGCTTGCGCTACTTATCAAAGAGCTATGAACTTTATTTTTCATGAATACATCGGCACATTAGTGGAGATCTATATTGATGATGTAGTAATTAAGTCGGAGATATCACAAAACATCTAGCCGATCTCTGAAAAATACTAGAGTGCACAAGGAAACATGGATTGAAGATGAATCCTAATAAATGTGCATTTGGTGTATCAATGAGTCAATTCTTGGGTTTTATGGTGCATCGGTGGGGCATCGAAATCGAGGAAGTCTATTGATGCAATTAACAAGGTGGTTGCTCCTGCTTAATAAAACTGAATTGCAATCTATGATCGGCAAGATTAATTTCATTAGAAGATTCATATCTAATATGTCGGGTAAGATCAAGGCTTTCAAATCCATTACTTAAATTAAAAGCCGATCGAAATTTGTATGGGGAGTCGAAAAGCGGCGATTAGCCCTAGATGAAATTAAGAAATATTTAACAAATCCTTCATTGCTAGTTCCACCTCAACATGGGAAACCTTTCAGGGTTGTATTTATCAACCGATGATACCGTTATCGGTTCAACTCTTATTCAAGAATTTGAAGGGAAAAACGTGTTATTTATTATTTGAGCGGAAGATTAGTGGATCTTTGAGACAAGGTATTGACCATCGAGAAATTATGTCTGTGCTTATACTTTTCTTCTTGTGTTAAATTAAGACATTATTTGTTATCTGCCGAATGTACGGTCATATGCAAAGACGACGTAGTCAAGTATATGCTGTCGATGCCGATATTAAGTGGTAGAATCGACAAGTGGATTTTAGCATTATCAGAATTTGAACTACGTTATGAATCGACTAAGGCAGTTAAGGGGCAAGTTATGGCTGATTTTGTCACTTAGCATTGTAATACAGTGGACTCTCTGAAAGTTGCCCCTTAGACACTTTTCTTCGATGGGTCCACATGTGGTGAAGGAGCAGGTATCGGCATTGTGTTGATTTCACCTCAAGGAAAGAAGTATGAGTTTTCATTGCCGATTGTTGCTACATCGACAAACAATCGGTTTTGAATACCAAGTCTTGATAAAAGGGTTGGAATTCTTTGAAGGAGATACGTGCGATCTTTGTTGAAATCTTTGGTGATTCTATGCTAGTTATAAATCAATTGGTCGGATTTATGAATGCCGAAGTGAAGTTTTAATTTCGTATTATGAAAGATGTTTGCAATTGTTGAAAGGGTTTAGAGATTTTCGTCTCGAACATATTTCTCGACTGTATAATGAAGAGGCTAATCGACTAGCTCAGCATGCTTCAGGGTATCAGCCTATTCAGGAAGTGCTAACATCGGCAGTTGATACCGATGACTGGAGAAAGGAGATTGTCGATTATTTAAAGGATCCATATGAAAAGGTTGAAAGGCGTATAAGGTTCCAAGCTACCAAGTATGTGCTCCTCGATGATGAATTATATTATCGAACTATAGATGGAGTTTTACTCAGATGTGTTAGCAGTGATGAATCGAAAAGTTTGATGGGTGAAATTCATGAAGGAGTGTGTGGAGCGCATCAATCGGCTTTCAAGATGAAGTGGATGATCAGAAGGAATGGATACTATTGGCCGACTATTCTTGAAGATTGTTTTAAATATTTTAAAGGATGCCAGGGGTGTCAAAAGTTTGGTAATATTCAAAGAGCGCCTGCATCGGCTATGAACCCTATAATTAAACCTTGGCCGTTCCGAGGATGGGCTATCGATCTCATCGGTCAGATTTATCCGCCATCGAGCAAAGGACATAAATTTATTCTGGTTGCTACCGATTATTTCATAAAATGGGTTGAGGCAATTCCTTTAAAAAAGGTGACATTGGCTAATATGATCGATTTTGTGAAAGAGCATATTGTTTACCGATTTGGTATTCCTCAAACTATCACTACCGATCAGGGTACTATGTTTACATCGGGAGAATTTGATGAGTTTGATGTAGGTATGGGAATTAAAGTTTTAAATTCTTCTCCATATTATGCTCAAGCTAATATTTAGGCTGAGGCTTCTAACAAAGGGATCATCAAACTCATTAAGCGCAAAATTGAAGAAAATCCTAGGAGGTGGCATACAGTATTAAATGAAGCCTTGTGGTCATATCGGATGTCATGTCATGGTACAACCAAAGTAACGCCTTATCAGTTAGTATATGGACATGACGCAAAGATATTGCCTTAGGAAATTAAAAGCGGCTCTCTAAGCGAATCGTTCTCAAAATCAGCTGACAGCCGATGATTATGATACTCTTATGAAGGATGAGTTGGAAGATGTGGCGGGTCATCGGTTAAGGGCTTTAGTTAGCATCGAAGAAAATAAGAAAAGAGTAGCCAGATGGTATGACAAGAAGGTGAAGATAAAGGAGTTTGCCGAGAAAGATCTGGTCTGGAAATTGATTTTACCGATTAGGACTAAAAGTTCAAAGTTTGGAAAGTGGTCTCCTAATTGGGAAGGTCCATATCGGATAAATCAGTCTGTTCCTGGTAACGCATATATTCTAGAAACCCTCGAAGGGGTTGTGTTTTCCAGAGCATTAAATGGAAAATATTTAAAGAAATATTACCCTAGTATTTGGATGGATGCATGAAAGTATAAGTGCCGATAATGAGGTCCTATCGGCTAAAATTATACAAGGATGTCAATGTCTCATAAAGTGCCAATCCAATAGACAAGATTTACAAGTTTAACAAGGATTGGATAGCCAATATCGCACGCAGGTGAATCTAGTCGGCTTCCTTTATTTCTTTGATGTCTTCATCGGCAACCCTCCACGTGCTTGAGTTTTTTTTCTTCATGGCCAAGGCTTTGCGAGCACGGATGTCTCTTTCTTCTTGAAGGGCCTTGATGGCATCGGGTGGTAGCTTTCATCTTGTTGGGCATGAATTAAGGCTGCCTCGACTTCTTTCAATTCAGCCAATAGAGCCATCCTCTTTGCCGATAAATCTAAGATTTTCTGCTTAAGTTCAGCGCCCGAAGTCTGCAAGTTGCCGATGCCCTTGTGCTTCTCATCTGCAATCTATTTCAGGTGTAGCATCTCTTCTTTGAGTTGAGCTTTGATTTTATCTATCGGCGATGCATTGAGCAGCCCGTTGATATTGCAGTTGGCGGCTTTCTAAATGGGCTGCTGGGATGAGTGCTTTTTCAACATCGGCAGGGACCTGGCCACGGATTGTTTTGAAAATTGCCTTTGCGGGGTTCGAGTCATCTACCAGTTGGGCGGTATCCTACTGTAACAAGTCCAGGAGAGCTTCCAACTTGGACTTAATTTCTACCAATATTGTTCCCAGTGCAAGGGAAGAACTTGTTTCCTCTTCATCATCGTCAGAAACGTCATTGGCAAAGGAAAATAGGTTGTTTGGGGAGTCTTGTTCCTGAGAAAAAAGAAAAAGAGATCAGTTAAGGATAAGTATGAATATTATAAATCGACTAGGTCAATCGGCTTACCTGTTTCAAGGAAATTTCCTGTACTTGGCTGGAAGAAGCAGTCTGGAGTATGCTGTGTGGAGGATCAACTGCTTGCTCGGTTGCATCGATTGATTCTGGCCGGCTTATGGGACGTTAGGCGAGATGTGGGATTGGCATGGACTTACATGCTTTTGGTGTGCCTCGGCATCTGTTAAGGCTTTGCGCTTTGCTTGGGCCTCAAAGAACGGTTGGTACAGGGGGCATCGGCACTTGTTGGTTGTGGAGCTTGAACATCTGGTATGCTTGTCGATGTACCCATTTGTTGCTTTGCAAAACAAGTGTAAGGTATGATATTTAACGAGATAAAATGTAAAATCAAAGGAATACCTCTGAAGGTTTGTCGAGGTAGTGGTGCTGATGTCGGAGGAATTGCCGATGACGATCCAAAGAAATGCTCTTACACTACGATGATTAATGTTAATCTGATTTGTGATCGGCATGAGTAGAAATAAACAGGGTTGTTACCTTGAATGCCTTGATCGGGGTTGTAGCAAAGAAACCAATGGAGTGGCCCAATTGTAGCCAATTTGGACTTGGAAGTGATGGTCTTGGCACGGGTCTTCCGGTGAGTCAAAGCGACTAAGGTGGGGGCGTTATAGCCGATCGGTGATATCGGGAAACAGGGTCAAGATCGAAAGGTTTCCCACTTTTGCTCATAGATGGTCTTTGGGTTGTTAACTTTATCACGAGAAAGTTAGTTACCGATATATGAAAGGAAAAAGCGTAAGGGAGTTAAAAGAAACTTCTGCATCATCGGGAATAGTGTATTCGAGGTCGATCATGTGCCGATATGTGTGAGCGGATATTGCAAATAGTTGTTCCTCCACTCTTGCCACCATTGCTTATATGATTCGGTGATGAAAGATGTTGGCGTCCGAGATGGATATATCGACATCCGTAGTATCGGCATCGGGGAGAGTAGCACTACCTGCTCCAATATGTTCCGCGGTGATTGTTTCTCTGGGTTTGATCACATCGGCAAAACAAAGTTTGATTGGCGATTGCCCAAAAGCCAATTAACGGATACACGCCAATGGATTGTAAAATTCATACGTGATATTGGTGTTTTTCCGCTACCAATGTGTTTCTTTGGGATGCCACAGGAGTAATGATGGCCATCATGAGTTCATTATCTTGATTGAGTGTCATCGGCAAAATTGAAGAGAAGGGGGAATCTGTTTTCTTCGTCAATATAAGGTACCCAGGCCCTATGATCATGAGAAAGACCATTGTAGAAGTTTTGGAAGAATCTGCCGATCTGGTCTTCATTGGCCTCTGTTCCAGGGAGGACAATTATGGCTTCACCAAAATTGAGGGGTGAGCGTGTTGCCGATTCCTCATCCCCAAGCACGTGGTCTTCAGCAATTTCTCGTGGGAATTGTTGGGCAAAGAAGTCCCATTGCAGACGTTTTTGCATATGGGCATTCAACCACATGTTGATAAACCACCACGGGCCTCCTAAATTGCCGATGGGTTTGCCAAGCAAAAGTTTCTGAGACACTTGATGAAGAAGATGATAAGTGGAGCTCAGAAGGTATCGGCCAAGAGGAAACCTTACACCATTGGCCAAGAGTTCAGCCGTGGGGAGGAAGGCGTTGGTTGGTCCTACTGATCGATCATAGAAGATAAATTTTTCTAACCACATATTCAAGAATGTGGCATGTTCCCTCTGGTTAACTATCCCGGTCCTCTGGCATTCTTGAATATATCCCGTCCAACTGCCGATGTTGCGGGTATTCACCCTATGTTCAGATTTTCTGCCATAGATGGAGCCTTCATCGGCAGTTGAAATGTCCAAGCCGGTGAGCATGTAGACATCGGCAAGTGTGGGGGTAGCTGGGCCATGTCCAAACATAAAAGTATTTGTTGTGTCTGACCAGAAGTAAGCAGCTGCAATCATCATTGACTCGTTCTTTTGCATATCGGCAATGGATAGCCTAATGCATTGGTCTAGCTTCCGTTCTGCCCAGTGTACTTGCATCGACCTGTTGACCCTCAAGTACCAATCTTTCCACCCTTTGGTAGTTTTGGGCCAAGATCAGAATGTATCTTTCCATAAATTCAGAGAGAAATTTTGGGCTCTAAAAGGGATTCTGTTAACCTCTGCATTAATCAGATCAGTTGGATCTGAGTTGCCCATTGGTCCTAGGCATTGGAAATGCGGCTGATCGGTTGGAATAACTAATTTGTTGCGAAGTTCCTAAGTTTAGAGGATCCAAAGAACAAAGAAAAAGAGAAAAAATTACCAACTGTATAAACTCACCAAGACCAGAGGAATCGAGGTAAAAAGTAACGGAAGTGGAACGAACCGCAGGGACATCAAAGTTGATTGCCATTATCTTGAGGTAGATGGGGGCACGAGCTGGAGACTCGAGGTTGACGCTGGAGAAAAGTTCTTGTTGGTTGAGGTCGCGCAGTTGTTCGTCGGAGTCGCCGCCGAAAAGAGAGAATGCCAAAGGTTGGAGTCTCGAGGGTAGAAGACGAAGCGTTCCGGAGAAATCTATTTATAAGCCGCTTGGGTAGGGGTATTACGGACTTATCTCTATGCCGCGTGCATGTGGGTCGAGGTGGTTCGGATGGATATGGTAATCTGTTACATACGATAATCAAGGGATTGTACGAGATGATTTGATGGCAAGTAATCATGACTTGGAAGAGATCTCGATGCAGGATATTTTAATTCTAAAAATGGCGGCATTATTATGTTAGGATCTTACCGATGGATTATTGTTTTGGTATCTTAACCATAATCGGGGCAAGAGTGGTTGGAAATTGTGCGATATTCTTGAGGTGCGTGAATCGGGACTAGATTTGATTAGATTTGATAACGAGATCAAGTTTTGGCTTGGAGGATGAGTTCTGGTAATTGGGCGAAGGCAAGCGTTATCTGGAGTAAATTTTGGAGCATTAATGGTTTTATACTCCGAAATTGGGGGCATGTGTTGACACCATTTTTTGCGTGTCAAAATGATCGAGTGGGCTAATCGGCGGGAGGAGAGTTCTCAGATCTGTTGTACGGTGTGAAAATCAACTTGTAAAGATGGTTGCCGGATGAATGGTGGTGATCGATGGAAAGGTTGATTTAGACTCGGGTGTTGTCGATAAGGTTGGAGATATTAGTGTCGATGCTTAGATGAAGGAAGGCTTAAAAACTACTGCGCGATGAAACAGAAGTATACCGATGGAAAGGAGGTCGGTGAGAATTCCATCGTAATCGAGGCGGACAGGGAAATAGATAGGAGTTGATTTCCTTTTCTATATTTGTTAGAGTATGATTCATGTAAGAGTCACGTGTTTCCTTAGATATGGACTTGGTGTCCTAGTCGTATTTGGTTTTGTCTCTTTAGATCGGGGTATAAATATAGATTGAGGGGCAATGTAATAAAAAATCAATATCAAAACCAATTTTACTCCTATTTGCATCTACTTACTTTTCGGCGACTTTGTCAATTTGCATATTTTTCCTTTTTACGAGTTCTCATTGATTCGGCGAGTTGCATCGTTTGATTAAACCTTGGCGATTCTCGAGTTCAGCGTGAGTACCTCTTGGCCGTGACTTCCGGGCGTATCGCTGTTGTCAGGACCAAAGTGCTCGTATCTTCATCCTTGTCGATTAATAGGTCAAATCGACTGGCATGCTTTGGATATCGATTCGGGTATTAGCCCTTTGTGTTTGCAGATTCACTTTTGCATCAACAGTAATAGGTGCTACGAGATTGGGTGGGATGTGGCACCTTCAGTGTAGTCATCTCTGTACTCCTCACGGTACTTACGATCCTTGTCCGTCCGGTTCTCCTCCGAGTCTGCAAACGATCGCATTATAGTCGTGTTAGCGACGCCTATAGAATAGCACAAAGAAGCAGTTAAAATTCAAAAGAGCCAAATGCACTCAAACATGAGTTCATTGCGTAGAGCTCAATTTTAGATGGATTTTGGTCCTGGTCTTGTATTTTTCTGAGATCGTATGAATTAGTTATATATTTCCGAAGATTAAATTAAGGCTGATTAATTCAGGTTTGACACGTGTCAGACTGTGACTGGTTCTCATGGTCTTGGAGTAGTGTACCAGCTGGTGTGGTGGTTGGAGAGGTCGCCGAAGTGGTCGGAGAGCTCGCCGATGTGGTCGGTGAGATCGTTGAGGTGGTCGGAGAGCTCGCCGACGTGGTCGGTGAGATCGCTGAGGTGGTCGGAGAGCTCGCCGACGTGGTCGGTGAGATCGCCGAAGTGGTCGGAAACGTCGCTGAGGTGGTCGAAAGGCTGGCCGAGGTGGTCGGTGCAGCAACGCAGGGCTCCAATGGGCTTCATCCTCGGCTAAGGTGAGCGCGGTGTGTCTCTCGTCATGGCGGAGCCAGTCAGGGTGTCAACGTCGCCTTTGCCGCGACGTAGAAGACATGGTGGTCTTGCCATGGTTGTGCTCTGACCATGGTGAGCGCGTGCGTGCGTACGATGTGTATGTATGGCATGAGCAGAGCGCTCGGTGCTGGCGTTCCCGAGCGGAGGGCTCGGCGTCGCCCCCTTTCTTCCCTTTGCTTCGCGTTTCCGTTTGGCTCAACAAGAGGGTTGTGGTGGTCCATCTATGCTACCGATTGGCTAAGCCGGAGCAAGAGCTCGTGCTCCGATGTGGTCTGTTCATGGCGTCCGAGAGGCTAGGTATGGTTGTGCCGGTGTTCCCGAGCAGCAAGGGGTCGGTGAGGCCAGGCCTTGGGCTGGTGCGCATGCGGTGCGTGTGCAGCGTGTCCAGGAGCGGGAAAGCTCTGCCTCTGCATTCCCCAGGTGCGGGAATGCGGTGGCGTTCATGGCGAGTACGACTAGCACGGTGAGCGGCGAATGACGTGGCTCACCGTAGGGCTCGTGGCGGTAGGATGGCGGTGCGGTGGCAAGGCGAGGCATTGATGAGGCGATGCAGTGCCGTGCCGAGCAGCTACGTCGCTGTAGCCGATCAGGGCAGCGCTCCTGGCTCCGGCGAGGTCCAGTTCCGCAGCGGCTTCCTTCTCCTCCTTGCTTCTTCCTCCTCCCTCTCTCTCGGCTTGACGCGGGGTGGTGCTGTGCCACCAGCGGCGGCGGCGAACGGGCTGAGGGTTAGGGCTCGCGGGCGTTGGCTTTTATAGCCGAGCTCCAAGGGCTCCAATGGCGGATGGTGATCGGGCGGTGGTGATGCATGTGGCACATTGGACGGCCCGCGTGCGGTAGCGTGGGCGCGGCGCAAGGGGGAACAGGGTCATGCGATGTGCGTGACCCCGGGCCCACGTTTGCTCCGTGGTCAGCTCCCGGCCGCGTGGGGAGAAAGCGTGGGGAAGACGACGACGTTGTAGCTGGGTGCCTGACAGAGGGGGCCCGTTTGTCAGCTTGTCCCGATGCGGCAGCGTGCGGTGCGTGACAGCTGATGGGCGGGTCTGGCTTGTCAGCGGCTGCGCTCGTGAAAGGGCAGGCGAGGCTTGGCTGGGCTAGCTGGGCCGGTCAAGGCAGGCTGGGCTGAGCTGCTGCCTCCGTCCTTTTCCTTTCTCTTTTATTTCTTTTGCTTCGATTCAAATTTAGTTAGAGTTTAAACTTTGAGCTTTGAGTTATATAGTGGGTCCCACAAGGTGTTTCAATTGGTGGTCAAAATACATCCCATATATTAGGGATTATTGGCTATTTTTGTTATTCAAAAATAGTTGAAGTTTTATATAGGGGTGTTTTATTCTTTCAACAAATAATTCCTTACTTAGGGTTTATCATAAATATTAAGTAAGTTTGTTGAACATCACATAAAGCAAAAGAATCCAAATCACAAGTGGAATTAAGGATGCATGCATGATTTATTTATTTAGGATTTTAATTTCACATGTGGCATAAAACCAGGCTATGCTTATGATCTTAACCTAGTTGGGTCACATCTAATCCAGAACTAGGGTTTGGCTTCTACATGTGTCACTCAACATCACATAGTGTTTAAACAAAAATTTTGTAGTTGTGATTTTTGGTGTGTGGATTTTTGGGTTGTTACAATTTGCCTACCGAGGAAACCTAGCGGCTCTAACTTGTTAGAGAAACCTATGAAATGGCTTCATAGTGTACCCCGCCCGCTCACCTTGGCAGTGTTATAGGAGTAATTAACCCGGGCATATGAGAATCACGACTCACGGTGAATGTGCACAACCTCGGCAGAGTGTTACAAACTGTTATAACAACCGTGCTCATGATCACGAGTGGCCCAGAAAACTCACAGAATAAATGGTTACTTATTGTTGTTCATTTATGATGTTCTACGATGATAATATGATTCAATTGATTCTGATATCTGATCATGTGGGTTTAATTTGGGCTTAAGCATAACTTGATAATAGTTGATGATAAAATCTTGACTTACTAAAAGTGCTAACCGCAGTAAACCAGAGTCACCCTTTTTGAGCTTTCATAACCCCATGTTATCTTGTTAAGTACGGGAAGTACTTACGCTTGTTTACTTTCAATATTGGATAAAAATCCCGGATGGGTAACAGATGTCAACGGATATGAGGAGTTTCTAGAGGACTTTTAGGCTTGAGGTCAACTAGTTGACCATCCCTGTGTTGGAACTACCATGAGAGAGCTACCTTTTTATTTTCCGCTGTGTTGTGTAAGACTATGTGATGGTATTAATCATGATGTAAGATACACCGTGATGATACGTTTTGTAATTTGTCAACTTATGTGTGTGACTGATCCCTGGGCACAAATGAGTTTTATGCATTCAATTTTATCCTTAAAATTAGATGTGACAAATTGGTATCAGAGCCGTGTTGACTGTAGGACGCATGCCTAGTTAGAGATGGTCGTTTTAGCATCTTAGCTCCACTGGTTTCATGTTTACTATCTCATTCTTGTTATTTTATTAAAATATTTATGCTTTTCATACCTTAATGTATTATATAAAATTATTGATTCTAATTCTATCTTACTCTAAATCTATAGATGCCTCATAACCCGAAGACTGTCCGCCTCAGCTCTGCAGGCTACCGTGCCATGTTCACCCCCCGTGCTCCACAAGAGGAGAAGGAGATTGTGGTCATCTCCGATGATGAGGTGGAACCCATGATCGAGGAAGATGAGGAGTGGATGGCTACCCCGACTCCCGCACCAGCACCTGCACCCGCACCTGCTCCTACTCCAGCTGTTGCACCTGTCTATGCTGTTGCAGCTACACCAACGGAGTCATCAGCTACTTCACCAACGCCTGTGCCACCCCCAGCCATCCCTGTGGTAGATGAGGAGATGGGCTGGATGTGCAAATACTACTTCAAGCAGGCCCTGGAGACGGCCTACTACCACACCCTTCTTACTCAGGTGCTGGATGACTACTACACTGATCTGCACGCCTCCTTCCAATATCACTGTGCAGAGTACCAGCACCCTTTGGAGGCAACTTTTTGGAAGGTAGAGCTGGTTGTCACCGCCTGGAATGACATAAAGAATGGACATGAGGTGGAGACTGTCCATAGTGCCACTGCCAGACGGGCTCATGCATTGGATGGCATGGAAGATGTAGCGCAGGACGCTTACATCTACTACCATGGTCGTCATTTGAGGCCATGAAGGAGGATCGTTTTAGGTTCCTTCCTCGCAATGATCATGAGGGTAATTGGCAGGTCCTGGCACCACCAGAAAGTGATCCCACTCTAGAAGCAATAGTGCGACATGTCCATGCCATGCAGGGGGTAGATGAAGAAGTCAAGGGAGAGCTGCGTGCATCGCAGAGGGTCGAGAGGCATCTCTAGAAGCAGGTTGACAAATTGCGTGCTCAACTTAGGATGTCACTGATCTACAAGAAGAAGCCCCGGTCGTTCACCATGATTGGCACAACCCCATAGGTGTTTGGTGCCTTGTTTAAAGCTACGACGTTGTTAGTTCGTGTGTCATGTCTAGTCTTGTTTTGTCTTGTGAACTTTAGTGATTAGATGTTTTTAATTGTGAACTTGGACGATTTGGAGTTTGTTTGATTGCTGGAAGTTTGTGGGCATGTCCATAAATTCCATAGGTTTGAACCTTAAGTTTAGATGAAGTCTTAATGCAGATGGGTTGCTTTATCATATCTCTTCTGTGCTGTTTTCTGGAGCAACCTGTGTTCTTTATCTTGTATCTTGAAATCTGGGCTGCTAAAAATTCTAAAATTTTTGTGGAGATATCTAGACTTCTATATCTTTCAAATGTCTTTGGAATCACGTTGATATCTATTCAGGTTTCTGAGATCTAGCTATCACAAGTTGATGTTTCTGCGCAGTCTGGAACCCATAACAGATTCGGTTTAGCTCTATTTTTGACCATGTGTATATCAGAATCTGTAGAAGTGTTCTACATAAAAGTTGTAGCTAATCTCCTAAGATTTCTAACCATTCTTGATATGCCTCTGTTGGGTCTCTGAAACTCAAGTTATGACAGATTTACTGAACTGCTGTAGTTGAATCTCGTCCAGAAAATCTTCAGCGTTGTTCTTTTTCTTTTATAAGTTCTCTATAATTTGGAAATCTCTAAAATTTTGCACATTTGGTTGAAAAGCAGATGGCCGCAAGAGGAGGAAGAGGCAGAGGCTGTGGTTGTGGTCGTGGTGCTCCCGTGAATCCACCACCACCGCCACCAGTGACTATGGAGCAATTGATGGGAATGCAAGCACAGTTAATGCAAGCCATGATGCAATGCTTGGATAATGAACCTGCAAGAGGACCACCGCCTGTTCAGGTCAAAGACAAGCATGGAGAATTCATGAAGGGTCGCCCTCTGGTGTTCACCCATGCCTTAGACCCCTTAGAGGCAGACGATTGGTTGCGTGCTATGGAAAAGCAACTTAACATAGCACAATGCAATGATCTTGAGAAGGTGTTGTATGCTTCTGGTCAACTCCAGGGAGCATCTCAGGATTAGTGGGATTCTTTCCAGTATGGATGCCCCAACAATGCTCCTGTTATCACCTGGCAGGAATTTAAGGACAATTTCTGGTCATATCATATCCCCGATGGACTAGTGGAATTGAAGCGGGAGGAATTCAGGTCCCTTAACCAAGGATCTATGTCTGTGGCGGAGTATCATGACAAGTTTGCTCAACTATCATGCTATGCTCCAAATGATGTGGCTGAGGATAGTGAGAAGCAACGCCGCTTCCTCAAGGGACTTTATGATGGCCTACAGCTCCAGCTTATGTCCAACACGTACCCTAACTTTCAGTCATTGGTGAACCACGCTATTGTGATTGATAATAAGCGCAAAGAGATGGAAACCAAGAAGAGGAGGCTTCAAGGGCAAGCTTCTGGAAGCAACACCCGCCCACGTGCCTATCCCCAATAGGGTTTTCAGCAGAGGAATCAAGGACCATCTAACTAGAGAAACCGTGGTCAATATCCTCAGCGTAACCAGTTTCAGCAACGCCCTTAGTACCAGCAACAGTTTGGTAATCAACGTCCCCAGCAACAGACCGGTAGTCTAGCAGCACACCAGGGAATGCCCAACAATGCTCCTATGAAGAGTGGTGCACCCAGTAACCCTAACGCATGCTACTGCTGTGGAGAAGTAGGTCACTATGCTCATCAGTGTCTAAAGAAGTAGAACCAGCAAGCTCCACAGGACCAGAATGGCAATCCGAAGTTCAATGCCTGACCACCTCACACTGCAAAAGTGAACTATGTGTCATCTGATGCAGCTCAGGAGACGCCTGAGGTCATGTTGGGTACGTTCAGTGTCAACCCTATCTCTGCTACAGTACTTTTTGATTTAGGTGCTTCGCATTCATTTATTTCCCAAGCTTTTGTTAGAATGCATAGCATACCTTTATGTGCCATGAAAAACCTCATACTAGTAAATTCACTGGGAGGTAGCATGCCACCTTCTTATTGGAGTCCCTCAGCTAGCATTTCCTTAAGGGGGGTAGACTTCAAAGTGAAACCTATTGTGTTGAGAACAGCGGGAATTGATCTTATCCTGGGTATGGATCGGATGAAACAACACCGGGCAGTGATTTAGTGTCAGGAGAGATCTGTTGTTGTGACATCACCCAATGGAGATAGAATTTATGTAGAAGTAGTAGTACAAGTTTAGCCAACAACCACTGTGAACCAGCTGGAAGGTGATGCCAATAAACAAGATCGTGTTGTGGAGGAGTTCTCGGATGTTTTCCCCTATGACTTGCCAGGTATGCCACCTGACCGTGACATTGAATTCATTATTGAATTATTACCTAGAACTGCACCAATAGCTAAACGTCCATATAGAATGGGGGTTAATGAATTAGAAGACCTTAAGAAACAACTAAAAGAGTTGCAAGAAAAAGGTTTTATACGCCCCAGTTCTTCCCCATGGGGGGCACCTGTGATCTTTATGGATAAGAAGAATGGTACCCAATGGATGTGTGTAGATTATCATTTACTTAATGAGGTTACTATCAAGAATAAATACCCTTTGCCAAGGATTGATGATTTGTTTGATCAGTTCAGAGGTGCCTATGTGCTCTCTAAGATTGATCTCCGCTCAGGTTACCATCAGCTAAAGATTCAAAACTTGGATATACCCAAGATAACATTCACTACATGGTATGGCTTGTATGAGTATACAATTATGTCTTTTGGATTGACCAATGCAACTGCATACTTTATGTATCTGATGAATAAGGTGTTCATAGAGTTTCTTGATAAATTTGTGGTGGTATTCATTGATGACATACTGATATTCTCCAAGACTGAAGAAGAACATGTTGAACATATAAGGTCGGTCTTACAAAAGCTTAGAGAACATAAGTTGTACGCTAAGCGGAGCAAGTGTGAGTTTTGGTTGAAGGAGGTCTCTTTTCTGGGTCATGCGGTCTCTAATGGTGGAATAGCAGTGGATCCAGGCAAAGTGCAAGATGTATTGAATTGAAAATCACCAACCAATGTAAGTGAGATTCATAGCTTTTAGGAGGTTCATTGAGGGGTTTTCCAAGTTTGCTAAGCCTGTGACAACTCTATTGGAAAAGAATGCTAAATTTGTATGGTCTGATAAATGCTAGGCAAACTTTGATGAGCTAAAGAAGAGATTGACTACAACTCCAGTGTTGATTTTGCTAGATTTAAGTAAGAACTTCTCTATATATTGTGATGCATATCGTCTAGGCCTTGGATGTGTTCTTATGCAAGAGGGAAGAGTGGTGGCATATACATCTAGACAATTGAGGAAGCATGAGTTGAACTACCCTACTCATGACTTGGAATTGGCAGCTGTGGTTCATGCTTTGAAAATCTAGAGACATTATCAAATTGGTCATAAGAGTTATATCTATACAGATCACAAGAGTTTGAAGTAGATTTTTACCCAGTCAGATCTGAATCTGAGACAACGTCGTTGGTTAGAATTGATCAAAGATTATGAGTTGGATGTGCATTATCATCCGGGAAAAGAAAATGTCATAGCTGATGCACTTAGCAGGAAGACCAGTTGACCGTCCCTGTGTTGGAACTACCACGAGAGAGCTACCTTTTTATTTTCTGCTGTGTTGTGTAAGACTATGTGATGGTATTAATCATGATGTAAGATACACTATGATGATACTTTTTGTAATTTGTCAACTTATGTGTGTGACTGATCCCTGTGCACACATGAGTTTTATGCATTCAATTTTATCCTTAAAATTGGGTGTGACAAATTGGGTGGCAACAAGTTTATTCACAAGCCAATATAAACACATGATCAGATAAACATGAATAATAAACAGCATAAACAGTAATTATTAGTGTGCATCTTCATCATCGGTATCATTCGTGTTCTTCATCTATTCCGTAAGGGTCCAAGGCCTCTCGTGACTGTGAGCACGACTGATATACCAGTTTTACACTCTATAGAGGTTGCACACTTTCACTGTGAGTCGTGATTTACCCTTTCGCCCAAGACGGCCAACCTCTTGACCCACTACCAAGGAAGGTTGGCAGGGCTCACTATAAAGCATTTCAAAGGTTTGTCTAACAAGTTAGGGCCGCTAGGTTTCCCCATCAATAAGCATAAACTCCCCTCCAAGGAGTGACTAACAAACCAAAGTGCATCCTCTTGGTAGGCCGAGATCATACCTGTCGGAGCCCCTCTTGCGCCATAAAGTTAACCACTAATAAGCTAGAAAAGGTCCTTATACTAAGTTAAAGTCAGAGCCATGTAGTCCTCACAGTTGTACTGTAAGTCCTGGATGTTCGCTTATAGATAAGTCCTTAGAGAGAGAAATCTAGAGCACCATAAAATAGCCTAATGCTTTACCCCCCTTGTTCCATGTTGCTAAAAGCATATTTTAATGTTTATTGCATAATTCATTAGTCAAGTTATAAGATCATGTCTTTAGTTTGAGCACTCGCATCATACTACCCAATGCAATAACCCATAGGAATCAAGTAATTCAGGATATCAAATAGCTAGAAAAATTGCTACGGTTGCCAAGGTAGACACATGCATATGATTAAATTATTAAAGTGAATAGGACAATAAGAAAGATCCCATACTATACTTGTCTTAAACTCAAATCCTTCTTCTAGACCAAACCTTCAATGAATTGCTTCTAAATTCACCGCGTATAGCTCACTGACTGGACATGATCATAACACACCACACAAGCATCCATGCAATCATATACAAAGTAAACAATAGAAATAAATTAGAACAATACACCAAACATAATATACAACAGGTAAAAAGGTTTTAAAGATGTTCTACACGTTACTACGAACACAGACACGAAAAGCAATCTAATCAGAACTATAACGAAAAAGTTATGAATTTAACAAGATTTTCTTTAATAAAATAATGGATTAAATCTAACCTCAAATTTCAAAAGGTGAAAATATATTTAATAGTAAGATGAACATGTAGATTACTCAATTACGAATCTAACGCAACTTGAATGGATCAAAACGGAGTTAAAACGAAGATTTTGTGGCCTAAATAAGACTAGTGGCAAAACTGTAATTAGATGAAAGCGCATTTTGGATCTAGCCGAAGAAACTACATTTTCAAAAGAAGAAAACGTATTTTTAATCTACCAGAGGGATTTTACGCTTTCTGAAAGAGAAAACGTATTCTGAATCTACTAGAAAGAAACTACGCTTTTGGAATAGAAAAACGTATTCTTGAAGTGCGCCATGGACTGTGGGTTATATTACGCGAAACTGCAGGGGCTCTTTTGCAAATAAACCCGACGAAAGGGTACGGGTGATCTTGGACCGTTGGATTGAATCTGCATGGCCCAAATTAGAAAGGAGGGGGAGAGAGAGTCACCGGCCAGAGAAGAAAATCGGCGCGGCGGAGCTCCATTACCGGCGGCGAGAAGCTCCCCGGAGCGCTTGGGGTTGGGCCCTAGAGTCCACGGTTTGACGAGCCAAAAGCACAGGGAATAAGAGGAGAAGACGACGGACTCACTTAGGGCCTTCTTGTGGTCGACGGCGGGTCTACAGCGTCGGGCAACACGGCGGGACGGCGACGGCGAGAGGAGAAAAATCTAATTTACTACACGAGGGATTTCTCAAACTATGGGCTCTCCTTATGGTAGTTTTGGTGTACTTTGCCCAATGGGTTGATACATATTTATAGGGAGAAAAATTTCCCACATCTACATCAACTAGCAATATGGTACTAATTAATGTTGCACCCTTCACATTTACTAATGAACCTAAATAATCATTAAAATCCATTAGTAAATAAATATATGGGCCTTTAAGATTTATTAGGATTATTGCACATAGGATTTGAGAGTTGGTTGAAAAATGAGATATATTATTTATTTTCGGAATTAATTAATTTCAGGAATAAAATAATTCTAAAAAAGTCTAGAATTGATATTTAAGCCACGAAAAATACTCCGAGACCTCCGACAATTTGGGGAAAATTCCCATAGACACTTTGGACACATGATGAACCCAAATAAAGTATTTGGAGCTTATGAAAAGATTGTTGGGAACTTGAAACATAAAGATTAAGGTGAAGGAGTTAGGAATTAAATTCAAAAAGAAGTTGAAAAATTGCTAGAGATAGATATTCGTCTCCTAAACGTATTTAAAAAAACACATTTTGCACATAGAAACACAAGGTGCGACCGGCATGAATGCAACAAACACGTTTCTACCTTAAGATAAATTTTAATCTAATGAAAATTTATTTTTCCCCATGTTTTTATGAGCATAAAAATACAAAATTAAATCATTTTAGCTCTTTTTCAAGAGAAGCAAATTTTAGGGTGTTACATGGGATCATCCATGTTAAAAGCTATGTGCTAAAAGTTAGTACTGTCGGAGAAGTTGGCTTAGAGCTAGTAACCATTGCGGGTGCCCTTAGGCTTGACCGAAACCATGAATTCCCCGCTCTTACTTGAGTTAAAGTTTTGCTTCTTGATATATAATAATGTTGTTTGGGAGGGTCAAAGAAGCCATTTTACTAAATGTTTCACTAAAGGGTTTTAGCTTCACCAAGAAGTTATTTCTCTAGACTAGAGGAGCTGGAGAGGTGCACATAGGAGCTAGCAAGATAGTCGTGCAAAGTCATTTTGTTCACATAGAAGATGGCTTCCATTATGTGCTTCGTTTTCTGCCGAAGTTTATATATATATGATCCATGACATTAGAGCATCTTCAAGAGTATCTTATTTTTTTCTCCAAAAAACATGTAGTTTTGCAACTCCTAAAAAGATATTAGGAGCAAAAAAGAAGGTCATCTCCAATAGTTTCTAATAATCTACTCCTATAATATATAAGACAATTTTACATCAGGAATCATATACTATTTCTAAATTATCATAACCACTTTTATATATTATTTCTTTCTCATACATTTGCATCAGAAACCTTTTTCTACTCTTTATTCTTTCTCACACTCTTCCACCTTTAGATTGACCGACCGATACGCACGGGAAAGCAGTATCCGTACGACCGCGACTACGCGCAAAGTTACGCGCGATGAGGGAGAATTTTTCAAGTGCATAAATTTTAGGAGCATATATTAGGAGTTGTTAGAGAGAAGTTTTTTCTCATCTTGCTAAAAGATAAGGATTGGGAAAGAAAATATGATACTTTTGGAGATGCTCTTAGTTTTATTTCTTAATTAATTAAGGTATCATATTTATTTATTGCAACACAAGAGCAATAGTTTGTACGTCTCAATCATGAAAGTCTCTCGTGTGTGTGATCGAAGAGAGGATACCTCTTGGCGCACCTACACGGCTACACGTACGTGACTTGGGCTCGCTCTCTTCAGCCTGATCGCTGGGGCTAGGCTGGCTGGGCTGACTGGCCAGTCCTCTCACAAGGCTACTGTTTACGCGAATCAGCCAGTAGTACTTCTCTCTCACATAAACGAACTAGCAACGATACGAATCAGCCAACCAAATAGGCTGGGGACGGTGAATTGCCAGCAGCCGGCCCAACCAAAATATCGTCGATCTTATTTAAAAAAAAATATCACGATCTATTGCTACCATTGCTACCATTTTCCCATCGCACTCAGCTAAGGCCTTGTTAGATATATGTGTATCCATCTCAATCCACATGTGTTGTAGTGGATTGGAATGGAATTTAGTTTAATTTCACTCTAATCCACTTCAGGCCTTGTTTGGATGCATGTGTATCCACCTCAATCCATATGTGTTAGAGTGGAATAGAATGTAATTTAGTTTAACTCCACTTCAACACATGTGAATAGAGACGAATACATACACATCCAAACAAAACCTCAACACATGTAGATTGAGATAAATACATACACATCAAAAAAAGTCCTAAGCGAAAGCTGACAACATGTCGCGGACTCGTACGATGCATGCACATCCTTTTTCATAAAAGCGTCATGGATTACGCTCGTCGTGGACGGTACCCAGCCTGTTCGGTTGGCTTGTGCTTGTCGTAAACGATCGTAAATTTTCAGCCGGAACAATATTTTTCTCTCACACCAAACCAGTCAGCAGTACTTCTTCACGAACCAGCAATAAACAACCCCAGCCAAACGAACAGGCTGATCATTAGCTACCTATAGCACACGCTACGTTCCAAATCGCAGATCGTTTTACTTTTGTTCTAGTCTATAGAATCGATTCACATTATAAAAAACAATCAGAGGCGGATGAATGATTGCGGCTTCTCCCTAAACACAAAACATATTCTAAGTCTAGCTTATAGTTCTAAACAGAATACTGTGCCTCTACTAGAAATAATCTCAGACAAAAAAATCTATAGTTCTGATTGACCTCAAACTTTCACATATTAAATTAGACATTACACATGAATAAACACGAAATCGCGTACGAGCTCAAGTCCATGACTTGATTCGAATTAGTCCGCGCAACGCCACTCACATGAGGATATTAAACTGTACCATGACTACACCATCAAGAAAGAAACCATACGATCAACCAATTATATTTTATCAACATATTATATTATGCCATTATATTAGTCACTTTGCAATTACAAATTTAATGCTAGCCAATTTTTCATCACATGATCTCACATAGTCAAATTTATGTAGTTTTAACCAGATTTATATAAATTTAAGATAACATGATTGATGGATATGTGCCCATGTCATAAATGATAAGTGATGGATATGTACCCAGCTTTGGTTGAGCATGATTTGAAATAACCAAGATGTCAAGTTCACGTGTGTTGTGCAATTGTCTCTTGGCTTGTAAATGTGCAAGTATTGAGTGCATCAAGGTGGTTGGTGACAACTGAGAAGGTCAAGTGAGGGGTTTGGATCTTAGGGTGGCACATGATGTCATCGGAGAGTTGATAATAATAGTAATGTAGTAACGCAAATACATAGCAATTCAAAATGATACATCATACATAAACCAAACATAGTCTTACAAAAAGCAAGTAAGTGAAGTATAATTCATATATTTGGGTTCTTTCAGTTATCTAAGAGTAGGAACCAAAAGTTTTCCTAAGTTATTTTGCTTCTTTGCTATCTGGAACCGAATAAGGAACCAATTTTTTCGGTTCCAGTTCTTTTGGTTCCATTCTGGTTCTTTCAGGTCATTTTTTTTTATTTTGGTTAATTATGCCCATATCTAGTTTTTACTAAGCTCTTAGGCTTTGTCTGAACTATATATACGTTGTCCTAGCCACCAACAACATATTTTACAGCACGACAAGCTCTACGTCGACGTCGTCGTTGATGACCTCGACACTGACGCCCGTGCCAACGTTCCCCGCCAAGATTGATTTGAACGTCAATATCCTCGATTTTTTTAGCGGTACGAATCTGCTACCTCTACCAGCTACCAATTTACACTACAATGATATGCATCATTGTCATCAAGTAGGTAGATCTATGACAATGCAAAACGCCTTATGCGGTATATATATATATCTACAGAACATAGCAAGTGAAGTAGATTAATTGGAATCATCATCATAATATAAAAGGTAAATCATGCGGTAGGTTAAGTTTGAATTTGAATTTGAATTTGAATTTCAGCCTCCAACCTTATACACTAATATAAAAGGCAATACAATGGCAATGCATCCCTGCCAGAAATATAAACAAAGCAACTCAAAAGCTTCTCCCGGTAAAGTAAATTTTGCCCATAAGGACTTGTGGTCCACGATGTGAGGGCATGTGCCCTTAAGGAAAAAAAAGCGTTCGGCTTCTCCCACAAGCTTACACTACTACTGTCGTCCAGAAGTCAAGTCGTCAACTTCCTCTGCACGTCACGGCATTGGCCGGCCGGAAAATTGACTAGATGTCCAGACGTTGATTCCTTCCAACTCTACGCATGCATGCATCACCGATCCTGATGTCACGAGACGTCGTTACATGCAGTCAGCGTTGCCCTTCGTAAGTTCGGCTCCAATCTGAAGCCATTCTTGACACCGGCAGAACCGCCCTCATGCACGCGGTCGTGCTCGTGCCTAGCTCCGTCCTGCTGAATCCAACGTTGCAATAAGCCGCTTGCTCGGACGCGAGCGCGCCATGCCTCCTGCAGTCCATGTTGAAACCTGCACGCGCCGATCTTGGTTTGCAGCCGCAATCTGCTTCTACGTGCCGGCACGGGCCCGATGACCAACGGGTCGGGTCGGGCCGTGCCTAGATTAGGCCGAAACATCAGGCCATGGGCTGTGTTAACGACCGTGGGCCATGGGCCTTATGGCTATCTAGATATTCCTAATGCACATGTTTGTGCCCACTTGATGCCGGATCACACGAGTGAGGAGCGCAGGCTCAGGGTGGCAGGAGTGCAGGACTAGCTGGCCATTGACGTGGGAGAGCCGGAGAGGCGAGGGGCTTGACGCTTGAGGTCGGAGGCAAGCGCCACATAGGGCAGCGATTTTCCGAGCGGCGAGCAGCAAGGAAGGGTTTAGGTTGGGTGTGCGCTCTCTCACACTCTCTCTCAAGTGGCGCAGCGCCGCAGCTGGGCGACCGCCGTTGCAGACCTATGCTAGGCGCCCAGGTCTAGCCTCGTCGGTTCCATCGCTAGGTCTTCCGCGGGCCGGGGACGAGCACCCACTAGGTATGCGCATCCCTTCTCTTCCCTTCCTGTTGCGAAACCGAGCACGCGAACCCTAACTTAACCTATATGGGTATTTGTATATTCGGATCTGATCTAATTGCAAGTGTATTTATGTATTATTATGCGTACCAGCTGCGATTTTTTTGGCGAAAAATATTGGCCGTACATTGGTTGGATGCATATGTATCCACCTCAATACACATGTGTTAGAGTAGAATATATTGTAATTTAGTTTAACTCCACTTCAATCCACTTCAACACATATGGATGGAGACGAATACATGCGCATTCAAACAAGACCTCAACACATATGAATTGAGATAAATACATGCACATCCAAACAAGTTCAAAGCAAAAGCTAACAATATGTCGTGGACTCGTGCGATGCATGCACATCCTTTTCAGAAAAGCGTCATGGATTACGCTCGTCGTGGACGGTATCATTAGCTACCTATAGCACACGCTACGTTCCAAATCGCAGGTCGTTTTACTTTTGTTCTAGTCTGTAGAATCGATTCACATTATAAAAAACAATCAGAGGCGGATGAATGATTGCGGCTTCTCCCTAAACACAAAACATATTCTAAGTCTAGCTTACAGTTCTAAACAGAATACTGTGCCTCTACTAGAAATAATCTCGACAAAAAATCTATAGTTCTGATTGACCTCAAACTTTCACATATTAAATTAGACATTACACATGAATAAACACGATGACTTGATTCAAATTAGTCCGCGCAACGCCACTCACATGAGGATATTAAACTGTACCATGACTACACCATCAAGAAAGAAACCATATGATCAACCAATTATATTTTATCAACATATTATATTATGCCATTCTATTAGTCACTTTGCAATTACAAATTTAATGCTAGCCAATTTTTCATCACATGATCTCACATAGTCAAATTTATGTAGTTTTAACCAGATTTATATAAATTTAAGATAACGTGATTGATGGATATGTGCCCGTGTCATAAATGATAAGTGATGGATATGTACCCAGCTTTGGTTGAGCATGATTTGAAATAACCAAGATGTCAAGTTCACGTGTGTTGTGCAATTGTCTCTTGGCTTGTAAATGGGCAAATATTGAGTGCATCAAGGTGGTTGGTGACAACTGAGAAGGTCAAGTGAGGGGTTTGGATCTTAGGGTGGCACATGATGTCATCGGAGAGTTGATAATAATAATAATGTAGTAACGCAAATACATAGCAATTCAAAATGATACATTATACATAAACCAAACAAACCAACAAGCGAACAGGCTGATAGTCTTACAAAATGCAAGTAAGTGAAGAATAATTCATATATTTGGGTTCTTTCAGTCATCTAAGAGTAAGAGTAGAAACCAAAAGTTTTCCTCAGTTATTTTGCTTCTTTGCTATCTGGAACCGAATAAGGAACCAATTTTTCCGGTTTCAGTTCCTTTGGTTCCATTCTGGTTCTTTCAGATCATTTTTTCGATTTTGGTTAATTATGCCCATCTCTAGTTTTTACTAAGCTCTTAGGCTTTGTCTGAACTATATATACGTTGTCCTAGCCACCAACAACATATTTTACAGCACGACAAGCTCTACGTCGACGTCATCGTTGAAGGCGTTGATGACCTCGACACTGACACCCGTGCCAACGTTCCCTGCCAAGATTGATTTGAACGTCAATATCCTCGATTTTTTAGCGGTACGAATCTGCTACCTCTACCAGCTACCAATTGCACTACAATGATATGCATCATTGTCATCAAGTAGGTAGATCTATGACAATGCAAAACGCCTTATGCGGTATATATGTATCTACAGTACGTAGCAAGTGAAGTAGATTAATTGGCATCATCGTCATAATATAAAAGGTAAATCATGCGGTAGGTTAAGTTTGAATTTGAATTTGAATTTCAGCCTCCGAGCTTATACACTAATATAAAAGGCAATATAATGGCAGTGCATCCCTGCAAGAAATATAAACAAAACAACTCAAAAGCTTCTCCCGGTAAAGTAAATTTTGCCCATAAGGACACATGCCCTCACATTGTGGCCCTTAAGTGCAAAAAAAAAAAAAAAACGCGTTCGGCTTCTCCCACAAGCTTACACTACTACTGTCGTCCAGAAGTCAAGTCGTCAACTTCCTCTGCACGTCACGCCATCGGTCTGCCGGCCGGAAAATTGACTAGCGCCCTGTTCGTTTGGACTGATTTGGCTTATAAGCCATGATTGAAAATACTATTAGTTGGTTTAATGTGAGAAAAAAATACAGTTCATTGGCTGATAAGTCATGACTTATAAGCCAAATACGACCTAACGAACAAGCTACAAATGTCCAGATGTTGATTCCTTCCAACTCATCTACGCATGCATGCATCACCGATCCTGATGTCACGAGACGTCGTTACATGCAGTGAGCGTTGCCCTTCGTAAGTTCGGCTCCAATCTGAAGCCATTCTTGACACCGGCAGAACCGCCCTCATGCACGCGGTCGTGCTCGTGCCTAGCTCCGTCCTGCTGAATCCAACGTTGCAATAAGCCGCTCGCTCGGACGCGCGCGCACCAAGCCTCCTGCAGTCCATGTTGAAACCTGCACGCGCCGTTCTTGGCTTGCAGCCGCAATCTGCCTCTACGTGCCGGCACGGGCCCGATGACCATCAGGTCGGGTCGGGCCGTGCCTAGATTAGGCCGAAACATCAGGCCATGGGCTGTGTTAACGACCGTGGGCCATGGGCCTTATGGCTATCTAGATATTCCTAATGCACATGTTTGTGCCCACTTGATGCCGGATCACATGAGTGAGGAGCGCAGGCTCAGGGTGGCAGGAGTGCAGGACTAGCTGGCCATTGACGTGGGAGAGCCGGAGAGGAGAGGGGCTTGACGCTTGAGGTCGGAGGCAAGCGCCACATAGGGCAGCGATTTTCCGAGCGGCGAGCAGCAAGGAAGGGTTTAGGCTGGGTGTGCGCTCTCTCACACTCTCTCTCGCGTGGCGCAGCGCCGCAGCTGGGCGACCGCCGTTGCAGACCTATGCCAGGCGCCCAGGTCTAGCCTCGTCGGTTCCTTCGCCAGGTCTTCCGCGGGCCGGGGACGAGCACCCACCAGGTATGCGCATCCCTTCTCTTCCCTTCCTGTTGCGAAACCGAGCACGCGAACCCTAACTTAACCTATATGGGTATTTGTATATTCGGATCTGATCTAATTGCAAGTGTATTTATGTATTATTATGCGTACCAGCTGCGATTTTTTTGGCGAAAAATATTGGCCGTACATTGGTACACCCATGTACTTTACTGGGTCCGCCCCTGACCCTGAACTCATCATCTTCCTGTGTTACAATTCATTAAGTTTGTTAGGATTTGTTGGAAAGGGCATCCTTGGAGTTTCAGTAAGAAATGGAGATGGTGAAGCAGTTTCCTTTTCATGAAATGAAATGCTCCCATGTTGTCTATGTCTTGCATCAATCTTTTTCTTGGTTTGTTTTGGTATCATAGGAGGTTAGGTCATGCTGTTAATGCCATAGCAATGGAATTCTTAAATAGAAATTCACAAGATTATTGGGATATGATTGGAATTGCCGGTTACCACTTTTTTGAGAAAAAAAATAGTAGTTCTGAAGTTGCTCTGCAAGCTCTAGTAGTCTAGTTTGAAGCTCTGTTTCATCACATCATAGAGGCCACTTTATGCCATTTTCACTCATATGTACTCCTCCAGTCACATATAAGTGATGTTTTTGGGTTGTGTGCAAAGAACCAATCTAAACTTGGACTGCAGATCATTCATAATATATCACAACAGGAATCAGTAGTCAAAGTTGTGTGTTCGGGACAGTGCCGATGTCTATAACATCACTTACTTTTGACCGAAGGGAGTAATACTATGACGAATATCATAGGCTGTATTCATGAACAATAACAGAGCCTTTGAAAACCAGCAAATATTTCTTCAGTAATTTCTAGGCCTGTACAGATTTTATGTGGTACATTAGACTTCCCTTCTTAATATTCGGTATATTTAAGTTGTAGTACAAACCTGATTTTCTTCTTTAGCCAAGTGGCAGGATGTTGTACATATTAAAACAAGAATTTATTTATGATAAGTTTTTGCACATGTTGGATTTGTTTGTTGTTACCAAAATATTCTTAGAATTGAGTTTTCAGATGATTCAGTGTTTGCAGTAGTGTTAATCTATTGTAGTCCAGCAGTTGTTACATTCCTTTCAGTTTTACAATGTTCTAATGGATTGAATTCACAATCCAGGCTAGAAGGTATACATTCGTCTTCATATTGTATTTGACTGAAAAGATTGGGCCTACGCATGGGGGCTCTAAAACAGAGGTGGACTTCTGAGGAAGAGGCTGCTCTTAGAGCTGGAGTAGCGAGACATGGAGTTGGAAATTGGCGTATGATATTGAATGATCCAGAACTTAGCTCCACATTGCGCTACCGCTCGAATGTTGACCTAAAGGTTAAAACTATTCACTCGATTCCTTTTTTTACGTAAGTTTGCTTTAGTGAAGGGACTGCCATATTTGGGTATTCCTTGAAATCATGTGTCTTTTGGTTTTTAAATTTCCAGATTCATCTTCAATCTTAATGCTCATATGTTCTTTTCTATTAATCACTACTTAGGACAAATGGCGCAACATGAATGTAATTGTCACTTCATCGAGTGCT
The DNA here is from genome assembly GCA_904845875.1 of Miscanthus lutarioriparius. Classification (NCBI taxonomy): domain Eukaryota; kingdom Viridiplantae; phylum Streptophyta; class Magnoliopsida; order Poales; family Poaceae; genus Miscanthus; species Miscanthus lutarioriparius. The sequence continues at coordinate 105,860,824 of CAJGYO010000005.1, forward strand.
CGTGACAGGGGGAGAACTTCCACGAGGAGAACCCGAGCTGCTCCTAAGAATAATGATCACTCGTTGGCATTGAGCACAGTTACTTCTGATGTTGATGATGAGATTGTTGATGTAAATCCTATTCCTATAGCATCAGTGCCTGTTGCAGCGTGGAATACTTCAAATTCAAAGAAATCTCACTCAAGGTGATTGCATATGCATAAATGTAATAATACATAATTGTGCCGTTTAACTTTTTTTCCTCTCTTTGTTATCTCAGTAGAAAACTAGATAGACTGAAGTCTTCACTTACTTTAATGGCTTTAATGCAGGCTAGACAATATTATAATGGAGGCTATAAAGAACTTGAATGAGCCTACAGGGTCACACAGAACTACTATTGCTAATTACATAGAGGTGTGCATTCTTCTCTTGTTTTTGTTTCTTTCTAGGACTTATAGACTTATAATATGCTTTATGGTCTGCCTACATTTCCATTTTCCTTTACTTTTGAATGTCAACATTATTTGCCTTTTTGTTTGTATTTAGTCAGCCAAAGCTTTTTATACACAAGATATCTTGTTAATAATAAATTTATTGTTTTTATTTTGACAGAAGTGTATAAGAAATCAACTAGGTGGCACTACCCAGCCGTCATGAACTCATGATTTTGCCCAAGTTGGCAGGTTGCCTGCCTATGCAGTGATGGCTGGTGCCACCCATATCTGTTGCAAGGATCATTACTCCTAAACACCTAAATAAATAATGAACACCGTTTCATACAGAAACAGAACTTCAGTACACCTGATTTGACTGTATAAAAATGATATATCACAGATATCAAATATTAGAATCCAATAAAAAAAGCATGTCTAGCTACATTAGATTTCCTCCTTTTGTTGGTCAAAAGTTAGCTATTGCACTATGTCTTCTTGCAGAGTTCTGATTTCATTTTGAAATCATCATGTTCTTTCTTATTAGCTAATAAAAATTCTTGGCCAACTGGGTCATGGTCGTCTTATTTGCTATGTGCACAATCAGGTTCTTACCCTGGTTTTATGTAGGAGCAATATTGGCCACCTAGTGATTTTGATCACTTATTGTCTGCAAAACTGAAGGATTTAGCTACCAGTGGGAAATTGTTAAAGGTAAATATGATTTTTGTAACTCTCTACATCATTTTATGCTATGAGAAATAAAGTTAATTCAAAGATGAAACTACTAGGTGATACCACGTGAGTAAATTCAATTAATGTTATCACCAAAAAAACCTCTTCTTGGGGGAAAGGTCTCCCCCAAGGCACTGCATTAAGGAGAAACCGTAATCACATGGTCAAGAAGGCCATGAAGGCTGACTGCCCAGGATGCAACTGTGTATATCTCTGAAAGCAGTTACACAGTGAGGGACCTTTTGTGAAAACCAGGGTTCAAACCCTGGTCCTATGGCACCACAACTGGGTGGCCACTGGCCAACCACCACACTAGTGCATTCTCATGATATCATCTAATGAAGTAGTCCTAGATAAGTAAAATCTGTGCATAACACCATCAGAAGCCTAGTTTTCATCCAACTGGAACAACTCATATGCCATATTTGTGAATACAAGTATATGAAGGTTTATCATGACACATATGTTTGGCCATAAAGCATGTGCTCTGAGAAGGTGCACACGCATAGACTTGTTCAGTCATGCACCATACTCTACTATCTGTCTATTATTACAGTGCCAAACATGTTTATCAGTATTAGCAAGCACTGATTTCTTGTTTAGTGATGCACAATACTCCACTGTTAGTCTATTACATAATGATTTCTTGTTTAATTTCATGTAGAATCCTTGTTAGACTGCAGGTTTCCGGCTGATCTTACTTTAAATGCTATTTTCAGCACTACTCGATTTGTGGGCTTTATGGTGTCCATGAGCCAATGAGCCATCTCTCATTGCTGAATGTTCATATTTTGATCCAATCAGAAGTTGCATGTTCTCAAATTGAAGAACCTTGAGCTTTTCAGCATGACCAGTGGAAGTTTGCAGGTGAATCGGAAGTACAGGATAGCACCTAGTTCACCACGCTTAGAGGGCCGAAGCCCCAAGATGGTGCTGCTGGAAGACGTGCAAGGAGAACCCTTGAAATTAGGGAGTGATGCTAGTAGAACCCTCACGAGATCCCAAGTTGATGCTGAATTGGTTCGTATGGCAACTATGACTGCTGAGGCAGCTGCGGCTGCCGCTGCTCATGCAGTTGCAGAGGCAGAGGCTATCATGGCAGAAGCAGAAGCAGCTGCTAGGGAAGCAGAGGCTGCAGAAGCAGAGGCCCGAACTGCACAGGCCTTCGCTGAAGCAGCAGTTTTGACACTGAAGAACAGAAATGCTGCGAAATTGGTATAGCTCTAGTCCATGAATCTTTTAGATATGCCCTCTTGTCCTTTCACATGTAGAATCCAGTTCTGTAGCCCCTTACGCAACTGATTGGTTACTAAAAGAACCTGAAATCAGAAGTTTTCATAAACCCGCTGGCTTATTCACCAAAGATTATGATTTCCAAAGGTAATTATGCCATGGCATAGGGAAAAGCATTCATTTGAACCTACTTTTGAAAAACAGAGTATGCGGGAAGCAGAATCAAACTGCTTTTGAGAAGTAAGAAACAACCAATGGAATCTGCGGCTCTACCGAATTCTGACTCTTTGATGATCATGTGCAGATGGCCCAAGCTTGATGCTACTTGGAACTGTTGGGGTCCAGCGGTGCTGCAGGGGCAGGCCACCTATGCATGTAGTTCATGTTAAACTGTTGTTCAGGTAAACACAGCTGTCCCTGTAGCCGTATAAAGTTGTGTTATTGGATCCATGTGGGTTCCAACACACCAACAGCGATGCCGGCAGCTTGGTTGTATTCCCCCATTGGGACACCATTTTCAGAACTCGGTGCCGTGGGTAAACTCAACGTCAACATGCCTGTTTTCGCTGATTCTGAGCACGAGCGCGTGGACTGTACCAACAGCATTTGCATCGCTGCATGTGTTTGGACCTATCATGAAATAGGCAGTCCGGGGAAATAGCAATAGCATGGTTGGAGCTATCTGCCATTCTGTCCTGCAACTGCAAGAGGAGCTCTCCTAGGGCTAGGAAGAATACTGGTCCACATGCAGTCTGACGACTGTGCGTCATTGTGTCGTCTCTTTGGAGTTTGGATTGGACTTTGGTTGGCTTGGTGGTGTGCCGCCGATACGGCCATATGCGTCGGCGTTTACCCTCCATAGAGGTAACACGCTTGTCAAACCTAGCGAAGATAACTAGAAACTCTTTATATATAAAAAACAAACGAACTAGAAACTGTGTTTGGCAATTGGTCTAGGCAATTGGGAGGCGAAATGATTGCTTGATCAGGATCGGTTGGCAATCGAGAATAGCTAAATATCAGAATAGGAAGTGATGACAAGCTAATTCCTTAATTTTAGACTTGTGCTAAGTGTATGGACATTTAAATTTCCATTTCATTAAAAAAATACTATATACATAGATGTACTCATGGGCCCCTCGTGGCATGGGTCCTGGCCGTCGCACCGGCTGCTCTCCCCTCTAAGACGGGCCTGCAGACTGTCTAGGCCACGTACTCCGTAGTTGCTCGACTCTCCCTGCAACAAGTCCACCCAAAGGCCAGCTACAGGTAGATCTATATGTTGCCTTTTGTGTTTATAATATGTGCGAGGCTGACGACTGGTGTCGGCGGGTAGGTGTGAAAATGGTACGGATATTTTTCGACCGTATTCGAGACCGAATTCGTTTATAGGGGTTTTGATCCGTCCGTATCCGAGTCCGAATATTCAACATCCGATATCGTATCCGTATCCGAATACTCAAATCGCATATTTATAATATCGATATCCAATCGTACTCTATCCGGCATGATTGACACTATCCGCATTCGAATCTGAATCCGGTCAGAAATATAAAAACAAATATAATATCAGTGATATCCGGTCAGATTCACAGCTTTTCAGATAAACTGCACGAATAGAGTAAAAGTGGTAGTCAAAATAAGCTGGTAGATCTAGCTTCTGCTTTTTAGTACAAATGAAAGCTATGGAAATAAGTGTGACCAGAATAAGCTACTGAAAAGCGTAGCATTTGGCTGTTGATTTCAGTTTATTTTAGTCATAAATAGTTTATAAGCTGTACCAAACAAACCCGTTGAATGGCAGAAAAATCTAAGAGAAAACCGTGTCGGAACCAAACGATGGAAGTGTGCGTATGCGACCATCCTGTGCGTGATGCTTTCTTACCCGTGCGACACGGTAAGTCGGTACCTAACGATGCGCGGCAGTATAATAGGACCGTTTAGGGTCTGTTTGATTTCTTCCTCTAAAATTTAGAGCTAATTATAAGGCTCTAAATAAGTGGTCTAAAGTTAGCTCTAAACTTTAGCTCACCTCACCTCAGAGCTTTAGTGCAACTCCAACAGACTGGTTAATTGTATTCGTGAAGCCATTTATAGCTATTGTGCTCTCAAAAAAGCATTTCAACAGCTTGTCTATATTGTTTTCTATTTTTTCCAACTGGCTATTCCACCATTCTCGCTGGCCATATTTTTCTAACGAGCCCTGCTTGCTATCTTTGTTTTTCAATTTAACTAGGCTGTTCTAAAACTTTCTATTTTAGATGGGTTTTCTATTTTATATAATGGCTAAATCTCACAATTTGGCATCTAATTTTACCAAGTCTCTTGGAGTTGCACTGTAGAGCTCAAAAGTGAGCTAAATTGCTCTAAAGCTTTCAGTGCTCTAAAGTTTAGAGGAGAGGATAAAAACAGGCTCTGGTCGTACTTTGATGAGTACTCTCACTCCCTGTCCAAAAAATAATAATATAAATCTCGTTTCTCAAAGAGTTAAATAATTTTTATTTTAAAACTAAGTTAAATATTTTTTATTTTAAAACTATGTTCATAGAAAATTATATTAACATTTATATATTTAAATATGTTAATCATGAAAATATGTTACATAATTAATTTAGTGATACCTTTTGCTTAAATATTAGTAGTTTTTTCTATATATATATATTTGGTTAAACCTAAGGATACAATGGTTTGATTTCTCATAAAGTTAGATTTTTTGTTGTTGGGGTGGTGGGGACGGAGGAGCAGTACTTCGCAAATGTCTGGATAATATATGAGTGATTCCATTGTGTGGTTTGTCTTGATTTTATTTTATTATGTTTTTAGATAAAAAAATGCATGTCTTTAGCTTTCTTCGAGGAAGAAGTTGCAGTGAATATTTTGGTTGTGTTTGGTTTGATTTCTAAAAATTGTTTCTGCTGTTAAAAGGCAGAAACTTTAGAGCCTCCTATTAATTTAGTGTTAAAAATTATTATTTTTTGGATAGGAAGTGAAAGTACTCATCAAAGTATGACTGAGTGTATGTTTGGATCCTCTCCTCTAAACTTTAGAGCGCTGAAAGCTTTAGAGCACTTTAGCTCATTTTTAAGCTCAAAGCTCTGATATGAGGTGTGCTAAAGTTTAGAGCTAATTTTAGACTACTTGTTTAGAGCTTTAATTAGCTCTAAATTTTATTAGACATCTAAAGTTTAGAGACATGCCCTAAACGGTCCTATATACTGCCGCGCATTGTTAGGCAGCGACTTACCGTGTCGCACGGGTAAGAAAGCATCACGCACAGGATGGTCGCACACGCACAGTTCCATTCTACGTACGCCTACGCCACGCCATGAACTGACGACAGCACTGTGAATCTGTCATACGCTGAAAAGTAGGGAGCATCATCAGGATGGTCGCACACGCGAGGATGGTCGCACACGCGAAGTGCCATTCTATGCACGCCATGCATTGTGAATCTGTGATATGCTGCACGTAAACCATATATTTTTTTTCGAAAAAGAAAATGTTCCGGCCTCTAGCTCTGCTGCTATATATATAAGTAGCCAAAAATCGAACGCCATCGTATGAAAGTGAGAGCCGGCAAACCAGCAGTAGATGAGATGAGTTCCAGGCACTCAAAGCTCCACGTATTCCTGCACCTCCTCTTATACTTCTGCATCATCGTCCGCACTGAAAATATGTAAGTGTTCTCGTCTCCTTGACAGTTATTTTTTTGGAGAGTCGTCTGTCCGTGTAATTATATTCTATAGAGTCCATAGGAGCAGCCGTTTAATTTACGTGGCATTACAAGACAAGTCTCAATCCGACATTGATTGTTACTCACTCTGTTTTAATTTACAAGACGTTTGGACTTTTTTTTTTTGCATGTATCTAGATACAGGGTTATTTGGATCCACCTAACTAAAGTTTAGCTAGCTAAAATTTTAAAGTTAAACTTTAGTCAGATAAATGTTCTCTAAGCTAAATTTTATCTAGGATGTTTGGATCCTCCAGCTTAGACTCAGCTAAATTTTAGTTAGGTTTAGCTGGGTTAAAGTAATTAAACTCAGCTAAACTTGAGCTGGTCTTTTAGTTGAGCCGTTTTGATCCCTAGCAGTTAAATTTAGCCCGCTAAAATTTAGTTGGTGGATCTAAACCAGTGCCGGCCCTAGGGGGTAGGCATGGGGTGCGACGGCCGAGGGCCCAGGCAGGGGAGGGGCCCAAGTCTAGGTATACAAACCCTGAGACCCCTATAGTCCATTAGATATTAGCAAACTAATGAGAAGAGTCGGCCCAAGAAGACAACGTCGGCCTCTCTGTCATTCTTTCCCAGTTTTCACCGTTGCCCTCGGGCAGAGAGGTGGCGAGGGCGCCGCAGTCTGATCACGATCGCGACTCTGTGAGTTCCAGTCGCGCCGATGCGGCGACGCCCGACGCACTCACAGACACACGCGGCACGGAGAGCTAGATTGCCGTTTGCTGGAGAACGGCGCACGACGGCGGCGACTAGGTAGGGCTCCACGTCGATGACATCTTGGTTGTTGCCTTCTTGCGAATTGCGATCGTCGATCAATTGTTCTTGTTCATGTCTAGACCCTAGGTATTTTTTCCTTGTTCTTTTTTAATCTAAATTAATTATTTGTATAGTATTCCAGACTTCTAGTACTTTGTATTCATATAGTCATGTTTTTTCTTTAATTTAGGTGTTAGAATTTTAGAATATTACCTAAGAAACATTTGTCAGGGGCTAAGAAAAGAAAACAAAAAAGATAATTATCAGACTGGTTAAATCAAAAATATATTATTGAATTTGCTTTCACTTTGCAAGTAAAATTTATGCCTATAAATATATTATAAGATTTTATACATGGTTTAGAGGGTCCGTCGCGACGAGTTCGCCAGAGGGTCCTTAAAATTCAAGGACCGACGCTAGATATATATTTAAGTGTATAATAAAATCTATGTATGTAAAGAAATCCAAATCTTATAATTTGGAAGGGAGTACAGTTTGCCTAACGTATATAGTAACGTGCTAATGTGTACATAATTACATACGTGATTGATTACAGCTTCTGTTTACACTAAACGCGCATTTCCAGCAGCAGCAACACTGCCGGCGCCGGGTCATCATCATGCTCTCCGGCCGACGCTGCCGCGCTGCTCCAGCTAAAGCAATCCTTCGTCGACCCCAAGGACCTCACGTCATGGCGAGCCAAGACGGACTGCTGCCTTTGGGAAGCCGTCGCCTGTGACGCGACCTCAGGCTCAGGGCGGGTGATCGCGTTGGATCTAGGAGGCCGTAACCTGCGGAGCCGCCGGGGCCTTCACCCCGCGCTCTTCGACCTCACCTCTCTGAGGAATCTCAGCCTCCGGGGCAACGACTTCATGGGGGAGAGCCTGCCGTCCACTGGGTTCGAGCTGCTCAGCGAGATGGTCCACCTCGACATAGCCGACACAAATTTCAGCGGCCAGATCCCCATCGGCGTAGCGCGGCTCAGCAAGCTGGTCCATCTCTCCGCCGGGGCCGGGGGCCCCAGCAGCAGCAGGCTGGTCCTCAAGGAGACAAGCTTTGAAACATTGGTCGCTAATCTGGGCAATCTAAGAGAGCTTCGCCTTCATGGAGTGGACATCTCCATCGGCGGCAGAGAGACGTGGTCCGTTGCTCTAGCAAGCTCCACACCGGACCTGCAGATTCTGTCTCTGTCCTCCTGTGGCCTGTCTGGACCCATCCATCGCTCCTTCTCACGGCTCCGTTCGCTGGTCGAGATCAGCCTCCCTAACAACATAATCGCTGGCAAGGTTCCTGAGTTTTTTGCTGGCTTCTCTTCCTTGAGCACCCTTGACCTGAGAGACAATGACTTTGAAGGGCAGTTTCCGGCAAAGGTCTTTCGACTGAAAAATCTGAAGGTCCTTTTGGTGTCCGGGAATTCAAGGCTTTCTGGGCATCTGGTAAGCTTTCCAGCGGAAAATAGATTAGAAATGCTTGACCTGAAGGACACAAACTTTTCTGATGGCTTGCCGGCGTCCATTGTCAATCTCAAGTCTTTGAGTTATTTGACTCTTACCACAGAAGGGACTTCCAAGCACCTTCCCTTTGTAGGTAAGCTTCCATCTTTGGGCACGTTAGTGCTCCAGGGATCATCATCAGGATTACAGAAGCCGCAGTTCTCTTGGATTGGGGATCTCACACATTTGACAAGTTTGTTGATTGACAACTACAACTTCTCTGAACCAATACCATCCTGGATCGGCAATCTTACAGAATTGATGTCACTGAGGCTCAGCATGTGCAGCTTATATGGACCGATACCCCCCTGGATTGGTAACTTGACGCAGCTTTCAAGCATAGACTTCACCGGAAATTACCTCACTGGTGAGCTCCATGAAGAATTTTCCAGCACCATTATTTCTTCGTTATCAGTATTGAAATATAGTACAACCATGTCTTACAAACTTTAAAGCCATTCCCTCTCTCGTGTTCCGTTCCTTGTACTTACTATATACTCCTCCTTTTTTCGAAAAGCGCACATCTTGGCTCCTAAAAACTAGGTGTGCACTTTTCTGAGATGGAGAGAGTAAACTCACACCCCCTAACTCACTACTTGTGTTCATGTGGATTTTTTTAACGTAATTGTGTTCATGTGGATAAGTATTGCCGAAGGGAAGAATAATACATATGGCTTGCTTATTCCTCCCTCTAACCCAAAATATAAGAATTTAAAAGTTTGCCGTAAGTTTATTATTTTAAGTTTGACCAAGTCTAGAGAAAAACAACAATTATTTAGAATTCAAATGAGCACCATTAGAATTTAAATGAACTATATTTTTCGTAGCTTACATCTTTGATGTCATAGATGTTAATATCTTTCTATATAAATTTGATCAAACTTACGATAGTTCGACTTAGGATAAACATAGAAATCTTTATATTTTGGGATGGAGGACGTATAATGAAATGATGAGGAGTCCACTTTTGTTCGGATAAAAAGAAGGGCAATTGTCCTCGAAACTGGTTTCAGGAGGAATATCAACATTTGAAAGTAAATAAATATTCATGTAATGTTACCACTAACCACATGATTAGTTGTGGTGGCTATTTTGTACATGCACATTATGCTTTACTATACTAGCATTCTATGTTACAATTAATCACAGTAATTTGTTGACTGGCATTGTACCTTTACATGCAGGCAAAATTCCGAGAAGCTTGTTCACACTTCCAAATTTGCAATCGCTTTCTCTCTTATCAAATCAACTTTCTGGCCATTTAGATGCCATTGATAACCCTTTGTCTTCACTCTTGTCTAACGTAAATTTGGTAGATAACAACATTGGGGGATCTATACCTCAGTCTTACACTCAGCTTCCAAGTCTTGAAGCATTTTACCTTGGCTCAAATAGATTGACGGGCACAGTGAACCTAAGATCTTTCTGGAGGCTCAAGAATCTTTATGCATTGAGTCTCTCTAACAACATGCTGACAGTGATAGATGAAGAAGATGATCCTCTCCTTTCTTCATTACCTCACATCAAGATTTTGGAGCTAGCATCTTGCAACCTTGGAAAACTTCCACGAACGTTGAGATTTCTAGATGGCGTTGAGACACTTGACCTCTCAAACAATCATATTCATGGGGCAATACCAGGCTGGCTGTGGGAGACCCGGACTGGCTGCATGAGCTATCTAAATCTCTCGCACAACATGTTTACTAGCCTGGAGAATACTCCATCTCTTATTCCTATGGCATCTCAATATATCATTGATCTCAGTTTCAATAGACTTCAAGGAATCATACCAACACCAACAGTAAAAGTAGGATGTGAACTGATGAGTCTGAAACCGAGTGCTATCTTGCATTACTCAAATAATTACTTCAATGCCGTTCCACCTAACTTTGGCGAGTATCTCAAAGATATAACATATCTCGACTTTTCGAATAACCTACTGAATGGTCATATACCAACTTCAGTTTGTAGTGCAAGAGACCTTGAATTCCTTGACTTATCTTACAACTACTTTAGCGGAATGATCCCACCATGCTTAACACAAAATAGCTTGAGAGTACTTAAGTTAAGAGGGAATCTTGTTCACGGAGAACTACCTGACAATATCAGAGCAGGATGTATGCTTCAGACAATAGATTTGAGCAGAAATTACATAACTGGAAAACTGCCAAGATCTCTGACCAACTGCCAGGAATTAGAGCTACTTGATGTTGGTAACAATCAGATCGCCGATTTATTTCCATCTTGGATGGGGGTTCTTCCAAAACTTAAAGTTCTGGTTTTGAGATCCAACCGATTATTTGGCATGATTACAGATCTTCAGGAGAATGAACAAATCATGGGCTATTTCTCAAGTTTGCAGATACTTTGTTTGGCCTCCAACAACTTCTCTGGGCACCTGCCACAAGGATGGTTCAATGAACTGAAATCGATGATGTCAAATGATAATGAAGAGGGACAAGTTGTAGGGCATCAAATGAACACGTCACAAGGATTCTATCGGGATACTGTCACTATAACATTTAAGGGCTTGGATATTATTTTCACAAAAATACTAACAACTTTCAAAGCCATTGACTTCTCAAATAATTCATTCGATGGCCCCATACCAGCATCGATTGGGAGGCTTTCTTCACTGCACGGAATTAACATGTCTCACAATAATTTCACAGAGCAGATTCCATCACAGCTTGGTAATCTTCCTTGGCTGGAATCGTTGGATCTATCATGGAATCATTTTTCAGGGGAAATCCCAGAGGAGTTAACCTCCCTTCTCTTGCTTGGTTGAATCTTTCATACAACAACTTGACCGGTAGAATACCACAGGGCAACCAATTTTTGTCATTTCCCAACAGCTCTTTCGAAGGCAATCTTGGCCTCTGTGGAAGTCAAGTCTCTAAACAATGTGATAATTCAGGTTCAGGTTCAGCTACTCAAAGAGCATCGGATCATCATGAATCCAACAGTTTGTGGCAGGACAGAGTGGACACCATCCTTTTGTTCACATTTGTTGGTCTGGGGTTCGGAGTAGGTTTTGCATTGGCAGTGATGTTCAATCGCTTTTGCCACATAGAAGGATGGGCTTGCAAGCACTATGGAACCCGTACATAATACGGTACATAATATATGCCTGGTGTAAGACTAGGGTGTTTGTGGCTGCAGAGGCTAGAATTTTGTATTCTCTTAAAAATAATATATGCCTGTTATTATTTTTCATAAAAGATGGATCACCATATGGGTTAGATGACACAGCTTAATTTCACTCGGCTAGGTTTTGTAATTTCATTATGTTTCATATGGGATCCCGAAGGTGGTTGTGTTAACTTCAAGTGAAAAGAAGTGAGATTATTTTATTGGTTTCCGTTCTCTCTTGTACCGACTTCAGACATACACTCGACTTGAGCAGAAACCTGAAGTCCTGAACGCATGGAGTACGTAAGGATTTATTATAGCTAAACTTGGCCCTAGCAATCTTAATCAAGTTTGAGCAATCTGAATCCGGTGCTCTAAACATAGCAAATTAGTATTGAGTCCCACAACTAAGGTTGACGAGGAAACTGTCTGTTCGAACCTGAACTCCTACTCAGTCAGTGTGCTCGCACCTTAGCTTAGCTGCTCATGATGGAGGAGGTGCCAACACACCACGTGGTGATCCTCAACCCAGTCTAACACCAAACTGCTTCACGGAGCCTCTGGTCGCTTGAGACTGATCGAGAAATCAGGCAGCAGAAACACCAATTTGGGAAAAAAAAAATCTGGAAGCAATTTCATAAAAAGAACCTGGAAGCAGATGAACTTGCCATGAATTTGTGAGCGAATGGAAAAGAAACATTTAGTACGAGGTGTTTTCTTCGTGACAATAATGGGACGCAGAGCAGTCTGATCCGAGGATATACGGAGGAGTAACTGTGGGTAAGAGATCGGAGCGGAAAAGGGGATCAGGACTGAGAATACATACGCCTCAGTTTTGATCGAGGTCGAGGGCAACTGGGCTTAGCGTGTCTGGAGTATTAGGCCTTATGAAGCGAAATAAAAGGCCTTCATTTGGCCCAATAAGGCCTAGCAAGGCCACAATTCTCCTAACCGGCCAAATGCCCAAATCGAGTCCACGGAGTAATCGCCGAGCAGCGACGGCGCGGCGAGCAGCACGGACAAGGCGGAGTGGCGGGCTCGCGGCGGCGCGGCTATGTGGCCGCGTGCCAGCAACCTCGCAGAGGCAGAGCAGCAGCAGGCGGGGCGGCGTATCGCGGCGGAGCAATCGGCATGCGGCAGGCAGGCAGGGCGCGTCCACGCGGCACGAGCGCACAACCTGGCGGGGGCGAGGCGGTAGCTGGCCGGGCTCAGCGCTGCGACGGGCGACGCGGGGACGCATGGGCAGCTGCAAGGCGCTGACCTGTGCGGCTGCCGGCTGGGCCGCTTTGCAGGGTGCGTGCGCCAGTCAGTCCACTCCCACAGCTACAGGGCTGCATCGCCAATTTGGGAGAAATCAACTAATCAAGCAAGTTTGCAAGTACTCCGGTCCTAGAATACATTTTCTTTATTTACAATTACCAAATGTAGTTTTATAATTGACCTCTTTGGCAATAGAACTTTAACATTTAATTATGGATTTAATAGCAGATTGTTATTTCTGATATAGATGTGCTCATGTGCAATGCTTGCAGGAGTAGTTTTGATTCTTTGGAGTGTAGACCAAAGCCGGATTACCACTACCCACTTATATCTGATTATTTATCCATCAAAATTGCAGATTGCTTTCTATGTTTGTATGCTACGATTAATATTTTGCTTTGCTCTGGATTGCAGCAAACTATAATGTTCTTTTTTTAAGGAGGTTTCTCTGCTTATTAAAAGCAAGTACAACCTATAATGTTCTTATAATAAGAAACTAGTGAGCTGTCATGTGCTGTTCGTAACTTTTGACTAATGTTCTTATCTTATGAACTTGTCACGTGCTATTATTGCCTGTTTGTGACTTACAAGCTACCTGAGGCTTATTTGGTAGCACAACAATCCACCCCAATCCATATGGGTTGGGCTGGTAGGTATTGAGATGGAAAATTAGCTAATTATTATCTACCCTAATACCTCCCAACCCATATGGATTGGGATGGATTAGTGTGAAGGCACCCTCGCCACTGCAGCAAGTGGGTGCGCGTGCCTGTTGAATCTCGAGGACGAGCTTGCCTGTTCCACCCTCGCCAGAGCTGGATGACGAGCTCGCAGGTGGCTTCCTTTGCCGGAGCTCAAGGGTGTGCCTGGACTGCTGCAGTTGCTGCTCCACCCGCGTGTGCACGGAGGCGTTGACGGCGTGACAAGGGGACAGGCTTGTTCGCCTGATTTTGGCAGACAAGCCCGTCCCACATTCCAGACGAATATTCGCCTTGGGGATGGCCCGTCCCTCCTTCAACAAGACAACAACCCAACACCGGCTCAAAGATGATGGACCCCTCCTGACCCTGGATGTCCACCTAATTGAACGTCACCTTATATCCATCCATTTGCAAAGTACAGGATCATGGTCAAAGATCCAGCCAAAGACTGCTGATTCGTCAATGCAGTTCTCTCTATAGAAGATTTTAAGTACCGGAATTACTTTGATTTTGGAACATCCGAACATGAGGTTGATGGGCTTGACTCGTAACCGGGAAATCGATTGGTGAACCTGCAGGTTGCTGTGTGTGGTCCATAATAACTGCACGTTCCATCAACTCAGCATGATTCATCATTCATCCATAAACCCGCTGCCATGATTGGTCAAATATCCATATTTACTTTGATTGGAACACATAAGAGGTTGATCGGCTTGAATTATAACAGGAAAGGATTGGTCGACCTGCAGGCTGCAGTGTGTGTGGTCCCGGTCCTTGATAGTAGCGCGTTCGATTGACTCGGCATGCTGTTGCTGTATGCCATGATCAGCAGACCAGAGCTAGAAGTGTATAAACCAAGGTAGGGCAAGGATATCCCCAGATCAAAATCAGGATAACCTCATAGCCATCCTAAGCTGCCAGTATGTCCACCATCATGAGGCACCAGGGGCCATGGCGTTTAGTGTTGCATCTGCTCTTACAGTTCCAGCTCACAGTCATCATGTGCTTACTTGTGCCTCCATGGGCTAGTGGTGACATCAACAACCACACCGCCGGTCTGCTGTCAGTTCCATGCTTGCCCCCCAGGCAACGGCGCTCCTCCGGTTGAAACGATCCTTCACCACCACCAGCTACTCTGTCATTGCCTTCAGATCATGGAGGGCTGGCACGGACTGCTGCCATTGGATGGGCGTGCGCTGCGACTGCAACAATGGCCTCGTGACTTCCCTCGATTTGGGTGACCGCGGTTTGGAAAGTGGAGGCCTGGATCCCACGCTTTTTGATCTGACCTCCCTCAAGTACCTAAACCTCGCCTCTAACAACTTCAACGGGTCACAGCTCCCACCTACTGGGTTTGAGCGGCTCACAGAACTCACCCATCTGAACCTTTCAAGTTCAAGCTTTTCTGGCCAGGTGCCAAATGGCATTGGACACCTGACAAATCTCATATCGCTTGACCTCTCTACTGGTTTTGAAGTTACTGAGCTACTTCGTTATGTTCCTTGGATTTACGTACACTCAATTTCATTCTTTACAAGGCTCGTAGAGCAAAACTTGGACAAGTTAATTGCAAAGCTTAGCAATTTAAGGGAGCTGAATCTTGGCTTTATGGACCTGTCCAACAACGAGGCAAATTGGTGCAACATCATAACCAAATCCTGTCCTAAACTCCGAGTGCTTAGGTTACGGTACTCTCAGATTTCAGGACCGATTTGTGCTTCACTTCATTACTTGCTGTCACTGACCTACGGTTAAATGATTTGTTTGGTCCAATCCCAGATTTC
This sequence comes from Miscanthus lutarioriparius, assembly GCA_904845875.1. Classification (NCBI taxonomy): domain Eukaryota; kingdom Viridiplantae; phylum Streptophyta; class Magnoliopsida; order Poales; family Poaceae; genus Miscanthus; species Miscanthus lutarioriparius. Next base: position 105,876,064 of record CAJGYO010000005.1, read on the forward strand.
TCAACCAATTTCTCCAATTTGAGTGTTCTTCAACTGAGCGATAATAAGCTTCAAGGATGGATCTCACCGGCAATCTTTCAACACAAGAAACTAGTGACCATTGATCTTTACAACAATCATGAAATTTCTGGTTACCTGCCAAATTTCGTAGCTAGTACTTGTTTGGAGAATCTGGATGTTGGTGAAACCGATTTCTCTGACACAATACCAACTTCAATTAGTAATCTCACAGCTTTGAGGAGGCTAGGACTTAGTGCAACAGGCTTTTCCGGTAAACTTCCCTCATCAATTGGTATGCTCAAATACTTGTCTGAATTGGAGATTTCTGGAACGGTTGTAGAAGGGTCCATGCCATCATGGATTGCTAACCTGACAGCTCTAACGATTCTCCAATTTTCTGATTGTGGCTTATCTGGATCGATACCATCTTTTGTTGGCAATTTGACAAAATTGCAGAAATTGGCACTGTGTAACTGTAGCTTCCCGGAGAAATACCTTCATATATCTCTGAGTTAGTGCACCTGCAAATAATATTGCTATATTCAAACAATTTCATCGGGAAGATGGAGTTTACCTTTTTTTAGAAAACTGACACACCTTTCTATCTTGGATCTCTCTGATAATGATCTAGTTCTGGTAGATGGAGCAGACAATTCTTCACTAGCATCCTTGCCCAAACTCAATTACTTATCTTTATCACATTGTAACATAAATAAGTACCTGAGTTTCCTGAGGCACCAAGATCAAATAACCTGGCTTGACCTTTCAGATAACCAAATCCATGGGGCTGTACCACAGTGGGCATGGGAGTCTTTTCTAAATATTCCTTCAGTTATGATCCTAGCAAACAATAAACTTACTAGTGTTGGTTATGCTCCTTTTCTCCCTGTACATTCACGGAAACTTGATATCAGCAATAACATGTTTGAAGGGCCCATACCTATTCCATAAGGCCCTACAGGGGTGCTCGATTACTCAAACAACAACTTCTCATCGATACCTTCCAATTTTAGTTCTCATCTTCGTGAAGTTACCATCTTCAAGGCCTCTGGAAACAAGTTATCTGGGAGAATCCCACCGTCCTTTTGTGATCTCAGCAAGAATAGCATGCTTGAAGGTGTACCTACTGTACCTTTACAACTGCTCGATCTCTCTTACAACAACTTCAGTGGCTCTATTCCTTCCTGTTTTAAAGAAAATCAGCTTCGTGGCCCGTTCCCGGATAATATCAAGGAAGGATGCTCATTTGAGGCACTAGATTTCAGTGGCAACTGGATTGGAGGGCGGCTCCCCAGATCTCTTGTTGCTTGCAAAAACTTGGAGGTCCTTGATATCGGAAACAATCAAATAAGTGATTATTTTCCCTGTTGGATGAATACACTCACTAGACTTCAAGTTCTTGTCCTGAAATCTAACAAGTTTTTTGGCGAAGTCGTGCCTTCTGCTGCTGATGATCAAGACACTTGTGAATTTCCAAGTCTACGAATTCTTGATCTAGCCTCCAATAACTTTTCAGGTACACTGACAAGGAAATGGTTTACAAGATTGAAGTCCATGATTGTCAAAACTGAAAATGAGACCCAGATCATAGAATATGAGGGCCCAATCAATGACATGTACAAGATTACCACATTAATCACATACAAAGGATTTGACTTCTTGATTTCTAATATATTATGGACCCTTGTGTACATTAATATCTCAAATAATGCTTTCAGGGCAGTATCCCTGAATATATTGGGGTGCTTGTTATGCTAAATGTGCTGAACATATCACACAACTCACTTACAGGGCCAATTCCGTTTCAGCTTGGTCATTTGAACCAGATAGAAGCTTTGGACCTATCCTTTAATGAGCTTTCAGGAACAATTCCCCAGGAGCTAGCATCTCTAGACTTCCTTACCATGTTGAACCTATCTTGCAACAAGTTGGAAGGAAGACTACCAGAGTCACCTCATTTCATGACATTTTCAGTGACTCGTTTTTGGGAAATGATGGTTTGTGTGGGCCTCCACTGTCAAAAGAATGCAATTACAACACAGCACCAACAACTGTGACTGTGATGGTGCGACATCATTCCGAGAAGAAATCTGTGGATATTATGCTATTCCTCTTTGTTGGACTAGGATTTGGTGTTGGGTTTGCCATCGCAGTAGTTGCAATGTCTTGGGGATTTTCAAAACAATCTTGAGAAGGCAGGAAGCCTTGTTAATTATGTATCGATCTTAAATAAATTTCCTGTACCAGGTCTCTTCTTTTATTTGCTTGCAATAATCATGGTAGTCCTGGGAACCGTGTTGCCATTACTATTGCAGTGGAACCATACCGATTTGTTGAAATGATAGCATTGTACAGACACGAAGTTGTTGACTTGGCTGGGGATTTTCCCTGCTTACAATCAGCTTGGTACTCCCTCTATTCTAAACTGGTTCTTTTAGATACATAAACATCTTATAATTTGGAATGCATGGAGTACAATCTGTCTGTAAAATTTTCCTGAATTTTTTTTTCTAAATTTTCAGTCAAGGACTCCAGGCTAGATGGCAGCAACCCCTATTTCAGCCTATCCCGTACCTCAATGAACGACACACGGGAGGCGGCTTTCGAGCTTACTGAGTGTGATGTTGGACAGAGGAGCAATGGTGAATTGGTGACGGATTGCATCGGTCACCTGCTAGCGACGACTTTGATCGAATGGAGCAAGCGTGGTTAGTGTTTGGGCCACCGGCGGCCGAAACCTGGATCGCACGGCAGAGGGCATTGCCTGATTCAACCCGCTGATAACAGCCTCCACCATTGCCCACTGCATGGCGATCTTGACTGTTGTAACAGATACGAATGATTGACCAACTTGCACATATTATGGCCCATGATAAAGTCCCCGCCCTAGGATTATATCTTTCAGCATAAATATTTCGTAATATTGCATTAAATCTTTTGGCTACTGAATAAACGTAGACGAAAAAAAAGTTTTAACTACAAAAGTTTCAAATCTTGTCAAGCACTATAACTTTGGTATAGAATGTGTCTCATCCAAGGTTGTTTGAAAAAAAAATAAAAAATTTGAATATCAGAATATGTGAATTTAAAATAAATATTTGAAACAGTAAAAACTTTGAATCAAAAAATTATGGACATAAAACATGTAGATCAGGTCAGTCACTGCAACTTTGGTATTAACTATGTGAAAATTCAAGGTTGTTTCAAAATTTCGAAATATGTGAACTTAAAACACATATTTGAAACTCTAAACGACTTTAAGTAAAAATTCTTACAAAGTTGTATATTGTATTGAAAACTACAACTTTAGTATAAACCATGTCAACATCCAAGGTTGTTAGAAAATTTTAAATTTCAAAATCAGTGAACCTAAAACAATATTCTTGCGATTCTTAACAGTTTCAAATCAAAAGCTTCTCAACTACAAAGTTGTAGATCGTGTTGACAGCTATAATTCTATATAAAGTTTGTCTTTATCCGATTTTATATGAAAAAGTTAAGAATTACTTTTGGATGAAACTATTTTTAGAGACGGACATTTTAAGATGTTTGTCTCCTTTAATCGGTTTTTAGATACGGACCCTTAGAATGGTTGTCTCTATTAAAAGACGGACATGCAACCGCCTATGTTAATTGATAGTTAACAGAGATAACCACCTATTGCCTGGAGGTCACCTAACCATTTATAGAGGCAGTCTCTAGATGTGTCTGTCTTTGCTAATCAGGGAAGTCATCTCCTAAAATTGTTTTTTTGATAGTGTTTAATCAGCTTTGTTCTTTGAGAGCAATCTCCTAAAATTGTTTTTTTGATAGTGTTTAATCAGCTTTGTTCTTTGAGAGCAATTTAGGCGCCTATTTATTCACAATGTTTTGAGGTACAAGCAATATTTCTAGACACCCTCACAATGTTTTCTCTAGCCTTGTGCTTAAAAACCACTTCTTGAAACAAAGTGCTCCTGGCTCATTTTGAAAAGTGCAATTAATATTTCCGATCAGCTTGGCACAATCTGCAAATTTTGCCTGAATTTCAGGCCTGGATGGCAGCGACCCCTTTTCATTCAATTTGAATTAAAGTTATCTCCCAACTCGGGAGCTTTGCTCCCGTCCATTCTGCGGCGGTTTAGCTAGCCCGTTGTTCAGCGAACGACGCACGTAGAGAGGCGGCTGGTGGTATGTTGCCGGAGTCGAGGAAGATGGTGAAAATGAAGCCGTGCATTGATTTTTTTAACACTTTTTGTAAATTAATTTTAAATCTAATATTGTTTTTTTTTTCAAAACTAACACTTTTGGCCGCGCCTATTGCCATGGCGCGGCGAAATGCCTATGCCGCGCCATGTATGGTGGCGCGGCGGGTGGCTGACATGGCGACGACCGGAAATACTGACCGGTGACGTGGCAAGGTCTGCCGTACCATCGATCTTGCGCTGCGATGACGCTACCGATTGGTGGCGCGCGCAGAGCGAATAAAGCGTCGTGGCTCGATCCCGCTTGCGAAAGCACGCGCTTCGTGTCGCCGCCGCGCTGGCGTCGCGCCCCGCCACGCCAGCCAGCCCGCCACCACCGCATCGAAAGACGCCATGGCCCAAGGCAAGCCAGCCACTTAACGCCGCACGCCACCACCACCACTGCCATTGCTACCACCACTGCCCATAGACGCCGGCCACGCCCTCCCCTCACAGCCACGCGGCAAGGCTGCCCAAGCCCTTCATGAGGCCAGCGCCATTTCCTGCCCGGCCTTTATCAGCGCCACCGTCGCGAGGACCAAATAAAGCACTTGCCATGAGTACTCCCCTAGTGTATTTATTGATTGAATCTTTAGTAAAATAAATAAAGTTAGTATAATTAGTAAAGTATAGTTAGTATAGTTAGTAAAGTTAGTTAGTTTAGTTAGTATAGGTAATATAGTAAGTTAGTATAGATAGTAAAGTTAGGTAGTTTAGTTAGTACTGTTAGTGAGTCTAGTTATACATTGTATTTAGTCTAATTAGTTGTTGTAGTTAGCCGTGTATAGATGTTAATATTAGATTAGGTACGACGATTTCGATGACTTGATGAAGTTTCTTAAAATGCTTTTGTAGATGGATTGTTGTGTTAGAGTTTTTTACGGAGGAAGTGTTAGCAGGGGAGATGGTATGTTTGAGGATATGAAAGAAGAATTGGAATGGTTTGATGAATCTCCTAGCTTCAACGACCTTTGTGTCCGTTTGAATGCAAAGTTTGGCGGTGATTTCACACTGAAGGGGAGGTTTGATACTGGAAAGACTAGGGCACACTATGTCCTCATTCCCTTGCGCGACCCTGCTCACTGGTCCCGCTACACTAGGGTGCTCCAAGGTTCCAATGTGCCCATGGCTGAAGCGGTGGTGGAGAATAGGTACATGATTCAGGGTGTCCAGGACGGCCTGTCCATTGATGGTGTTGGAGGCAATGAACAAGAATTAGGGGTCGAAGGGGAAGCAACTCAGGGTAACATGGATTTGGACGGTCAGTTGACGCAGGAGCAGTTTCATTCAAGTCAAGTAGGTTGTATAAGCAATGACTTCGATGTGAATGAGTTCGAACGGGAAGAGGAGCAGAAGGAGGAGGACATGATCGGTGATGTAGTTAGCAGTGATTCAGATAATTCTGATGATGACCAAGGAGGTACAGATGCTATGCCAACACCGGTTGATGCCATACCTGTATCGGTTTATACTATGCCATTACCAGTACCAACTGAGGTTTTACATGGTATCCAGGCTTAGGGTAGACTTGTCATAGATTTGGCAGCAGATGATCCCCCCTATGATTCATGGGTCAGAATAAGCGAAGCACAGCAGTATGTTCCACCACCACCTTACACAGCGACTGAGCTTGAGCAACTAAGGTCGATGAACGTACCTTTCAAGGGCATTCCGAACTATAAGGAGATCAGCATGACAGATATGGTAGTTTGTGACACCGGTCTCCAGATATGTAGGAAATCATTGTATGACCATGAGAAAGAAACCCTTAGGAAGGGGATGATATTCAATACAATGTCAGAGATAAAGCTCTTCCTTTAGGACTATGATGTGTATCACCATATGCCGTACACCGTCACTCATTCGGACCAGGAGTTGAGGTACCACATGATATGCAAAACCGGTTGTATGTGGAGGTTAAATGCACGAAAGAGACAGAGTGATGGCAAGTGGAGGATAAGTAAAGTTGTCGAACCCCACACTTGCCTAACAAATAGGGGGGGGAAGGAAAATCATCAGCAGCTCACTGCACGTTACCTTGCTCGTCGTATATTGGGGCTCGTTGATGACAATAACGATATTTCGGTGTCTTCTTTACAACAGTCCATATCTAGATTCATTAAGTATGATGTGAAGTATGGAAAGGCTTGGCGTGCTAAGCAAATTGCCTTGTCGATTCGATGGGGTAGTTGGGAGGAAGCGTACAACAGGGTGCCCCGCATCTTATGTGCAATGCATTACTACAACTCTGACTTGAAATGGTTTGTGGACACCGGAGGGATGTGTTTTCGGGACCCATTGAGGCATGTCCTCTATCGTGTGTTCTGGTCATTCGCACAAACGGAACATGCATTTCAGTTTTGTCGGCCTGTCGTACTTGTTGATGGCACTTTCCTGACAGGAAAGTATAGGGGCACCTTGATGATGGCTGCTACTGTTGATCCTGAGGACCAGATAGTACCCATGACTTTTGCTTTGGCAGAGGGAGAGAACAATGAATCGTGGTCATGGTTCATACGGCTTCTATGTGTACAAGTGCTTGGCCCATCTCGCACTGTATGTTTGATCTCGGACCGTCACCTAGGGCTTCTTAATGATGCAGCTGAGCATATAGATGGGTTCCTGCCTCTAGTGTATAGATGGTGCATGAGACACTTTGCCGCTAATTTTTGACGGCATCAAAGGAAGCAGGAGGTATGTGACAAGGTAAAAGCTCTATGTTGTGTATGTATAGAGCACCAGTTCAAGGAGACAAAGAGAGAACTAGACAAGATGGTAAATGAAGCGGGAAAGACCTGGTTAGAGGCGCAGATGGAACATAAGGCTCAGTGGACGTTAGCATATGACGAGGGGGGTTTCAGGTATGGCATCATGACCACTAACTCCTCGGAGTCCTTCAACCGTGTATTCACCAGAGTTCGATCGTTGCCTGTGTCTGGAATTGTTGAGTTCTCCTTTCATAAGTGCAACGAATATTTTGTCAAGAGATGGGAACTTGCGCAGAGGAATATAGCTGAGCAGGGGCGTTTTGGAAAGTCCAGAGCTGAACATTTGAAGGAGGCCGAGGAATTGACCAAGCAGCACACCGCCAAACCGTGTGGACCCCGCCGTCATATCTTTAGTGTATGGGGCATGGGTGACACAAGCTTGGGCGGCGAACGTTATGGTGGATGAAACTACCGAGTTGATCTTGAAAAGGTAGAGTGTAGTTGCAACGTCCCTCAGATCATGCATGCCACTTGCTCTCATATGATCACGGCCTGTAGGGTTCGCGGGTACAACTATGAGGATCTACCATATATGTCACCCTTGTATCTCCGTCCGAACACCGTTAGTATTTGGGAGATGAGCTTCGAGCCATATCTTGACCCGACACAGTGACCACCTTATAATGGTTATGACTACGTGCCGCATCCGGATCTAATAAAGGTAGGAAAGTGTAGGAGGAAGAAGAAGTGACTCAAGGGGGACATGGACGCTATGAGAGGGTACGACGAAGACATGTACGGAGGGGGAGACTTCAACTAGACCCGTGGCATGACTCTTTGCTCCGTTTGCAAAGAATCTAGTCACAAGGCTAGCAGACATAGAAGACGAGGGCAGCAGGTGCTTTCATATTGTGTTCGTATTGCATAACAAGTAGTTCAAATTTTGCAATGCTACATAATGTTAATTTGAACATTGTTAATTTGAATACTTTAACCCTTTGTTTATCAATTTGTAACAGGATGGCCCCTCCCACGCCGCACCAGATGTACCCCCTTTTTGAGGTGGAGTACGACGACCCCCTTCTTCCACCGGACGACGAGGTTTCCAAGAGGCGTTCGAAGGATCCTTACACTCTTAGGACTTAGTTGGTTATGTCAAACTTATATCGAACGAATATTGTCGTCCGAAACTTACAGACTCATGAACCAATGAAAATGTTATGTGACAACTTGTCAACTTGTGCACGGGCTCCATTTATTTGCTTCATATTCATTTCAACTTGCGCACGGTCGTGGCAGCACTTGTAGTTGTTTACAGCACCGACAACAACTCCCGTTCAGTTGCAATTGAGGCTGGTTGGCTTGTGTCTGCGTCCAGGTGCTGCCGCGTCATGGGGCATGGCGCATCAATGCCACGCCGTGGGCTATGGCGCGGCAGAACCAGTGCCGAACCGTATTTGAAATAATTTCACTCGATTTTGTTCATTTTAGAAATTCTCAACTCATGATACAAACAGATGGGATCACTTAAGATCGACCATGGGTAATCCAAGTACATGATTTGTGGGTACAATACATCAATAGTTCAAATGGAAAACAAGACAACACAATAAAATTTCTAGTACATAGCTACATTGATCATTAATAAAGCATGGAACTAACAGGCGGCGCAATAAAAAACCCTCAGTCAGAAACATACTGAGTAAGCAACTCGTCGTCCGAGTACCAATCTTCAACTACAACCCTGTTGCTGTGGCTAGGCTTACCTGCATTGCCCTGATCTGCCTTTCGCCTGTAGTAAGCGGCTTCCGCTTCATCTGCGGCCTGAGATAAGAACGCGTTCTCTTCTTCCTCGTTCATGTGGCTAGGCTCACCTGCATTGCTCTGACCTCCGTGTCGCCTGTCGTAAGCGGCCTCCGCTTCATCTGTGGCCTCTGCGGCCTAAGTGAAGAACGTGTCGTCATCCTCCTCCGCCTACAAGCCCGCCTCTGCTAGAGCGATAAGCTCGCTCAGTCTGCCAGTGTCGTCCTCAGCCTTCTTTGCCTACAAGCCCGCCTCTGCTAGAGCGATGAGCTCGCTCAGTCTGCCAGTGCCGTCCTCAGCCTCCTCCGCCTGCAAGCCCGCCTCTGCTAGAGCGATGAGCTCGCTCAGTCTGCCAGTATCGTCCTTAGCCTCCTCTGCCTGCAAGCCCGCCTCTGCTAGAACGATGAGCTCGCTCAGTCTGTTAGTGTCGTCCTCAGCCTCCTCCACCTCATCAGACAACATAATCGATGATTCAACGGTGCGACCAGCTCGTTTTCTGTGCTCATCTAACTTCTTTTCCTCATACCTTGCATGAGCCACCTCTGCAGCATGTTCCTCGCTGCATCCAATCCTTTCATATATAAAATGCAATCAGTTAGCAACGCAATTATATTACATTTAAAATCAGGCAACAAAAAAAGACTTTGAAGCACTCACTGGCACATAATGTAACAACATGCTCGTTTAAGACCTACATCTATACTCTTGTCTCCTCCCTTGCCTCCTTCCTTGTCCTCTCCTCCTCTAACGTCATCCGTCTCTCCAATCCTCATTTGTCAAGCCTAATATTGATCGGGTTACAAATACCGCGCTGTCTAGCAAACTCACGCATCTTGTCTTTGTGATGTTTAACGAATAGGTTGACGTAGTCAGGTCCATATCCCCTCTTTCGTGTAATTACTTGCTTCCCCTTCAGTTCATCTAAGAACTTAGCTTGACCATCATAACATTCCCACCTGCATTACCACAGCAGGGAGCCTTTTCGGTGCCGCCTTCCCCTGCCGTGCGTTCATACCTCTACAGCGGCTACAGTACCACAGCAGGGAGCCTTTTCGGTGCCGCCTTCCCCTGCCGTACGTTCATACAAGAAAATAGTAGATTATCTAACAATCTTTCCCTAATCCTACTGCTATCCCTTGTACCCCTCTATGCCGATCATCTCCTTCAGCTCCGTGAGTCGAATACGTTCGAGCGGCTTGGTGAGGACGTCCGTGAGTTGCCGACTAGTTTCGACGAACTCAATGACGATCTACCCTCCATCGACACAGTCCTTGAGGAAGTGGAACTTCACGTCGATGTGTTTGTCCGGTCGTGCAGAACCAGATTCTTTGCGAGGGCGATGGCAGGCTGGTTATCCACCATCAGTGTTGGTGGGTGAGCTTCCACGCCGGTCAGCTTGCCCAGCAGCCGGCGCAGCCACACAACTTGGCACGCCGCTGTGGCTGCCGCTACGTACTCTGCCTCGCATGTAGATAGCACCACCACCATCTGTTTCAGCGACAGCCATGAAATTGGAGCTGACCCGGGACGAGCACGCCAGAGGTGCTCCGTCGTCCATCGATGTCCCCCGTCATGTCTGCATCGCTAAACACAGTGAGCTGTAGCCTACTTCCGCCGGTTTTGGGAAAAGTGATCCCTTGATCCATCGTCCCCTTGATGTAGCATAGTATCCACTTCACTGCAGCCCAGTGATCCTCTCTAGGATCCTCCATGAAGCGACTAACGTAGTCCACGGCGAACGCAATGTCTGGCCTCGTATGGACTAGATAGCGCAGACCACCGACGATGCTCCGGTAGAGTGTTGCATCCACCTTCACCGCGGTGCTGGCCTTTGTCAGCTTCAGCCACTCCTCCATTGGAGTCACACATGACTTGCACTCAGCCATGCTGCTCCACTCCAACAGCTTCGAGGCAAACACGCTCTGACCAAGCATGAGTTCCTCCTTCCCCTATCTCACCTCGATGCCGAGGTAGTAGGAGAGTGCATCGAGATCGCTCATTCGAAACGAGCCGCCATCTCGCGCTTGAAGCTGTTGATATCCTCCGTGCGCGCGCCGGCGACGATCAAGTCATCCGATACACATCGACGACGAGCTCCTCCTTCCCCTGTCGCCACTTGTAGAGCGCGTGTTCGGTTGTGCACCGCTGAAACCCAAGTTCGCCCAACGTGGCGTCAAGCTTGGCGTTCCATGCTCATGGGGCCTGTCGCAGCCCGGAGAGCCCCTTGCGCAGTCGGAGTACCCTGTGCTCCTCTCCCTTGACGGTGAAACCTGGAGGTTGCCTAACGAAGACCGTCTCCACTAGTTCGCCATTGAGGAAGGCCGATTTAACATCTAGGTGATGGACGCGCCAGTCCTTTGCTGCTGCCAAGGCTAGTAGCAAATGAATGGACTCCATGCGTGCTACCGACGTAAAGACTTCCTCAAAGTCGATTCCCTCACGCTGAACAAAGCCTCGAGCGACGAGGCACGCCTTGTGCTTGACAATGGCACCGAGCTCATCCTGCTTGACCTTTTACACCCACTTCAGGCTGATCGGACAACATCCTGGAGGTGGATCGATGAGCTCCCAAGTCTCGTTTTCCTTGATTGCCTTCATCTCCTCCAGCATCGCCCATTGCCAGTTTCCATCGCGCTCGGCCAGAGCGAACGTGGGTGGTTCATCAGCACTGACAAGTAGCAGCTCTAGGTCGTTGAGCAACTTGTCTCCCAGACCTGAGGGACCTGTGCCACTGATGAGGTCGTCCAGCCTACGAAACCGCACCTCCTCACCTTCGTGGAAGGCATCCACGAACTCAGTGATGTCACTTGGAGGTGAGGCAAACTCGATCGGTGTCGATGGAGTTCCCTGTTCCGCCGGAGTGCTTGGCAGAGCACCTGGAGTGCTCGGCACCCCGAATGTAGTGCTCGACACTACTCCTAGACAACTCGTCATTGCTCCTTCAATGCTCGGCACTACTACAGGAGTGCTCAGCCTCAGTCTTGGAGTGGTCGGCACCACTGCAAGACCTCTTGGCTCCGCTATGGTAGTGCTTGGCACCCATCGTAGAGTGGTCGCCACCACTATAGAACCTCCTGGCACCACTCCTGGCATGCTCGACATCCCTCTAGGAGTGCTCGGCACTCCTCCCGGAGTGCTCGGCATCCCTCTCGAAGTGTTCGGCACTGCCCTAGGAGTGCTTGGGTCTACTGCTGGAGTGCTCAGCACCCCTCCTGGAGTGCTCGGCACCTCTTCCCCAGCGTCTCCACCACCGTGGATGACCAAGTGCTCGACGACGAAGGTGCTGTTGAAGCCGCTAGCTTCCCCCGTGCCCGGACTGCTCTAGTCCCAAGCCGCCTTCTCATCGAACACAATGTCGTGCGAGACAAGTACCTTGTCTCTGCGTGGGTCATAGAGCTGGTACGCCTTGGTACCCTCCGCGTAGCCTAGAAACACCATCGGTGTGCTCCTGTCCTCTAGCTTGGTGAGGTTTGGCTTCGTCTTCCTGACGTGGCCGATGCAGCTGAATGTCTAGATGAAGGATATGCTTGGCTTGCGCCCATACCAAGCTTTGAACGGCGTCTTCCCCATCAGGGCCTTGGTCGGAGCACGATTGAGGATGAACACCGCCGTGGTCACCGCCTCATCCTAGAACCTTGCCGGCATGCCTTTGGCCTTCATCATGGATCGGGCCATGCCGACCACCGTTTGGTTCCGTTGCTCCACCACGCCATTCTATTGTGGCGAGTACGGCGTGGTGTGGTGTCACACCACACCCTGATCTACGCAGTACGTAGCGAACTCCACCGAAGTGAATTCGCCGCCGCGATTAGTCCTCAGCACGCGGAGCTTCTTGCCGCTCTCAGCCTCCGCGCGCATCTTGAACTTCTTGATCGCCACTGCCGCTTCGTCCTTGCTCCTCAGGAGTTGTAGCCACATATAGCGACTCCAATCATCCATGAGCAGGAGGAAGTACCGCCGACCACCGTTTGTAGCTAGCGTGATTGGCCCGCAGAGGTCGTCGTGGATGAGCTCGAGAGCGTCCTTCGCGTGATACTTTGCCACCTTTAGAAATGGTAGCCTCCTCTGCTTCTTGGTTGGGCAGCTGTCACACAGCTCGCCTCCGTGCTTGATGTGGGGTAGCCCTCGGACCATCTTCTCTAGCCGACCAAGCATGTCGAAGCTGAGATGTCTGAACCGGTCATGCCACCGCCAGGGCTCCTCGATGTGCCTTACTGCCAGGCACACCGGTTGCTCTACCTTCAGGTTGAGCAGGTACAACCAGTTCAGGGACCTCTTCACCTTAGCGAGAAGTCGCTGCTCCCAGTCCCTAATCCTAAGGACTACGTCCTTGATCAGTACCTCGCTACCACACTCATCCAACTAACTAATGCTGATGATGCTGGAATACAGCTGTGGGATGTAATATACATCCATTAGCATGCGGTGCTCCCCGTTCTGGCACCTGAAGATGATGGTGCCGCGCCCTTGGATAGCCACCCTTGAGCCGTCACCAAACTTCACCGTACCGGTAACATCGTTATCGAGCTCGGAGAAGGCTTCCTTGGAGCCTGTCATGTGGTTGCTGGCACCAGAGTCCAGATACCACCACTGCTCCTAGTCAGTGCCCACATGTCTGAGGTGGACATGGGCGCGTGGTTCGTCGAGGTTAACAGCCTTCAGGGCCTTCCCAGGTCCTTCCACCATCGTCGCCTCTTCCTTCTCCTTGGCCTCGACGTCGTGCAGTGCATAGAACATCGCCATCAAGATAGCAGCCTCATCATCATCATCAACTTGCGCTAGATGAGCCTTAGCCTTCTTCTCCTGCTTGCGATTTGGGCACTCCCATGCCCAATGGCGTGTCTTTCTGCAGCGCCTATAGGCGTTGGGGTCGACCTGCTTCTTCTTCTCTGAAGAAGCCTTGCCATGGTGCTTGCCATCGCCACCGCGGCTAGAGGAGGCTGCCTTCCCGGAGTTCCTCCGAGCAACCTACTCCTCCTCCTCTGCCAGCAGTAGTTTGCCGCTATCCTTCGTTGCTGTCGCCTGCTCCAGGCGCTCGTCCACCACCCGCAGACGGCCTGTCACATCCTCAATAGTGAGGGTGGATAAGTCCAGTATCGTCTCTATGGAGAGAGCGATCTGGATGTACTTTGCCGGCACGGAGTGGAGGTACTTGGAGACCGCCTCCTCTTCATCGATGGCGACACCGTGGCTTTTCAGCTTGCTGATGAGCATCTGTAGGTGGAGGGAGAAGTCCTCCACCATTTCACCATCCTTAAACTTGAGGTTGGATTACTCCTGCTTTAGAAGCTGGGCCGTCGCCTTCTTTGTGTGGTCGGAACTGACGCGCATCACCGCAATAGCCTCCCATGCCTCCTTAGCAGAGCTCTTCGCCCCCAATGGCTCCCTGTACTCTGTCGGTACAGTAGCAAGGATAGCCTCCAACTCTAACATGTCATCTTCCTCATTGTCGGTGCCCTTATCAACAGCATTTCAGAGTCGTCGGGCTCTGAGCTTGACCTTCATGGTCACCGACCACTCTTCATAGTTGGTGCGAGTTAGTGTCGACCAACTGGTGCCGCTGACCTCCCGCACCGTGCGAACAACGACCTCCGATCGTGGTTGGGCAGCCACAACAGTGCCACTGCTATCGCCCATCTCCGATCCATTCGTCATCGCCAGCGGTTAGTCCAGCAATGGCACTTGTACGGCTTTGATACCACTTGTTAGCCCACAGGATCACCGGCTCAGGTGAGTCGACCACTCACCAGTCTTGCCGAGCACCCGCTAGTGTTACCGAGCACCCACTAGCTATGCCGACCACAAAGAAGCGTTGTCCATCTACACACACTATGGCTAGAGGTAGAAGAAGAGGAAGAACAGAGCATACACAAATAGTACAAGCACCAGCGTTGGCCGGAGCCCTATATAGGAGATGGCAAATCTGAACTCTCTTTGTTGAGTTGCAGTGGCAAACTATATATACAACTCTATCCATCTAGTCCTAGTACAGCTGCTCTGCTGTAACAGTGACTAGATAACACAGCAGGACTGACTTCTGCGCCTGTCCCTGCATATGACTACAGTGCAGCAGGTGAGCCATTCGGCGCCTGCCTCTACAACGGCTACAGTACCACAGCAAGAAGCATTTTCGGCGCCGCCTTTTCCAACCGTGCGTTCATACAAGAAAACAGTAGATTATCTAACAAATCTTAGTTCAACTACTCCAAAAGCAGCAGACCATCAGGAATCCAAAAGTTTGTGGCAGGACAGACTTGATGCCATCCTTTTGTTCACATTTGTTGGCTTGGGGTTTGGAGTGGGTTTCGCATTGGCAATCTTGTCCAGAACCTTTCGCCGTGTAGAAGGATAGATTTGCAAGCATTTATGTATCCATATGTATGTGTAATAGCATTATGGAACATATGCCTGGTATTGTTTCTAAAAAAAGATAATGGGGGTGATTTGTATTTGTGTTGTACTATGGTTAGACGAGATAGGTTAAATTTGTTTAGTTGTTATATGGTTGCAGTTTTCTAGATTATTCTGTCAGGTCTGATTCCTAGAGATAGTGGTGTTATCTCAAGTTGAAATTAAAGGTCTATTTTCAAGTTTTTTATAATTCTAAAGTGCTAGATTTAAACATATACATCAGTGCAGTTCATGGACAGAAACAGAACTAAATTCCATGCAACCACAATGGGCTTCATAAATCTAGAAGTACAGGTTGTGTCTGTCCGAACCTAAACTCCATGAGAGTGTCGTTGCCTAGCTGCGCATGCTGGTGCAGGAGACAACCAATCATGTGGCGACCCTCAACCAATCATGGCTATCCATTCTCCAACCCAAGAAAAGAATCGACAGCCAAGAAAAAAATTTGGGGCACGTACGGAGCTGCCGCCTAGGGTATACAGAAAAACGCCACCGCCGCCCTTGCTCCCAGGGCCTCGCCATCGCCACGCCTCCACCTAGGGCCCCTCTCCTTCATCCTCTCTGGTGCGTCTGCTAGAGGTAAGAAGGAGAGGGGACCCATCTCTCTTTTTCATAGTTTTAGTTCCAGTTTGTTTAGGGTTTAGTCTAAATAAATCTTCTAACGAAATTAGATGATTTTTAGGCAGAATCGTTTTTCCTGTAATGACGTCGATGATTGCCACGACAAGATCGTTGTTGTAAGCATCGATTTCATCGGTAGACAGCCAATTTATGGCCTTTATCTACAAGGGGAGTGGTGCTTCCGGGAGCCCCCTACGAGGACAGCGACTCCGGGTCATGGATCTCATCGTCGGTGGTCACGGAGAGGATTTCAAGGTCTGTAGGTGATGTATTTGTAGCCTATGTCTTACCTGACGATGCAACTATCAATATTCTTTCAGGGACTTAGATGCGCTTTGGACTGGTTCCGAAATGTTGGATCTTACGTCATGTCCAATGTTTTAGGATTTATAGCATCCGGTTTTAAGAACAAAACCAGATACACACCATATGTGAGCCTATAAAGTCAAATCTCACATATAGTTACAAATAAGGGTAATATAAATAGACAATGCTCAATATATAATATACTTAGTATAAATGATATAACCTTAGACAGCAAACAGTAGAAAGACAACTCCGATCTTCAGATGAAGACTCTAATTCCACAGGGACAACTGACTAGTTGATTACAAGCCTAATTCCTCAAAACTCTAGCAATCTAGTACCCATCCGGGATTTTTCTAGTGATTTAAAAAGTAAAACAAGCGTAAGTACATGTCGTACTCAACAAATATAACATGGGGTTCATGAGGCTCAAGAAGCTAACACTGGTTCAACTGCGATTAGCTTTTAATGAGTTATGATTTTAGCAATTGAGTAGCAACAAGTTCATTACAAGCCCATAAACACATGATCAGGTAATCATGAATAATGACAGCATAAACAGTAATCATTAGGGAGCATCTTTATCATCAGTGTTCATCATCTATTCTGTAAGGGTTCCAAGGCCGCTCGTGACCGTGAGCACGACTGTTATAACAGTTTTACACTCTGTAGAGGTTGTATACTTTCACTCTGAGTCATGTTTTACCCTTTTGCCCGAGGTCATGAGCCTCTTAACCCACTACCAAGGAAGGTCGGCAGGGTTCACTACGAATCCTTTCAAAGGTTCATCTAACAAGTTAGGGCTGCTAGGTTTCTGTGCCCTGTGAATGTAGGGCTCCCCTTCCGATAGGTACAATAACGTGCAACCTATACACTAACGTACAGAGGCCACACTATATCCAACCCAAAACACACCCCTCTTGTGCCATAAAGGTAACCTCTAACAAGCTAGAAAAAGTCCTCATACTGAGCTAAAGCCAGAGCCATATAGCCCTCATAGCTATACTATAAGTCCTGGATGATCAGTTACAGATAAGTCCTTAGGGAGAGGAATCTAGAGCACCATAAGATTAGCCTAATGCTCTAGCCCCCTTGTTCCATGTTACTAAAAATCATCTTTTAGTGTTTATTGCATATTCCATTAGTCAAGTTACAAGATCATGATTTTAGTTGAGCACTAGCATCATACTACCCAATGCAATACCCCATTGGTATCAAGGAATCCAAGATATCAAATAGCTAGAAAAATTACTACGGTTGCCAAGGTAGACACATGCAGTATGCATTAAATGATTAAAGGTGTATAGGACAACAAGGAAGATCCCATGTTATACTTGCCTTAAAACTCAGATCCTTCTACTAAATTGTAACCTCCAAAGGACTTCTTCTGGATCACCAACTTCCTTTATATCACCAACGCAAGCTCACCGACCGGACATGATCATAAAGCACCACACAAGCATCTATGCAATCATACATGAAGCAAACAATAGAACTAAATCAGAACAGTACATCAATCATGGAAAAATAAGTAAAAGAGTTTGAAACACGATTCTACGCATCGCTACGAACACACAATCGCGAGAGACACGCTAATCGGAGCTACAGTTTGAAAGAAACGGCTACCGAAAGATCTACTCATAAGAGAAAATATAAAACTATAAGCTGTTTTAACTATATAAAAGCATATATAAATTGAATTAAGTTAAATTTAGATTTGAATTATAAAACTAAAGTAAAATAAATCGTATTTTACTTATAAAATTTAGTTGCATAATTATTATTCAAGTTAGAGTTTAAACCATGAAATTCCAGAAATAGTGACATGATAAATATTGTTACTAACGCGTAAATCTCGTTGTAATGAATCTAGCACAACTTGAACGGGGCAAATCGGAGCTAAAACGTAGAAGATATGAATTATACAAGATTTCCTTTAATAAAATAATAGATTAAATCTAACCTCAAATTTTAAAAGTTGAAAACATATCTATCGGTAGTATAAACATGTAGATTATAAAATTACGAACCTAACACAAGTTGAACGGATCAAATCGGAGTTAAGACGGAGAAGATATAGCCTACAGAAGATAGTGACAATTTCGTAAATATTTTGAAATCAACTTCGTATTAAAAATAATTAAAAAATGAATTAAAACAGTTCTGTGGACTGGGCGTCGTTTTTGAAAAATTGCAGGGGCTGAAACAGAAAATCTAGGGGCATATGTTGAATTATTTTTAACAGAGGGTGGACTGCGGGTTGATTAGAAAGAAATAGAGGGGGTTTTAACAAAAAGGCGGGGGTTGACCGATATTTGACCGGTATTGACTTCGGTCAAAATAGATCTGAGCAGTAGATCTTGGAGTGGATGGCCAAGAAAAGAAGGCAGAGAAAGAGGGGGTCTGCTGGCCGGAACAGTACGGCGCCATTGCCGGCTGCGACGTAACCTCGCCAGAGAGAAGGGGAAAAGGGCCTACAAGCCACGGTTGCTTCAACGGAGGACACGGGGAGGTAGATCTCGAGCTTGTGAACACGGCTGGGGTACAGGTTGAAGTCGGAGAGGAATGGTGACGGCGGCACACACGTTCTTGCGGCTCAGCTTCGACAGCGAGGTTGTGCGAGGTACTGAGAGCGAGAGGGAGAGAAAAGAAAGTACTAGAGGTTCCCTTACCATCTTACGAAGCGGGGCAGGGCTCTGATTCATCGACGAAGCAGCTCTGTGGCGGACCGAGCAACAGCGGCGGCGGCTAGGGTTTTGCGGCGACGCGAGAGAGAGCTCAGGGGCGCGGCTGCTGCGATTAGGGTTCGGGCACGGGTTGCGGCGTGGCTCAGGGAGCTATTTATGGGGCTGGTGCGGCTTGGGGCGCACGCCAAGGCAAGGACGGGGCGAAGGCGGAGTTTGCATCGAGGTGGAGTCCCGGGCGGGGATGACGCAAGGTAGGAAACGACATTGACGACTGGGCCCGGAAGATCAGTGAAATAGGGTGTGGGGTCAGGCTATTAGTGAGCCAAGGAGGGAAGGGCGCGTGGGCGCAGCTGCCGCTGAGCAGGCCTCGGGCGAATTGGGCCTGCGGCCGAATAGAGGGAAGAGAGGAAGGGAGGGAGCGCTCTGGGCCGGCTCGGCCCACGCGGGTGAGTGAGGGAGAGGGAAACGAGCTGCGGCCGATTGGGCCAGCAGGCCAAAAGGAGGGAGAGAGCTAGCCGGGCTGAAACAGAGAGGGAGAGCTGGGTTTAGAGAAAGAGACCGGGGAAACAGAGCAGCTGGGCCGGGCGCCAGATGGACTACGGAATGGGGAAGGGAAGCGGAGCAGGCCAAGCCTTCGGGCCAAATCCGAAAGGGGAATTTTTTTCCTTTTCTATCATGTTTTCAAAACCAAATTCAATTATGAACCAAATGCAAATTCAAATAGAGTTTCAAATATATTTTCCCTCGAATGGAAATGAAAATTTTTGGTAAGTTTTCCAAAAATAAATTTTACAACTTTTTAAACTCTTTTATTTTCAAATTTTTTTTTTATTTCAAAGCCATTTTTAATTTCATTTTCGAAAGCATTTTAAATTCATTTTGAATTTTGGATTCAACCACTCATTATAATAGATCAAATGCACCGGCATGTATGCACATACATGTTGCTACTCCGTATGATGAATTTTAATTTAATGAAAAATTATTATTTCCCTATGTTTTCATGAGCACAAAATACAAAATTAAATCAATTTATATCTTTTTTGAAAAGAGCAATTTTTAGGGTGTTACAGGATTGGTCGTTGGATTCGGTATATGGAATGCAATTTGGCTCCGGCGTTCGAGGGATGCCATTGGCGAAGAAGAAGAAGAAGAATAAGAAGAAGGAGATGAAAGAATCTGGATAGAATATTATATATTTTTATTTCAAATTTTTTTCATTTGTAATTTAGGAATGTATGTGACAAGATTTAATATAAAGTCTTCCTTCCCTTCGAAAAAAAGAATATAAGAATATCTCCTCGCATCCAAACACTTAAACCAAGGCATGGCATGGATATCTCCTTGCATCCAAAGTAGAAGCTCACTTACAAAGAGTCGTAGTCACCCAAAGCTAAAGCTATTGGAATGACCACTACTGCGTGAATTATTGGGTCACCGACGACTTGGCTTGGATCGCGCGGCAGACAGCAATGGCACATATGTTGTGACGATCGTATCGTGAGTGAGTCAGCAAACTATTTGTACTGGGCCAACTGGCCTACAACCACTATAGAAGTTTATTTATCATGCATAGTTCGGAGCAACTAAAGAACTTGACGCCATTGGAATGGAACAGCAAACCAATAGCAAGATGGCTCCCACTAAGCATCGCTTCCCCATGCTCCTGCTCCTGCTCCTATGCTCCTACCCCGCAGAAGCTGCAGCCATGATCAACAGCACCAAAGCACCTTGCCTCCCAGCACAAGCTTCTTCCCTCCTCCAGCTAAAAGGTTCCTTCATCGTTGCCAACGCCCGCTTGTCATCATGGCAAGCTGGAACAGACTGCTGCCACTGGGAGGGCATCATCTGCAACACGGGCTCCGGGAGAGTCATTTCTCTTGACCTCGGTGGGTTCAACTTGATGAGCCATCGTCTACACCCTGCGCTCTTCAACCTCACCTCTCTCAGGAATCTCAACCTTGCTTTCAATGACTTCACTGGCGTCCGCTTCCCAGCATCTGGGTTTGAGCGGCTCACAGATATCACCCCTGAACTTCTCCCAAACCTACTTTATTGGTCAGATCCCCAGTGGGATTTCCCGCCTCAAGAACCTTGTCGCTCTTGATTTTTCTGATAATAACGGCTTGTATCTTAAAGATTCAAGTTTCCAAACTTTTATGGCAAATATGAGCAATCTGAGGGAGCTCCATCTTGATTGGGTGGATCTATCTAGCACTGGGTCGACTTGGTCTGCTGTTTTAGGGCATGCAGTTCCTCAGCTACGGATTCTGAGCTTGTCTCAGTGTGGTTTATCAGGTTCTATTGACCCTTCCTTCTCAAGGCTTGGCGAACTGACAACAATCAACTTCGGGAGTAACTATGAGTTGTATTTTCAAGAGCCAAATTTCCGAACCTTCATGGCAAATATGAGCAATCTCAGGGAGCTCCGTCTTGATTCAGTGGATTTATCTAGCAGTGGGTCGACTTGGTCTACTGCTTTAGCAGACTCTGTTCCCCAGCTACAGATTCTTAGCTTGCATGCGTGTGGTATATCAGGTTCTATTCACCCTTCCTTCTCAAGGCTTCGCTCACTGGCATCGATCAACTTCAGAGACAACGAATTCAGTGGCAAAGTCCCTGAGTACTTTTCTGAACTGTCTTCCTTGAGCAGCCTTGACATATCAGGCAATCATTTTGAAGGGCAATTTCCAACAGAGATCTTCCAGCTAAAGAGTTTGATGATGCTTGATTTACATGCGAACCCCATGCTTTTCGTGAGATTTACATATTTCCCAGCTGGAAACCGTTTGCAGTACCTGGATCTAGCGGGGACCAACTTCACTTATGACACGCCACTCTCTTTTGCCAATCTGACGTCTCTCCAGACTTTGAGCCTTACCACGGGAACCATGGCCAAGGAACTCCCCACTTCAATAAGGTTTCCGTCACTGAATGGACTGGAACTAGAGGGATCTGGCTTGGAGAAACCAGTACTATCTTGGGTTGGCAACCTTAAAGATTTGAAATACCTGAGCCTCGATGGCTATGACTTCTCTCAATCAACACTCTCTTGGATCAACAACCTGACAAGGCTTGAAACGTTGTATATATGGACTTGCAGTGCCTCTGTGCAGCAAATACCATCATTTATAGGCAATCTTACAAAGTTGACATAATTGACCATTGTTAGTTTCAATTTTTCTGGCCCAATACCGTACCAGATTGGAAATCTTGCCAATTTAAGAGAGTTTTCCATTGAATTTTGTGACTTCTCTGGGTACCAAATACCATCATGGATCGGCAATCTTACAAAGTTGATATCTCTGGACATTTCTGATAACAATTGTTTATCTGGGCCAATACCCTCAACAATTGGGAACCTGATCCAAATCAAATGGCTGCGGCTTTCTAGGAACAACCTCACCGGTGAGACTCTCAATCTCAATTGGTTTCTTCCAATACTTCTGCCGTTGTAGATACGTCTTAAATCAATATTACATGCCGTACTTAAATGGTCAAGATTCAAGAGGCTAAAAGAGGGAGGGGGTTACAAGAGGTCGATTAGACTTTTAGGCTCTTGTGGAACAAAGATAAAGTTGAACTATTTGAATCTTTTCAAAAAAAATATGTTGAACTGTTTGAATGATATATACGAAAATTGTTCTCGGAGACCTTTTGAAACAAATGAATGAGTTCCTACAAATCCTAAAAATACTATGGAATAGCTTGTTTTTTAGGAATTTGGAAGCATTCTTGACTTCTTTTGGTTCCTATGAATTGAGAGGAATTGCAAAATAATTTGATAATAAAATGGGAAGCCCTTTTTAGATATTGGTTTTAATTTATGGGATTCAACCATACCCTAAGAGATTTGTTAGATATTTAGGCATATGGATGGGAATGGGTCGGATCGACCCAAAATAAGGCATAAACACTAATGTTAATAAGCATAACAAATAAACTCCACGGTGCAAAAAAGTCACAACTTCAATTTGGTGCATTATTAAGATGTAAGCAAAATCCTGAAATATATATGCATCTACTTAGAGAAAATGAAGAATATTGTTATGTTAAGTACAAGTGCATACTGGATTTCGTTATACATTAATAAAATTGGGAATGTTCTGACTAGTATTCTGTCGGCCATGCATGCAGGAAACATTCCAGAGTCTCTGTTCGCCCTTCCAGCCCTGCAATATCTTAGGCCCCGTTTGGCAGGGCTTCTCCAGCGGCTTCAGGAGCCGTTTGGAGCCGTTTTCTGCCAAACGGGGTAAAATGAAACGGCTCCATCGATGAAGCCCCTAAAAACGTGCTCTCACACAGCTTTGGGGTGGGAAGGAGCCAAAAATAGTGGCTTCTCCCGGCTCCTCCTCCAGGCCCCTAAAAACATGCTCTCACAGGGAAGCCATTTTGCCAAACGGTTTACCAAAACCGCTTCAGCTCCACCGGTGGAGCTGTTCGTGGAGCTGAAGCCAAAAAAAATAGCTTCACTAGTGAAGTGAAGCCCTGCCAAACGGGACCTTAATCTTGATACGAATCAGCTTTCCGGTTCCTTGAAAGACTTTACTCATCCTTTATACTTAGGATTTTCGCAAATTAAGGAAATTGACTTAAGTGATAACCAATTGACAGGCCAAATACCCGAATCACTTTTTCAGCTTGCAAACCTCCAGATTCTGTATCTCGACTCAAATAAATTGATGGGTACAATAAAACTTATCTCTATCTGGGGGTTGACAAATCTCAATGAGCTTGACCTGTCTAACAATATGATATCACTCATAGACACCGAAGGTGATACTATAGCTCCTTATCTTCCTAGCATCGAGTACTTAAATTTTGCATCTTGCAATCTTAGAGAACTTCCAGATGCACTTAGATATATTGACACTATTACAGACCTTGACCTTTCTAATAACCAAATTAAAGGGGCTATACCAAGTTGGGTGTGGGAGAACTGGAAGGACCAGCTTAACACTTTGGACCTTTCACACAATATGTTTACTACATTAGAGAAGTCACCTTCTCTTGTTCATATGACGAATTTAGCCTTTCTTGATCTAAGTTCTAATAGACTTGAAGGAACCATACCAATACCAGTAACCGGATCTGAGGTTAACGTTGTTGTGTTGGATTACTCAAATAATAGCTTCTCCTCCATTGTATCTAACTTTGGTAGGTATCTTATGAATGCTATCTATATCAATTTGCCCAAAAATAAATTAAGTGGTCATATACCAGCTTCGGTTTGTAGTTTGAACAAACTTGATATCATGGACTTATCTTACAACTACTTTGATGGACCAGTCCCATCATGTCTCGTAGAAAGAGGAAACCTGACTGTATTAAAATTAAGAGAAAACAGACTGCATGGGGTGCTGCCAAAAAATATTGGAGAAGGATGTAAGCTTTAAACAATAGATCTGAATGGAAATAGAATTGAAGGTACACTACCTACATCACTAGAAAATTGCCAAGACTTAGAGTTCCTTGATGTTGGTAATAATCATATTGTTGGTTCATTTCCATCTTGGGTGGGTACTCTTCCAAACCTTCAAGTTCTTGTATTGAGATCTAACCAACTCAATGGCACTATAAGGGATCTTCACAGTGTCAGTAAAAGTAATATAAGTTTCACAAGTTTGCAAATAATTGATTTATCCACCAACCATTTCTCTGGTTACTTGCATTCAGAATTGTTTGAGGGTTTTAAATCTATGATGAATAACAACAACGACAAGGGAGAAATTTTAGAGCACAATTACACAAACGGGGTGTCAAAGAATGATATCTATCAAGACACTATCACTATCACTATCACATACAAAAATTTTGATTTTATTTTGACCAAGATCCAGACCACTTTGAAAGTAATAGATTTCTCAGATAATTCATTTCATGGTCCCATTCCCAAGTCAATTGGTAGGCTTGTTTCACTCCATGGACTTAATGTGTCGCACAACAACTTCACGGGACAGATTCCATCACAGCTTGGTAACTTGACTAGGCTGGAATCTATGGATCTCTCCTGTAACCATCTCTCAGGGGAAATCCCACAAGTTCTGACCTCTCTAACTTTTCTCAGTTGGCTGAATCTTTCATACAACAATTTGACTGGAAGAATACCACAGGGAAACCAGTTCTTTTCATTTCCATACAGTTCTTTTGAAGGCAACGCAGGCCTTTGTGGAAGTCAAGTGTCTAAACAATGTGACAATCCTAGTTCAACTACTCCAAAAGCGATAGATCATCAAGAATCCAAAAGTTTGTGGCAGGACAGACTTGACGCCATCCTTTTGTTCACATTTGTTGGCTTGGGGTTTGGAGTGGGTTTCACATTGGCAATCTTGTCCAGAACCTTTCGTCACGTAGAAGGATGGATTTGCAAGCATTTCTGTATCCATATGTATGTGTAATAGCATTATGGAACATATCCCTGGTATTGTTTCTAAAAAAAGATAATGGGGTGATATGTATTTGTGTTGTACTATGGTTAGATGAGACAGGTAAAATCTGTTCTGTTGCTATTTTGTGTCAGGTCTGATTATTCTGTGTCAGGTCTGATTCCCAGAGATAGTGGTGTTATCTCAAGGTGAAATTAAAGGTCTATTTTGAAGTTTTTTCTAATTCTGAAGTACTAGATTTAAACATATACATTAGTGCAGTTCATGGAATAAAACTTAGACTAAACTTGAAGAGAAGGATCTGCATCGACAAAAACAGAACTGAATTCCATGCAAACGCAATGGGCTTCATAAATCTAGAAGTATAGGTTGTGTCTGTCCGAACTTGAATTCCATGAGAGCGCAGTTGCCTGGCTGCGCACGCTGGCGCAGGAGACAACCAATCATGTGGTGACCCTCAACCAATCATGCCTCTCCATTCTCCAACCCAAGAAAACAATCGACAGCCAAGAAAAAAATTTGGGGTGCGTAGAATCAAGATGAACTCGCCTGAAATTTGAGGTAGCTGGAGTCTGAGGAACCATGTTGAACCTATCTTACAACAAGCTGGAAGGAAGAGTACCGGAGTCACCTCATTTCATGACATTTTTCAGTGACTCGTTTTTGGGAAATGATGGTTTGTGTGGGCCTCCGCTCTCAAAAGAGTGCATGAACATAACACCAGCAACTGTGATGGTGCCATTTTATTCGGAGAAGAAATCTGTAGATATTATGCTATTCCTCTTTGTCAGACTAGGATTTGGTGTTGGGTTTGCCATTGCAGTAGTTGTAGTGTCATGGGGATTTCCCACTACAAAACGATCTTGAGAAGGCAGGAAGCCTTGTTAATTATGTATCGATCTCAATTCTCAAATAAATTTCATGTACGAGGGTCACTTTTGTTATTTGCTTGCAATAATCATTGTATTCCTGGGAACCGTTATTGCCACTGCTATTGTAGTGGAACTTCGGAAGCATACAGATTTGTTGAAACGATAGCAATTGCATGCACAGGTACAGACACAAAGTTGTTGACTTGGGAATTTTCACTGCTTCCAAACAGCTTGGTACAATCTATCTGCAAAAATTTGCCTGAATTTTCAGTCTTGGAGCAACCCCTTTGCAGCCCATCCCATACCTCTACAAACGACACAAGGGAGGCACCGAAGCAGCTTTCGTGCCTACCGAGTGTGTTGTTGGCCAGAAGAGCAATGGTGAATTTGGTGATGACTTTTTTTTGCGAAAGAATATGGTGACGACTTTGATCGAATATAATGCTGACTATGCGACGACTTTGATCGAATATAATGTGACTATGCGAGCAAGCGTGCTTAGTAGTGTTAATTTGTACGTCCAATGGCGGCAGAGACCTTGATCGCACGGCAGAGCCAGAGGGCATTGCCTGATTCAACCCGCTCATAAGTGATAATAGCCTCCACCATTGCCCATTGCATGGCGACCTTGACTTGAAGTTGTAACAGATACGAACGATTGGCCAACTTAGCTTGTACATATTATGGACCATGATAAACGCTATGCTTCGAATCGCTGATAATAACCTGCACCACATTGGTGACCTTGACTTTGTAAAGTTGTAACAGATAGTGTTGATTGGCCAACTTGCATGCACATGTAGAATATAGCTAGCCCATGATCATCGCCACGTCCCAAATATACACCGTGTAAAGGGATGAAAGTGGTGGCATACATGGATATTTTTAGGACACTTTGTTAGTTCATTTTAATCATATTTCATTTGGGCTGAAATCCAAATTGTATTCCTAGTAAACCATGATTGATCAGCACAAAAACCGTACTTTCTTCAGTCACAAATAAAGAAATAGCATTTCTAGAACATTTGAAATTAACTAAATTAAACTTTAATTAATGCTTTTGGTTATAATATAACTATAAAATACTCGCCCATTCTAAATTATAAGTCAGTTTAGCTTTGTTCAAAGCCAAACTCTTTTAAATTCAACCAAGTTCATAAAAAAATCACTAATATTGACACCATCAAATTGATTTGATAGTTTCATTATTTTTTATGGAATGTCTTCATGTTATATTTAGTTGAACTTTTGTACTAGATGTTAATATTTTTTTCTAAAAACTTAGTCAAATGAAAGTTTGACTTGAGACAATGTAATGGAAAAGAACACGTTCGGAATATAGGAATGCAAAAACAATAGAACATGTAAGCGTAAGAATTTTGAAGCAATGATCATTTGGGTAGGCCAAAGAAAAAAATGTAGGAATCCCAAAGGGTTTTTAGCCATGATATCATGATACAGTTTTCCTTTCTCAGTAGTATGATGAAACAAGGCTAAACATCTCTTCTATTACCAACTGACAATTGGACCCCACATACAAGACCCACTGTTAACTAGTAGTGTGTAACACCCTGCGTCTAAAAACTGCTTATATGCCCCAGTGAAACAATCTTGCGTAAGTGTAGGACCTCTCTTACACTTTCATCCTCGTCCTCGCTTTGTGTAAAAGGGTTAACCGGGAGGTAATACGTTTGAAACGACAAGGACTATAAGCTGGATCTCACTCTTCTAAACTTCCAAGGTAATACAAACCAACCAACTACAACCACACATTACTAGGGGCTTCTAACATCATCCTCCTAAACCTCCTAAACTTCCAAAGTGGTATTGGACCCACCAACTACAGCCACACATGCTATATGGGCCAATAACACAACTACTACAGGCTTCTAACGGGTTGGTGTGTTACATTCACCACATCCTTAAGGGGTCTGAATACCATCTATAACACTCCACGTCCAAAAACTACTTATATGGCCAACACTGGTCATCCAAAAACTGCTTATATGGCCTAGCTCTGCAGGTGGAACGAAGCATATGTATAGCACCTCTCTCACACTTTTGTCCTCGCTTTGTATAAAAGGGTTAACCCGAAGGTATTACTTCTGAAACAACAAGTATTATAAGCTGGCCTCATCCTCCTAAACTTTTCAAGATGCTACTAAACCCACTAACTACAACCACACATACCACATAGGCCATACAGACTAACAACCTAGTTACTATGGGCTTATAACAGCCTGGGGTGTTCCATAGTGGCAACATTTTTTTAAACGAATCAGGCAGGAGAGCTGCCGATTATATTAAAAAGAAGAAACCCAGACTAGGTGGTACAACGACACAATAACACAACAAAGCAACAAGACAACTAGAGAGACCGAAACAACTAAAACAAACACTGTTGTACACCAAAGATCCGATCCCCCACAACCTCCTCTGCAGTAGCCAACCAAGTGACGCGCATCACACGGACAACAATCGTCGATAGAACACCAAAGTCACACTTGTGTCGTCGTTCATGACTCCTAACACAAATGTAGAGAGGCCTCTGCCACAAAATCCAAAAAAGCACGACCTTTTAAACTCATAAGTGGCTTGAGGAGGTCTGGTGGCAACAATTCCTATAGACAAACTACAATGTCTTGCATTGCACCATCATTGAGCTTCCCATCCTTCCCAACAACGCCTAAATCCTTTAACACGTTGCGATGTGCAATGCGGTCACTTCAATGAAGCGAAGATCTATCATAGGACTTGCGTCGGTGTCTTGCAAGTGTAGTCGATGGTGAAGGTGGTTATATAGGAGGACATGCTAGATCATTCTCCTCCATAGTTGTGGCCATTGAAGAAGATGTTGCATTAATTGATGGATCCTCTATCGACCTCTCATTGACCTCAGGCGTAGAATGCAAAGAGTTGTCTTCAATGGTGATGACTTCCTCTTTGGCGTCATCCATAGAATGTATAGGGTTGTCTTCAATGCTGATGAGAAAGATGGGGTCCTCAATTTTCACTTGTGAGAAAGCGTCCTCATCATCGGATGCATCCTCCACCAGAACAATATCCTCAACAGGGGTGACGGTCTGTAGCAATGAGGTCTTCAAGGGCACCGCAACAACCTTCTCTATGATCATCTTGGCATTGATGGAATCTGCACTGATCACACATGTGTCCTCACACACCAAGGAGTCAGCAAACGTGCAAGCCACCATCGACGACACCGCTAAAAGCCCCTCATTAGCTTGCTCCATGGGCATCTTTTGGTGAGTCTCTACGTCAATTGTCCTTGTGGCCACCTCCTTACTATTAGGGTTCAACACTGTGTGAAACTCCAACTCATCGGTGAGAGGGTTTGTTGTGGAAAATAATGGAGTCGAAGACTGCTGAACTGGGGAACAAGGACCAAAAAGCCCTGCCATGTCTATAGTGAAATAGTCCTTGCTTGGTGGCCCTCCGCACTCTAGATGATTGGGCAACCGTACAAGCCACAACTTGATGGTTGATGTCTCTACCCTAAAAGGACGCATGACCTCCTCAAGCCGAGATACAAAGAACTCCTGGAGATCTGAACGAAGCGACTCCATCAGAGGCCCAAACAAAGATTGAAGATCCGAAGTAAAGGAACCAACATGTGCAGCGCCACAATGACAACAACAAGCAGCACATCGAGGATGGCGATTAGTTGAAGCCGACAGCGGACCACAATGACCATTTGGGGGAGATGAAGCCACAACATCTACCAATCTTCGAGCATTTTGAAGATGGTTATTATGGGAAGGAGAGCCGAAACATGGTGAAGCCCGGGGGGGACCAGAGGCTATAATGTCGCTCTTTATGGCTAGGGTGATGAACATCGAATGCAGCAGCAGGAGTCCCAACATGAGCTGACCTGGTGATCACGGGCAAGACAACGGTAGCATCTTCCATGAGCCCATGATTTGAAGGCAAGGCTGCGATCCTTTCTTGACTTGGACGAAGGTGATGATGGATACACATCGCAGCTGGTCGATGAGTTGTGCGAAGGGTGACTCTCTGCACAATCCTTCCTTGACTTGGACAATGGTGACGATGACCGCATATCACCGTGTGATGATGAGTTGTGCAAAGGGGGACTCACGGAGATCGACGATGGTGGAGACAACATGACTCCTCACATGCCAGCAGCAAAACTCCTGCACTAGAGGAATGACAAGGACCTAGAGGCGGCGGCTGGCCGAAGACCTAGAGGCAGAGGACCTAGAGGTGGCGAACGACAGAGGACCTAGAGGTGCGGCAGACCCTCCGAGACGACGCACCAGCAGCGCCGGATACCGC
Source organism: Miscanthus lutarioriparius (assembly GCA_904845875.1). Lineage (NCBI taxonomy): Eukaryota > Viridiplantae > Streptophyta > Magnoliopsida > Poales > Poaceae > Miscanthus > Miscanthus lutarioriparius. The sequence goes on from CAJGYO010000005.1 coordinate 105,906,395, forward strand.
AACAGGCCGCGTTCCCCGATTACGACGAGTGGAGTAGGATTCGGCAGCGGTTGCAGCAGCGCCCCCTCGGGATGGCAGTGGCGAGGATGTCGGAGGTCCCTCGGTGCAGCGGATGCTGACAGCGCGGGCGTCAGAGATCCCCTCGGCTTCCTTCGGCGTGGATGCGGCTCTACATGTCTTCCAAGAGGGCGAGATCCAGATCTAGGCTGTGTCAGGCGTTTGGGATGAAGGTGGACGCGACATGAGGCAGCGGCGTTAGACGCGTTGGGGTGCGCTAGCTTCAGATTTGGGCGAGGCGGCTTATGGCAGGGTGGCGGCAGCGGTTGTCCGGTCCGGGCGCCTAGGTGGCGAGGTGGCGGCGCGACCGTCCGGCCTAGAGGTGGCGTGCGGCGTCGGGCGCCTGGCCCCTGCGCTAGAGTGCAGGCCACGGGCTTCCGGTGGGCAGGCAACAGGGGGTGGCTGGGGCGGACGTCCGCCGTACAGCCGGGCGGCTGGCCGGGCAGCGGCGGCGGCAGGCGTCGAGCGGGCGCTCGCTGCTTACGGGGTGTTCGTCTTTTCCTTTGAACATAAAAACTTTGGAACTTTATCAACTATATAGTAAGTCTATAGTGGCAGCATTGAGTTTCTCGTTCTTTGTTCATTGCAAATTTTTACCAATAAATAATTTGAGTGGATGCTAAGTTTTCTACAGCTTTCCTCTAAAATAGCAAGCTACTCCCATGCTCATTCTTGAGAACCGAAGTTATAAATAATAACAATTCCCAACAGATTCTCAATCCTATGTCATTAACCATTTTTGTGGACCAATGAGGCCTAAAGTGACCAATAATTTGGAAACTGATGGAGTACATCAAATGTCTTATAGCATAAAACTATTATTCTAGACAAATATACTAGTACAACTTCCAAACACTTAAGCTTAATGCATGAAAAGTAAAGCCTAGTCAAAGTTGTAAAGAATTAACTTCAAAAAACTTTAAACTAAGGCATGTCAAGTTGTATATAAACCATGGCATGGCTTGGATATCTCCTCGCATTGAAAGTAGAAGTTTACTTGCAACAAGTCGTAGCCACCCAAAGCTAAAGCTATTGGTAGGTGTACTACTGCGTGAATTATTGGGTCACCGACAACTTGGCTTAGATCACGCGAGAGACAGCAATGGTATATGGGCCTGGTTGCTACAGCTCTATGGTTTTTTGGGAGCTTTGCTTTGGCTCTACAAGCAGCTCTATAGGTGGGGGAGCTGAATCTATTTTGATGTAACATTTGATAAAACAGTTTCTTTAATTGTTAGAGGGAGTGAAACACCCACAATAACCTTTATTTTTTTCTTTTTCTTTTTCTCTCTATTTATTTCTCTTCGCTCTCCATCTTATCCCTTCCCCCACCGCGTCCACACTACATCTGCATCCTCCACCACATCCACATCTTCCTCCTCCCGCCTCCACTCTAAGCTCCAGCGTTGCTCCTTTATTTATCATGGTTCGGGGAGCAACTAAAGAACTTACGTCATTGGAATGGAACAGCAAACCAATAGCAAGATGGCTCCCACAAAGCATCGCTTCCCCATGCTCCTGCTCCTGTTCCTATGCTCCTACTCCGCAGAAGCTGCAGCCATGGCCTGTTCGGGAGGCCGTATCGTATCGTGGATTATTTACTGCTGACTGATTTGGTGTGAGAGAAAAATACTGTTTCCGGCTGGAAATTTACGATCGTTTACGAGCAAGCGAACAGGCTGATGATCAACAACACCACAGCCCCTTGCCTTCCAGATCAAGCGTCTTCACTCCTCCAGCTAAAAAGTTCCTTCATATTTGGCAACCTATCATCATGGCGAGCTGGAACAGACTGCTGCCACTGGGAGGTTATCATCTGCGACACAGGCTCCGGGAGAGTCATTTCTCTTGACCTCGGTGGATTCAACCTGGTGAGCCGTGGCCTACAACCTGCGCTCTTCAACCTCACCTCTCTCAGGAACCTCAACCTTGCTTTCAATTACTTCGATCACGCCCGCCTCCCAGCATCTGGGTTTGAGCGGCTCAATGAAATCACCCACCTCAACTTCTCCAGTACCAACTTTATTGGTCAGATCCCGAGTGGAATTTCCCGCCTCAAGAATCTTGTCAGTCTTGATTTTTCTTATAATGATGACGCGTTGTATCTTCGAGGGCCAAGTTTCCAAACTTTCATGGCAAATATGAGCAATCTAAGTGAGCTCCATCTTGATTTTGTGGATCTATCTAGCAGTGGTTCGACTTGGTCTACTGCATTAGCAGACTATGTTCCCCAGCTACAGGTTCTTAGCTTGTCTGCGTGTGGTATATCAGGTTCTATTCACCCTTCTCAAGGCTTCGCTTACTGACAGAGATAAACTTTGGATTCAACCCGAGACTCAGTGGGAACATCGGTTCTTCGTTATCGGAGAATGATCGGCTCCGTCGACCACTTCTTGGGAGTTCGAGATTGATCGGCTCTGCCGATCAACTAGGCCATAGTTGTTATGGTTTATTTTAGCCATGTAGAGTAGAGATAGCTGAGCTAAGCTTTGTATCTTAGGAGTAGATAGTTGGTGTATCCTTATATCTCATGAGTAGATAGTTGATGTACTTTGTATCTTAGAAGTAGGTAGTCGGTGTACTCTTTGTACTCCGGTAGTAGTTAGTTGGTGTACTCACCAACAACTATGTACTTGTTAGAGGTATAACTAGAATTGTATATATTTTATCCAAAGGCAATACAACAAATCAGTTCAGTTTGCCACGTCCAAAAGCAGAGCTTTTGGCCAGCGCTGGACTTGTGCTGTGTGTGTGAGTTGTTCTCAATATCTTCTTCTACCTTGAGCCATAGTGAGTGAGTATGCTGGTAAGCTTACCGCTTACCTGTGCAGGGTAGCTGAGGGACTAACAAATGGTATCAAAGTCATACGAGCGCCGTCGTCGGACTAACCGTCGGCGATGATGGACGGTTCGGAGATGGACGATAGCAGCGGCGCTGCTGTGGCTGCCCAGCCACGACAGGAGATCGTTGTGCGCACGATGCGAGAGGTCAGCGGCACCAGTTGGCCGACGCTGACTCGCACGGATTTTTTTTTACTTTTAACATTTTTAAACTAATTCTAAATCTAACACCGTTTGTTTTTTATTTCTAAATCTAATACTTTTGGCCACGCCTATTGTCATGGCGCGGTGAAATGCATGTGCCGCGCCATACATGGTAGTGCGGCCAGAGAGTTGACATGGCGACATCAAGACGCTGATCGGTGACGCGGCAGAGCGGGTAACAAATAGGCAGGAGCCAGCGGCTGTGGCGTGCGTGCGTACTCCTACTACGCAGTATGCAGCGAAGCAGCGATCTTGCTCGACCGCAACGCGTGCCGTGCCGTCGCGTAGGTATGGCCGGTCACGCAGTCAAGACGCTGAGGTCTGCTCCTATGTAGCGATGGCGAGCAAGTGAGGTCTTGTTGGAGGAAAGCTGAACCAAACGGCGTGGGCGTAGCCACGGGTCACCGATCCCACCACTTTGCTTTCTGCACACATGTCTCGGATCGGTCGAACGAAGAAGCTCCAGAACATGTGCAAGCCGGGCGGCCAGGTGAACGGCGCTTAGCCGCTCAGTTGTTCCTCTGTTGTTTGCTTGCTTGGTCCTTGGTGGTTTCATGCCGGCAGTCATGGCGCCCATTTACTTTTTGACACACGGTGATTTTTCATCAAGTTTAGGCTGTGCATTTCCCTCCATGAGCCAAAAGTAAAATGCACGTGGCATCAAAACATTGGATGAAAGTTTCAAAAAAGGGCTCTTACATTTTTACCCATATTTTGTATCGAAATTGTGATTTTGTCCCTATTTTTTTTTTTTTACTTTGTAAATTTGTCCCTACGTTTTCAAAACGAAGCCCTACTTTACAGTGGCTGGAGCAGCACCTTCGTCGTCGAACACTTAGTCATCCACGGTGGCGGAGACGCTGGAGAAGAGGTGCCGACCACCCCAGAAGTGGTGCCGAGCGGTCCAGCAGCAATGCCGACCATTCCAGAGGGGGTGTCGAGCACTTCAGCAGCAGTGTCGAGCACTCCAGCAGTCAAGCCGACCACTCCAAGAGTGGTGCCGACCACTCCAGCAGTGGATCCGACCACTCCGGTAGTGGTGCCAAGCGGTCCAGCAGTGATGCCAACCACTCCGGCAGAACAGGGAGGTCGGAGACCACCAATCGAGTTCACCTCCCCTCCAAGCAGATCAGCGAGTTCGTGGATGCCGTCCACGATGGCGAGGAGGTGCGGTTCCGCAGGCTAGACAACATCGTCGGCAATGCAGGGGTCACATGCCTGGTGAGTCGGCTGCTCGATGATCCAGAGTTGCTCCTTGTTAGTGCCGAGGAGCCACTGACGTTTACAGTGGCTGAACGCGATGCCAATTGGCGACGGGCGATGTTGGAAGAGATGAAGGTCATCGAGGACAATAGCACATGGGAGCTGGTAGATCCACCGGTGGGCTGCAGGCCGATCGGCTTGAAGTGGGTCTACAAGGTGAAGCGGGACGAGCGCGTTGCCATTGTCAAGTACAAGGCTCGGCTCGTCCCCCGTGGCTTCGTGCAGCGTGAGGGCATCGACTTCGAGATAGTCTTTGCTCCGGTGGCGTGAATGGAGTCCGTTCGCTTGCTGTTGGCCATGGTAGCAGCGAAGGATTGGCGCGTCCACCACCTCGACGTCAAGTCTGCGTTCCTCAATGGTGAGCTCGCGGAGACGGTCTTCATCAAGCAAGCTCCGGGCTTCGCCGTCAAGGGCGCTGAGCACAAGGTGCTCAAGCTGCACAAGGCGCTCTACGGGCTGCGGCAGGGTCCTCGGGCATGGAACGCCAAGCTCAACGCCACCTTGGGTGAGCTTGAGTTCACTCGCTGCGCTACAGAGCACGTGCTCCACACGCGGCGACGGGGGAAGGAGGAGCTCATCGTCAGCGTGTACGTGGATGACTTAATCGTCATCGGAGCGCGAGAATAGGACATCGACGGTTTCAAGCGCGAGATGGCGGCTCGTTTTAAGATGAGCGATCTCGGCGCACTCTCCTACTACCTCGGTATCGAGGTGAGGCAAGGGAAGCAGAGCATCTCCCTGGGTCAGCGCGCCTACGCAGAGAAGCTGCTGGAGCGTGGCGGCATGGCGGAGTGCAAGCCGTGCGCGACTCCGATGGAGGAGCGGAGCGGAGGACATCGACGGTTTCAAGCGCGAGATGGCGGCTTGTTTCAAGAAGAGCGATCTCGGCGCGCTCTCCTACTACCTCAGCATCGAGGTGAGGCAGGGGAAGCAGAGCATCTCCCTGGGTCAGTGCGCCTATGCGGAGAAGCTGCTGGAGCACGGCAGCATGGCCGAGTGCAAGCCGTACGCGACTCCGATAGAGGAGCGGCTGAAGCTGAGCAAGCACAGCACTGCTGCGAAAGATGGACGCGACACGCTACCAGAGCATCGTCAGCGGGCAGCGCAGTCTCACTCATACCCGACCGGACATTGCGTTCGCGGTTGGGTACGTCAGTCGTTTCATGGAGGACCCATGCGAAGATCTCTGGTCGGTAGTAAAAAGGTTGTTGCGCTATGTCAAGGGGACGCTCGATCAAGCGATCATCTTCCTCAAGACTGGCGGCAAGGGTGGGTTACGGCTCACGGTCTTCAATGAGGCACCACCAAGGCAAAGGAAGGTAAGCCGGAGCTCACTATCTTCAGCGATGTGGACATGGCGGCGACATTGATGGGCGACGGAGCACCTTCGGCGTGCTCGTCTTGTTTAGAGCGGCCCCCATTGCTTGGTAGTTGCTGAAGCAAAAGATCATGGCGTTGTCGACGTGTGAGGCGGAGTACGTCGCAGCGGCCATGGTGGCGTGCCAGGCTGTCTGGCTGCGCCGGCTGCTGGGCGAGCTGACCGACGAGGAAGCTCACCCGCCAGCTCTGATGGTGGACAACCAGCCCACCATCGCCCTCGCCAAGAACCATGTCCTCCACGACCGGAGCAAGCACATTGATATCAAGTTCCACTTCCTCCGGGACTGCATCGATGGAGGGCAGATCGTCATCGAGTTCGTCGAGACCGGCAGACAGCTCGCTGACATCCTCACCAAGTCACTCGGGCGCCTACGGTTCATGGAGCTGAGAAAGATGATTGGCATGGATGAGGTCAAGGCATCGAGTTAGCAGCAAGATTAGGGGAAGAATTGTAGGACATAATTTGCTGCTCCCGTTTCTTCATTATTGGAGAATGGTCGGCTCGGTCGACCACTCCCTGTTGGGAGATGGAGACTGATCGGCTCTGCGACCAGCTCCTGTAGATGTAGCAGTAAGACAGTAGGCCATAGTAGTAGTGGTTTACTTCAGTCATGTAGAGTGGAGATGGCTGAGCTAAGCTTTGTACCTTAAGAGTAGATATAGTTGGTGTACCCTTGTACCTTAGGAGTAGGTGGTTGATGTACTCTATACCTTAGGAGTAGGTAGTTGGTGTACTATTGTACTCCGGTAGTAGGTAGTTGATGTACTCACCAACAACTATGTAACTGGTAGAGGTACAGCTAGAGTTGTATATATTCTATCCAAAGGCAATACAACAAATCAGTTCAGTTTACCACATCTAGAAGCAGAGCTTTCGGCCAGCGCTGGACTTGTGCTTTATGTGTGCGAGCTGTTCTCAATATCTTCTTCTATCTCTAACTATAGTGAGTGAGTGTGCTGGTAAGCTTACTGCTTACATGTGTGCTGGGCAGCAGAGGGACTAACATTCCCTGAGCAGTCTTGACATAGCAGGCACTTCTTTTGAAGGGCAATTTCCAATCGAGATCTTCCAGCTAAAAAGTTTGATGATGCTTGATTTATCTGATAACCCTATGCTTTTCGTGAGATTAACATATTTCCCAGATGGAAACAATTTGCAGAACCTGAATCTAGTATGGACCAACTTCACTTATGACACGCCACTCTCTTTTGCCAATCTGACGTCTCTTCAGACTTTGCGCCTTACCACATCAACCGTCGCCAAGGAACTCCCCATTTCAATAAGGCTTCCGTCACTGAATAGACTGGAGCTAGATGGATCTGGGTTGGAGAAGCCAGTATTATCTTGGGTTGGCAATCTTAAAGAATTGAAATACCTGGACCTTCGTGGCTACGACTTCTCACAATCGGTACCCTCTTGGATCGGCAACCTGACAAAGCTGGAAACTCTGTCCTTATTGAATTGTGATTTCACTGTGCCAATACCACACCAGATTGGATATCTCGGAACTTTGACATCTTTAGAGTTAATGGGGGGTGACGTCTCTGGGCAGCAAATACCGTCATGGATCGGCAATCTTACGAAGATAACATATTTGGATCTCGAAGGTTGCAATTTCTGGGGGCTGATACCTTCAACAATTGGGAACCTGACCCAACTCGAGGAGCTGCGATTCTCAGATAATAGCCTCACCGGTAAGACTCCAAATCACAATTGCTTCCTTACAAAATACTACTCTTTACTTTCCTATTATTATAAATTATAGATAGGGACGATTGGGAGTGGATTTGAATAATCCAAAATCCAAATGGATTTTATTTGATTTGGATACATTTTGATGTGTGTATTTGGATTTGGATGTCCATCACCATATGATCTGACCAAGTCCAAAACTTATTGGAGATAAACTAAAAAATGCCCGGTGTTCTTTGGATTTTTTTTTGACTTATTAACACGTAGAGAAGCCTTTCATGCGCGACTTTGAGTTTCTCGTGTGGGTCTCACATGTAGATCTAGTTGCACTGATTTTACATAAAGTATGCATTAGGCTCCCTAGTCGATCAATCTCTCTCGCATGGATTAGAATATTAGAAGATATAAATATTAGTTATTGTTTAATATCTCTCTATCTGATCAATAACAGTTACTTGTACAGAATTACACATTTTCTTGTTTATTTTTTAACACAATATACATAATAGATAATGTAGTCTTTGTCCAATTAAGTTAAAGTTACCAATACTGGTCTATGTGTTTTTTTCTCCATTTCCAATAGTTTTTTTGTATCTTGAATATGTATTTTGGTTGAACCTTAACTTAAACTATGGTGGCTCTTGTGTAACCCATATCTTATGATATCATGAATCTTGTGTACTCCATCGCTCGGATCGATCAGAGCCTCGGGGGCTTTGTTAGTTATCTAGCGCTAGGTGTAAGCCCCTGAGCCCCTGGTTGATTGGTAGAGTTAGGGGTTAATTCTGTCATAATAGTGTTTAATAAATGGTTTGCGCAACCCCGGTGTTAGGTATTCATCATTATCATTAGTAGTAAACCAGCCCACTAAGCACTTCTTCCACGCTCTCAGACCTCTTGGTCCTATGCTCCTACTCTGCAGAATGTGAAACCAAGGTTACCTTAAGGAAGAGATAGTGACAGGTTACCTTAAGGTGGAGATGTGAAACCAAGTTGATAGGAACCTTGGTTTACTTGTGATGGGCAATAGACTAATGTGAAATGGCTTTGAGCTTTTTGAGATTTCATGAAGCTCTTGTGTGTCTTATTTGACTTTTTGGTTGTGTTTAGCTTTTGCCAAATTGAGAGTTTTTACTTGGAGCTTTGATGATCCTGCTCCCTCGTATCAAGCGGTCTTGTGTTTGCTTTTTAATTACTAGCTAGCTTTCGGTCATTTGAGTGACTTCACTTTGCCTTCAAACCATTTCTGTTTTGGTGTTTAACATTGAACTTGTCAAGGGAGAGATTGAGAAGTCAAGATTGATATATGACCATATAAAAGAATGATGAGGAATTGTTAAGATGATTTGAGGCTTCCACAGTTATGCTCTTAACTCATATATGCTTGATTTTGTGAATGGCTAACTAGCGGTGTAGTGTTGCATTGTGCGTAAAGATGTGTCTTTTGTCATGTCTCTTGGCTTGCGAACCCTTTTATTTAGTACAAGTCTCTAAATGAAAGGTTGAACCTAACAAAAACTACAATTGCTTGTTATGCCATAATTATCCAATGTCAAGCCAAATATCATCACCCAGCGCATTCATTTTGAATGCACGTTGTATACATATAGATTAAAAGTATCTTCCATAGTATATTTTTGAGTAAAATGCACCGGAGCTTTCGGTGAAGTATCATCTAGGTTCATCAAATTTGAAACTGTATTTTTAGGTCATTAACTTTTCGTTTGGTGTCATCTAGGTTCATCAACTTTGAAACTGCATTTTTGTCTATGAACTTTTAAAATGGTTCACTTCAGGTCCACGCATGCATGCATGCACGTCGGCTTCGGCCTTCGGTCTTTGCGCGCGTACAGCAGCCGGACCTCCGGCGGCGGGTACGTGCTCTGTCTGCTCCTCGATCGAGCCCGCCCGGCCGCTTGGTGCATGCGTGACCTGGCCGTTTGCATTGGCTCGTCGTTTCTGGAGCGATTTGGGTGATCTGCCACGCGCGCCTGCATTGCAGGGCTGAACCGGTGTGGCAAGAGCTGCCGGCTGCGGTGGACCAACTACCTGCGCCCGGACATCAAGCGCGGGCCCTTCACCCCCGAGGAGCACAATTCCATCCTCCAGCTCCACGCCATAGTCGGCAACAAGTGAGCCTCAAAGTCTCAACTCATTCATACGTAGGTTGTACGGTGTGCCTCTCTCTTTCTCCCTGCTCACGCGCGCTCAGTACGTGCCGTCAAAAGTAGGAGTACGCTCTTCAGCAATGCCTTCTGTATTTTGGATGCTCACTGTGACTCTGCAACTCATCACTCATGTGCATTCATGTAACGAACATGCATCTGGAGCACACGAAAGCCAGCCTCGCTCACGTGCTGGAACGTTGTGATCTCAGGTGGTCCATGATCGCGGCACAGCTGCCGGGCCGGACGTACAACGAGATCAAGAACTACTGGAACACGCACATGAAGAAGCAGCTCCGCCAGGATGCGCTCGCTGTCGCCGTCGCCGGCGAGGGCGCTGCTGCCACCCAGCTCGCCAGGGCGACGGCCGTGTCGTCCTGCCCCGCCGCTCGCTGTTCCCGCAGGCCGACGTTCCCGCTGTTCTCGGTGTTCCCGCAGGCCGACGTGTTCGCCGATGCGCCCTGCTGCCTGTTCGCTCCGTTTGAGTAGCTTTGCTCGATCTCATTATCAGTCACCAGAGTAGTAGACTAGAGGTACGTGACCGCGTTCTGCATGCGTTCGTACGCGTACGTACATACATGGTATACGTACACATGCCGCCTGAGCTCGCCACCGCGTGTTCACGTTCAGTTCACCTCCCCCGCTACACACCACCCAGACCCTGCTCGCGTCGTCGTCGATCAGGCCGAGCGCGTGCACATCGCTACCTGTTGGCTCCGTGGCTGCGCCGGTGGCTCTGGGCTCTCCGGCACGCCGTGCTGGACGGGGACGAGGCGCTGGTGTGCTGCGGCTCTTTAGGTCCAGACAACAACACGCGGTGCAAAGACTGGAGGCCGAAGCCGACGTGCATGCATCGCGAGCTCCACGACGAGACCTGCCGCGCCACCTGACGCGAGTGGCGGCGCTGCGGCCACGGCCGGCCTCTGGGGTGGCTGCGCTGGGGCTGAGGAGACCCGAGCTGGAGGCGGCCGTGATCTGTGTGACCACCCACAACGCGATGAGCGGTCCGTGGACTACGGGAGCGCCGCTGGAGGTCCATGCGGTGGCTGTTGTATGCGCGCGCAAAGACAGGAGGCCGAAGCCGACGTGCATGCATGCATGCGTGGACCTGCAGTGAACCATTTTAAAAGTTCATGATCAAAAATGCAGTTTCAAAGTTGATGTACCTAGATGACACCAAACGAAAGTTAATGGACCAAAAATACAGTTTCAAAGTTGATGAACCTAGATGACACTTCACCGAAAATTAATGGACCTCCGGTGCATTTTACTCTATATTTTTTATCATTAATCTCTCTTGTAGTATGTTTTATAGCCGGTAAAAAATCAATGTATTAACAGATTTTTGAAATTCAAGTTATTGACATGGCTTTTGTACATTGAGCATGTAGACGATTTGATATTTGTTAGTCAAAACGTATTGAGTTTGACATTTTCAAATAATAATACAACATATTAAAAATACATAGATGGAATATAAATAAACAAGCTCTAGGATATAATGATGTCAAAATTTTGAAATTGGTCTGTTAGTACCAGAAATATGCCTTCTATTTACAATTTGCAGGACCAAAATCCAAAAGACATTAGTAATGCTTGAAAAGACTGACATATTGTCCATGCGTGCAGGAGACATTCCGAAGTCTTTGTTTGCTCTTCCAGCACTGCAAGCTGTTTTCCTAGATGGTGGGAATCAGCTTTCGGGTTCTCTAGAAGACATTCCTGCTCCTTCATCCTCACTGTTGACAGATATTGATTTAAGTGGTAATCAGTTGACAGGACCAATACCGAAATCATTTTTTCAGCTTGCAGATCTTCAGTTTCTCTATCTCGAGTCAAATAAATTGACGGGCACAATTGAGCTTAGCTTAGTCTGGGGGTTGAAAAGCCTCGCTGCGCTTAGCCTGTCTAATAATATGATATCGCTCATAGACAAAGAAGGTGATACAGTGTTTCCGTCTCTCCCTAATATCACTGACATAGCTCTTGCATCTTGCAATCTTACTAAACTTCCAGCTGCATTCAGATATATTGACACTGTTGCATATCTTAACCTTTCGAATAACCAAATGGAAGGGGCCATACCAAGTTGGGTATGGGAAAACTGGAAGTACCATTCCTTCTTTTCTTCATATGTCATCCTTGGCCTTTTTTCTTGATCTCAGTTCTAATAGACTTCGAGGAAGAATACCAATACCAGTATCATCATCCGAGGAGGTTACGTTGGATTACTCAAATAATAACTTCTCTTCAATCATGCCCAACTTCGGCAGGTATTACAAATGGCACCTACATCAATTTTTCTAATAATAAACTAAGTGGCCATATACCACCTTCGGTTTGTAGTTTAAACAACCTTGATATCTTGGACCTATCTTACAACTACTTTAGTGGACCAGTCCCAGCATGTTTGATAGAAAGAGGAAGCCTCACTGTATTAAAGTTAAGAAAAAACAAGCTACATGGGGTACTGCCAAAAAATATTAGAGAAGGATGTAAGCTTGAAACAATAGATCTGAGTGAAAATCGAATTGAAGATACACTACCTGAATCACTAAAAAATTGCCAAGATTTAGAGCTCCTTGACGTTGATAATAATCGTATTGTTGGTTCACTTCCATCTTCGATGGGTGCTCTTCCAAACCTTCGAGTCCTTATCTTAAGACCCAACCAACTCAATGGCACTGTAACAGATCTTCATACTGGCCATAAAAGAAATAAACATTTTACAAGTTTGCAAATAATAGACTTAGCCTCCAACAATTTCTCTGGTTACTTGCATTCAGAATGGTTTGAGACATTGAAATCAATGATAAATAACAGCAATGAGCCAATGACAAAGGACAAATTTTGGAGCACGACAACAAACCAAATGAACCAAACTATCAATATACTGTCACCATCACATACAAAAATTCTGAGTTACAGATAACCAAAATCCTAACCACTTTTGAAGTAATCGATTTATCAGATAACTCATTTGATGGTCCCATTCCCACGTCACTTGGCAGGCCTGTTTCACTACATGGACTTAATATGTCGCACAATAATTTTGTGGGACAAATTCCACCACAGCTTGGTGATTTGAGTAGGCTGGAATCTTTAGATCTCTCCTGCAACCATTTCTCAGGGGAAATCCCACCAGATCTGACCTCTCTAACTTCTCTCAGTTGGCTAAATCTTTCCTACAACAACTTGACTGGAAGAATACCAGAGCAAAGCCAGTTTTTTTCATTTCCATCCAGTTATTTTGAAGGCAATGCGGGCCTTTGTGGAAGTGAAGTGTCAAAACAATGTGACAATCCCGGTTCAACTACTCCAAGAGCATTAGATCATCAAGAATCCAATAGTTTGTGGCAGAACAGAGTTGATGCCATCCTTTTGTTCACATTTGTTGGCTTGGGGTTTGGAGTGGGTTTCGCATTGGCAATCTTGTCACGAATATTTTACCGCATAGAAGGATGGATTTGCAAACATTTGTATATTTATATGTATATGTAATACCAATATGCAACAAATGCCTGATATTTTTCTATAAGACATATTACTGTTGTACTGGTTAAATGTATCTCGATGTTATAAGATAAGATTGCAGTTTCCTGATTATTCTGTTTCAGATCTAATTCCCAAGGATAGTGGTGTTATATCAAGGTGAAAAGGACTATTTTACTGACTATAATTATGTCAAGTGCTAAATTTAAAAATATATTAGTAGCGGACAACACTCTAGCCAGATTAACTTTGTCCTCGCAAGAAGAAAGGACAAACGAGCATGCTTGGGTTGCAAGGTGATACCAGAGGAGTGTGTTGTTTCTCAACATAAACTTTTGGTGGCAGACTTTCGTTTTCAGATGCGTGCACGTAGGGATAAACAAGCTAAATGTTTTCAGGTGCATGCCCGTAGGGATAAACAACAAAGTGGTGGAAACTGAAAGGGGAGACGGCAGAGGTATTCAGAGAAAGGGTTATCAAATATGGCTCTTGGAAGGAAAAAAGAGGACATAAACAATATGTGGGAGAAGATGGCAACCAACATTCGAAAGGTGGCCTTAGAGGTGTGTGGAGTAACCAAAGAAAGTGGAGGCGAGGCTAAAGATACTTGGAACGAGGAAGTCCAAAGGGCTATTAAGGAGAAGAAAGAATACTATAGACGCTTGTACCATGACAGGAGTATGGATAACATAGAGAAGTACAAGGTGGCAAAGAATACTGCAAAGCGAGCTGTAAGTGTGACAAAGGGTAGAGCGTACGATGATCTTTACCAATATTTGAGTACGAAGGAAGGAGAGAAGGACATTTATAGGATGGCTAGGATTCGTGAGAGAAAGACAAGGGTCTTCAACCAAGTTAAGTGCATTAAGGATGAAAGGGAGCATCTCTTGGTGAAGGAGGATGAGATCCGATATTGATGGCAAGAGTATTTTGATAAATTGTTCAATGGTGAGAATACGGACACAATCTTTCACTTGGATGACTCTTTTGATCACACCAATAGGCGCTTTGTGCGGAGAATTCAAGAATCTAAGGTCAGAGAGGCGTTGAAAAGGATAAAAGGAGGTAAGACGGTGGGACCGGATGGTATCCCAATCGAGGTGTGGAGATGCCTCGGGAACATAGTTATAGTATGGCTAACCAAGTTGTTCAACCATATTTTTCGATCGAACAAGATGCCTGACGAATGGAGAAGTATATTTGTACCGATTTACAAGAATAAATGGGATATTCAAAGTTGTACTAATTACCGGGGAATTAAGTTGATGAGCCATACTATGAAGCTATGGGAGAGAGTTATCGAGCATCACTTGAGAGCAATAACGCGGGTCTCTATGAACCAATTTGATTTCATGCCCGGAAGATCAACTATGGAAGCCATTTTCTTAATAAGATAAGTTATGGAGCGGCATAGGGAGAGGAAGAAGAACCTACACATGGTTTTTATTGACTTGGAGAAGACTTATGATAAAATACCAAGGAATGTTATGTGGTGAGCTTTAGACAAACATAAAGTTCCAACGAAGTACGTTGGCCTCATTAAGGACATGTACAACAATGTTGTGACTAGTATTCGAATAAGTGATGGAGACACGGATAACTTCTCGATTATGATAGGACTACATCAAGAGCCCTTATCATGCTTGAAGGATGGCATCAATCGGGGTCCAAAACCCGAAACCGAAATCGAAACCCGAATCCGCCCGAAAACCGATTCTATCACCAAAACCAAACCCGCGGATGCCTTAGTGATGGATGAGGTCACACATATTCACATGTACAACAAATAATAAATATTTTCATGTGTCAACATCCCTTAATAATCTAAGTAAACAAATTATTTTTATAAAACATGAGTTTTAATTCCAAATGATTTATTTCAATATCCATTGGATATCCACGTGAAAACCAAACCCAAAGCGAACCCGATTGGTTTCGAAACCGTGAATTATCCCAAACCGAACCCGCGAGAACCCGAAACCCATGGATATCCGCCCCAAACCCGATCCGTTGCCATCCTTATCTGCACAAGGGACATACAAGGGACATCCTTGGTGTAGTCAATGTAGTGCTAGTTGATTTTAGAAACTGACTCGAAGTCCAAAGACTCGAAAAACTAAAACTGAGTATATGAGATGTGACTTCGGCACTACTACTCGGGAGGAGGAAGATATTAGTTTGTAAGGTCAAGTAGTGTCTAGGAAGGATACTTTTCGATATTTAGGATCAATGCTACAGAGAGACGAGGATATTGATGAAGATGTTAGCCATGGAATCAAAGCATGGTGGATGAAGTGGCGCCAAGCATCCTATGTGAAAAAAAGGGTACCACAGAAGTTAAAAGGTAAGTTTTATAGGACGACGATTAGACCTGCTATGTTGTATGGTGCAGAATGTTGGCCCTATGAAAAGACGACTTGTTCAACAGATAAGTGTCGCGAAAATGCGTATGTTGCGTTGGATTTGCGGTCATACAAGAAGGGATCGAGTTCGGAACGATGACATACGTGATAGATTAGGGGTAACACCAATTGAAGAAAAGTTTGTCTAATACCGGTTGAGATGGTTTAGACATGTTCAACGGAGACCTACAGAGGCACCGGTGCGTAGTGGAATCCTAAGCCATGATAGTAACGTGAAGAGAGGTAGAGGAAGACCGAAATTGACTTATGTAGAGACAATAAAATGAGTCTTGAAAGGATGGAATATACCTAAAGACTTAGCCTTAGATAGAAGTGCTTGGAAAACAGTTATTCACGTGCCTGAATCTTGATTGCTTCTGCTGGGTTTCAATTCTAGCCTATCCTAACTTATTTGCGACTTAAATGATTTTGTTGTTGTTGTTGTATTAGTACAACACATGAAGTAAAACTTACACTAAACTTAACGGAACGATCTGAATTGAATTATTGTACTCTAACCGTGACAAAAGAATAGAAGTGAATCACATGCAACGCAGGCCCAATAGGCTCCAGAAATTAGAGGTTTGTTTCTGTCCTAACCCGAGCGTGGTTGCCTAGCCGGCGCAGGAGAGAACCAACTTATCTGACCCTCTAGCCTATCGATCTCCAATCATCTTCAGGAAGTCTTGCCTTTGGAACCCAAGAAAGCTAAATTTAGTGTTTCGATCCTGAGCCAAGGTTTCTGCTACCGCTGCCAACTGCATCGCCCTTGGGGAAATCGATCTCCACAGAGGGCAGCGCCCTTGTAGGAAGGTTTTGGCAACAATTGATTTGCTGGCCTAGCATCAAGCAACAACAAATCGTCATCCCGTTAGTCGTTGTCATCGGGAAGCCATCGATTATAATTGTATCCAAACAAGGTTTAATAAGCAACACATACTATTACAACGAGAATAGACTAAGCTTATGGAGGGTGCAAAGGAATTAACTGAATTAGAGAGTACAATTGTTTGAGAAGAACACGACTAACAGTTCAGACCTTGCTGTATTAACCTTGTCTAGATAAAAGAAAAAAGAACTCTGCATCGAATAAAGTTGCAGATGCGCTGTAGGACACATTGTGTTATTTTCTTTAAAAAAAATAAAGATCTAATCAGAAACAGATTTCAAGTTTGAACGCGTGAACAGACTCGCCCATTGCGACCAATGGTTACGCCAAATTCAGAGATGTCAACAACACACGGCCCCCTAGCTTTTTATTTTTCAAAGACCGGACTCTCGGTTCCACCAGACAGAGAGTCAGTTACAGACAATGACAGGACTAAAAGAGATGCCTATCCCAACAAAATGCAAGCGAGAATCAACGACTCTGAATGCCAAGTCTTTTTTCTTATCTCTTGACTTGACTTTGACTGCCTGCTGCTGAGTCTTTGCCAGCCAGCGTGACGATTTTTTTTCATATCTCCTATAGTTCAAGCGCCTGAACAGTTTTGTCCTTGTCCTTTCATAGAAAAAAAAATTATAACTTGTTTATTGTGATTTGTACTAATAGATTTGGAACCGTTGGCTCTGATGGTTGTTAGTTGTCGCCTGAACAGATACTCTATTTCAGGAACCTGAAATATAGTGAGGTCTACGCTGCATTTGCCGTCACCTATCACATGTACGGATGTACCTCCTCCTTACTGTGCTGCATCAAGCTGTGATCACACTGAGCGTGTTGGACAAGGTTAACAGCATTTGGAGTTTGGACTTGGAAACAAGGAATCAAAGTAACAATATATGTTGACACCTTCTCCATCCTCTAATTAACTAGTACATTCAGAGGGGTCGGAAGCACGCAAATTTGCACGATGAGTTCCACGCACAAACAGCTGCTCATCTTGCTCCTCCTCCTCTACACACACTCTTCCTCCTCCCATCCTACTGCCACTGCCAATGGCTCCATTGCGGCATGCCTCGCATCTCAGTCGTCTTCCCTGCTGCAGATAAAGCGCTCCTTCATCAGCAAAGGCAGCCTCCCGTCATGGCAACCTGACACCGACTGCTGCCACTGGGAGGGTGTCACCTGCGACATGGCTTCCGGTCATGTCATCGCGCTCGACCTCGGTGGCCAATATTATCTTCAGAGCAATGGCCTAGACCCTGCAATCTTCAACCTCACCTTGCTCAGAAACCTTAGCCTTAGTGGCAATGACTTCAGGGGAGCGCAGCTCCCATCTTCTGGGTTTGAGCGGCTCTCCGAGCTCGTCAGCATCGATCTGTCTCTTACAAATTTTGCTGGTCAGATTCCTGTTGGTATTGCAAGTCTGAACAAGCTTCTTGTTCTCGACTTGTCTGGTAATCCAAACTTATACCTCAGTGAGCCCAATTTTCAAAGCTTCATAGCAAACCTAAGCAGACTGAGAGAGCTCTACCTTGATGAGATGGACCTCTCCAGCAGCGGCCCAACTTGGTCGAGCGCTATATGGCCCTCTATTCCCCAGATCCAAATCCTCAGCTTAATGTCATGCGGATTGTCCGGTTCGATTGCTACCTCTTTCTCGCGACTCCGGTTTCTGACAATGGTTAACCTCAGGGGCAACTTTGGAATCACTGGTGTGGTTCCAGAGTTCTTTGCAAACTTCTCTCTACTGACAATTCTGGACCTGTCAGGGAACGATTTTGAGGGGCAGTTCCCCACAAGGATCTTCCAGCTAAAAAGGTTGAGGTTCCTTGATCTGTACTGGAATGATAATCTTTGTGTTCAGTTACCAGAGTTTGAGAGGGGAAATCAATTGGAAGTGCTGGATCTAGTAATGACAAAGATCAACTGTCCCAGTGTTATACCAGCATCACTGGTCAATCTCAAGTCTCTGAAGCATTTGGGCCTTAGCACGTCAGGGATTTCAAGGGCGTCAGATATCTCAGTTATTGGAAAAATCCAGTCATTGGAGGAACTGCGTCTCTATGGAATATCAGGACCAAGGAAGCTGGAGTTCTCTTGGTCTTGGATAGGCAGTCTTAAGAATTTGACATACCTTGAGCTTGACAGTTATGATTTATCTGGGGCTTTACCCTCTTCGATTACCAATCTTACAAATCTGAATAGTTTAACGCTCCACTCTTGCAACATATCTGGGTCAATACCCTTATGGATTGGGAATTTAACCAAGCTCAGTGATCTGAACTTGGGAAGCAACAGCCTGACTGGTAAGATTCTTGCATGCGTTTGAAACTGTATTACTTATTCTAGTTTTACTAGTACAAGTACAGATGCTAAATACTGTATAGAACCTTCTCTGTGCTTTGCAAAATAATTTTATCTTTGTAAGTGATCTAACTAACAATGAACTTCTACTAGTACTATGTGCCCTATTTCCTCTTTTTAAGGAAAATTTCCTGCCTTTATTTAGAAAGGTGCAGTACAGACCTGTTGACTACATATTCTCTATGTAAATGCAGGCAAAATTCCAAGATCTATCTTTGTTCTTCCGACACTGCAAACACTGTACCTAGACTCAAATCAGCTTTCTGGTCATCTAGAAGAATTCCTGCTCCTTTGTCCTCATCTATATCTGAGATTGATTTAAGCAATAATCAACTTAGTGGTCCAATGCCACCATCATTTTCCCAACTTCCAAGTCTCAAATATCTCAACCTTGAGTCAAATCACTTGATAGGCACAGTGGAACTTAACCCTTTCTGGAAACTAAGCAATCTTTATTTTCTTGGTTTCTCTAACAATATGCTATCAGTGATTGATGCAGAAGATGGTTCTCTGCCTCCTGTCCTCCCTAACATTCAGCACCTTGGCCTAGCATCTTGCAACCTCACAAAACTCCCAAGGGTTTTGAGATATCTAGATATCATTCTTGAATTAGACCTTTCAAGTAATCAGATTGGCGGGAGTATACCAGGATGGATATGGGTGGTTTGGAAGGACACTCTTGGAATGTTGGACCTCTCGAACAATGCATTTACTAACCTTGAAAAGTCCTCACTTATTCCAATGACACATCTAAATTTTCTCAATCTTAGTTTCAATAGGCTTCAAGGAGATATACCCATACCAGTCATATCCTTGCCTTATGGTGTAGTTGCCTTAGATTACTCAAATAATGGATTCTCTTCCATTCTTCCTAACTTTGGTAGGTATCTTAACAATGTTGTCTATATTAATTTGTCCAAAAATAGACTACATGGCCATGTGCCAACTTCCATTTGTGGCATGAGAGAACTCCAGATCCTGGACTTATCTTATAACAACTTTAGTGGTTTGGTCCCATATTGTCTACTCGAAGGTGGAAGCTTGAGTGTACTGAAGTTGAGGGAGAATAAGTTCCACGGGATGTTGCCTCAAAAAATTAAGGAAGGGTGTATGTTTGAGACAATAGATTTGAATGGCAACCAAATTGAGGGGGGACTCCCAAGGTCGATATCAAACTGCAAAAGCCTAGTGCTCCTTGATGTTAGCAATAACCAAATCCTCGATTTATTCCCTTCTTGGTTGGGGAGTCTTCCTAAGCTTCGAGTTCTTGTACTGAGATCCAACCAATTCTATGGCACAATAGGGGGGCTTCAAAATGGTGATCAAACAAGGGATTTCTTCTCAAGTTTGCAAATACTTGATTTGGCAAGTAACACTTTCTCTGGCAACTTGCACTCAGAATGGTTTGGTAAACTGAAATCAATGATGGCAAGTGTCAACAATGGACAGGTTCTAGGGCACCAAACAAACTTTTCACAAGGTTTTATCTACCATGATGTCATCACAATTACATATAAAGGGTTGGATATCACATTCAATAAAATGCTGACTACCTTCAACGCAATTGATTTATCAAACAACTCATTTGATGATGTCATTCCTGGATCAATAGGGAGGCTTGTATCACTTCATGGTCTTAACATGTCACATAATGCTTTCATGGGAGAAATTCCACGACAGCTTGGTGACTTGGCTCAGCTTGAATCATTAGATCTCTCCTGGAACCAGCTCTCAGGGGAAATCCCACAAGAGTTAACTTCTCTAACTTTCCTCGCTTGGCTCAATCTTTCATACAACAATTTAACTGGAAGAGTACCACAGAGCAACCAATTCTTCTCATTTTCCAGCAGCTCATTTGAAGGCAATGTGGGCCTCTGTGGAAGGCCACTGTCCAAACAATGTGATACTCCAAGCTCAGCTGCTGCTTCAGAAGGTAGCAGTTGGTGGGAAGACAAAGTTGGTGTTGCCCTACTGTTCATATTTTCTGGCTTGGGGTTTGGAGTGGGCTTTGCATTGGCAATCATATGCCAAAAGGTTTGTCATGTAAAAGGAGTGTCCGTTGTACTCAGTAGGTGGTGCCATGGGATCTAATTTCTTTAGAACAAAAAACTCAGTTTGTGAGGAAAGACCGCCCCACGGTATTGCACTAGGAAGAAGCTGCCATCATTACCTGAACCGCCACAATTTGTTGTTATTTCACTAGGATATATGGTGTCCTCGTCACTGATTTGATTTTGTTTGACTTCTAAAATAACGCAGCTTATGTTTACTGCTTCGTTATGTACTCCTGTAGTCCTTACCTAGAAATGCTAGTGTGAACTTCGTAATGAACTTGTTTTTCTGAGATAATCAGCTCTTATGTGTGATGAGATTCGAGGAGAAAAATGTGTGACGAGAGAAAAATTCCAAGTGCTACAACTTTGGAAAGTCATCTGTCTTAAATGCTCTTAAGTTTTAAGTCTATTCTGGGAGACATCAGAATTGGTGGAAGAGTCCAACACTGAAGGTTGGTTTTGCATTTAATGATTATTGTCGGTAACAATTGTACAAGCCAACTAAAATTTTACACTAGCCAAAATACATTAAGCATTGTGGTAGAGAGTCCAACACTGGGATATTGGGCCTCTAGTCCAACTAGTTAGAGCGTCTCGACGGCACTTCTCAGGTCCTGAGTTCGACTTCTCGTGGGAGCGAATTTCAGGCTGGTGTTAAAAAAATCTCCTCGTCTGTCCCACGCCAAAGCACAGGTCTAAGGACCGGCCCGCTCTCACAGGGCGACGGTGCCGCTGTGTAAGGGTTGGGCAGGGATTCGGGGGTTTTCTGTGCTGCGTGAGAAGGTCTTCTTCTTAATGCAATACCTGGGGTGGTCATACCCTCGTAGGTCCAGTTTTTTTTTCATTTCTGATCATCATTTTTCAAGCAAAATGCAACTTTGTTATTGAAATGGAAGTCAAAAGGCAAAGGAAATTGAGATCTCACATATTGCACGTAAATAATAATAATAGTAGTAGTGGAAAGCATACACCCTGTTCGGCTGGGATTATATGATCGTAAACGATCATAAATTTCTAGTCGGAACAGTATTTTTCTCTCACACCAAACCCGTCAACAGTACTTCTTCACGATCCAGCAACGAACAAGCCCAGCCAAACGAACAGACCCATAGTATGCTGTGCATCCGCGTGGGCACATTTCCTCAAACACCTGGTCGACAGAATCAGTGACGAGAGGCCACCGCATCGCAATAACATGCTATCTTTGATAGATGAAGAAGGTGATTCTCTGTTTCATTCGCCACCTCCCATTCAAAGTTTGATGCTTGCTTCATGCAACCTTACAAAACTTCCAATGTGCTGAGATATCTGAATTAGATTACGGAACTAGACCTCTCAAGGAATCAGATCAACGGTGTTATACCAAGTTGGGTATGGGAGAACTGGAATGGTCACATTAGTTATTTGAATCTCTTTTTTTTGAAAGTAAAGGAAGGAGCTTTGCCGCTCAATTAAAAAGAAAAGGTTGTTTATGTACAAGAGCGCCCATGGTGCCAAACACACCGGTCATAGGACCAAACACAAATAGGCACCGCTCACACACTTGTTGTTTTACCCTGCAATACACATGGTCCTACGCCTTTGAACAATATCTTCCTTGGTCAATGAGGCGACTTGTGCCGACGTTTTGTGCTCATTTTAAAAAATCCTCCTATTCCTTTCCTTCCACAGGTTCCACACAATGTAAATAAACACTCCATTGAATGTTCTGCATTCTTGCTTTAGCACCTTGGTCGCCGCATCCTCCCACCAATTGGCAAGACATTGGGGATCTTGTTGGGGCAGCTGCACATCAAAATTTTCCTAGGATAACACCTGGCTCCAGACGGCTCTAGCAAAGGGGCATAGCAGAGATAGATGTAGCCCTGTCTCCAAAGGTCCATTACACAAGACACAATGCTCTTGATGTGGCCACCCTCTCTTTTGCAGGTTGTCGGCCGTGAGGATTTTGTCATGTATTAGTATCCAGGCATGCACTTTGCATTTATTTTCCGCCCTTGCTCTCCAAATGAGATCAGCCTGGAACTTGCGATGCAAACCTCGGAACTATATCCTGTACGCTGAACGTGTGGAGTAGTTTCCGTCAGCTGTCCATCTCCAAACTATGGAGTCTTGCACTTCGGGCGTCAGCTGCACATCCTGGATCCTGATCCAAAGAGCCACAAATTCCTGTATATGCACTGATGTTGTGATTCGTGTCTTGAGGGATCGGATCCGGTTACCATTTTGTAGCTCCTGGCAAACCATCCTGTTCTTACGGCGCACTATCTCAAAAAGGTGGGGCGCTAGGTATCTTAGAGCCTCACCCTCTAGCCAATTATGGTGCCAGAAACATGCCTTGTTACCATTCCCAATTGTTACCGTGGTTGAGGCGTTGAAGAGTAGTCGGTCTCGGTCATTGTACTGCAATTCTATCCCCGCCCAAGGTTTGAGTCATGAACCCACTCCAGCCACAACCAACGTAGGCGCAAGGCTGTTCCAAATCTTTCCAAATCTGGCACCCCAACCCCCCCAATTCTTTTGGTCTGCAGACTGTCGACCACTTTACCAGGCAATGTCCTCCATTCGTGTTCTCCTCCCCTTTCCAAAGAAAAGATCTTCTAAGTTTGTCAATTTTCTTTCTTGCCCATACCACCAGTGGGAATACAATGAGGTGATAGGTAGCCATTGAAGATAGCACTGAGGTGACCAAAGTAAGTCTACCCACTCTGTTGAGCAATCTACCTTTCCAACCGGGTAGCCTCTGTCCAATGCGTTCGATGAGATGTTGCACATGGACCTTTTTGCAGGGATCTCGTGTGGAGCTGCAATCCTAAGTAGCGGCACGGGAAGGATTCTCTTGTCCCTGCAAATGAGACTAACACATGGTCTAGATCAATGTCCTAGGATCTGATTGGGTGGACTGAGCTCTTTTGTAGGTTTATGTGTAAGCCTTCCTAGAGGATCATCGTGATGAAGTCCAAGTCGTCCTCGGGTTAGTGAATTGTCGGGGACCTAATACCGGGGTACCCCAGAAGGTGGAACCAATAACCACCGAACGTGAAAAACTTCTGGACGCATAAGGGCGTCGTTTCATCCCTTGTTCGAGCGACAGGAGTTCGGTTCAGCCTCGCCCGACGCCTTTGTGGGATAACTCTACCTCGCCCGAGGGCTCAGGGTTAATCTCCGTCTCGCCCGACGCCTTTGGGGCGGGCTCGGTCTCGCCCGAGGGCCGAGGGATGAACTCCGTCTCGCCCAACGCCTTTAGGGCGGGCTCGGTCTCGCCCGAGGGCTGAGGGATAGAATCCGCCTCGCCCGACCCCGGAGGGGCAAGGTCGGTCTCGCCCGGGAGACAGGAATTGGTCTCCGTTTCGCCCGACAGCAACGAACGAGTCTCACCCTGCTACATATCTAAAGATTGGATTCATCTTACCTGACAACTTCTCCCCATTCCCTCAAGATGATAAGTACAGGGCAAGACAAGACGTTTGGGTCAACCATGGCTCCAAGGACCATACCCTGCGCCCTGGCAGGAAAAGTACTGCCATGGGATGACAGGACAGGTGCTTTAGACCCTTCCGGGTGCTGCAGAGCTCGAAAGGTTGTACAGGTGCGTGCTCCTCGCCCTATAGAGTTGTAGGCACCGCCTTCAGCCCTGGGACACGGAACTCGACTAAGATATACGACAATCG
Source organism: Miscanthus lutarioriparius (assembly GCA_904845875.1). Classification (NCBI taxonomy): domain Eukaryota; kingdom Viridiplantae; phylum Streptophyta; class Magnoliopsida; order Poales; family Poaceae; genus Miscanthus; species Miscanthus lutarioriparius. Next base: position 105,930,867 of record CAJGYO010000005.1, read on the forward strand.
CTATGCTCCAGAAAAGGAATTAATATCTCCACGCACGATGGACTTTCCGTCACCATGCTATGGACCCGAGGGAGCGGCACCCGCTTCCCGACCCCTCAGGTCCACCAAGTCAGAAGGCCTTGACCACGTCGTCGCTCCGGACCCCGACCCCTCGTCCCTCTGACAAAGACTCATAGGAACCAGATGGCGTGCGGAGCAAGGCTGGGAGAGGCCGATAAGTCAAAACCACTGTACTATAGCCCACATCCTGCGTAGGGCAGCATTCTATAATCAACCTGACATTCTACAGAAACATCAACAGTATTGTAGGCGCTTATCTTCATTCGTACTCATCAAAATGAAGAACGAAGTCAGGTAGACGTGAGCCACAAGGCTAAGTAGCATATACATCCTAAAAACTCGCCCTTGTAAAAGCGACCCCCTTCCTCTATAAAAGGGGATGCGCTTCCTCCATCAGGAAGGGGGACTCTGGAGACCGAACAATACGACACACAGATACACACAGTCAAGTTGTCTCGAACCTCTTGACATCCCTTCAACCCCTCCATCTGAGACTTGGGACCAGTCCCTCTCTCGATCGTTTGTACCCCTTACTACAAATCGTTCACGGTGCTAATAACACGAGCAGCAATAAACTGGACGTAGGGACTTTCGGCCTGAACCAGTATAAATCTTGTGTCCTTTAGCGCACCATCCGAGCCTAACGCGCATTACTATAAATTTACTTGCCGGTGCTTGTACGAAACACCGACAGTTGGCGCGCTAGGTAGGGGCCTTTGCGTGTTCCAAATCAGGCCTTGGATGGCCACCCACGCAATCATCTAGGCCCCGGGCGCACATGTGCGTTTCGGCGACCTAGATTTCGTCATCACACTAGGAGGAGAGCTGGCGCTAACTCACATAGCCGCCCCGTCTCTCCCTTCCATCGACCTCAGCCGTCTTAGGCTTGAGGGCCCGCCGGGCAACTCCCTTGGACCCCAGTCATCAAGTGAGGTCTCGCACAACGTCACCCTGTGTCCCGAAGGTCCCGTGCGGAGCACCCTAACAGCATTTCCGTTCGGTCTCCGCAACGCTGCGGCGACCGCTGGCCACCTTCTGGCGCCACAAATGGTTCAGTCACCCACGGACATCGAGTTCGTGGGGGCGATCGAGCATGATATGGAGACCCTCTACGGGCTCCTCAACGAGGAGCCAGGATCGTTCTCCAGCTCGAATTCTAGTAGGGGGAGCCACCACCCTTCCTGGGAATGCTTCATGACGCAGACCCCCGAGGGTCAGGTCGAAAGCACCTCTAGGGGAGAGGTCACTCCTACAAACAACCCTGATAGCAGATCCGGGGAAGAGACGACAGCCCCATCTCGCCTAAGGATGGAGCAGCTGAAGGCCCGTCAGCAGGAGATCGATGAGGCTGGGCAAGGGCTCGTCCAGGAGTACGCGGACATCAATCACGAGATTGAACGCCGCAAAGACGGGGGGTGCGCGCGCGCCATGGCCCGTACCGTACACCAAAGGATCCTCATCGACGATGGGACCCTTCCTCACTTCGCCCGAGCCAGCCAGAACATCGCCGCAGCAACCGCCTTGCTGCATGGCCTCTCGGAGGCCGCGACAGCCGAAGATCGTCGGGCCCACAGGGAGATTCGCACATTGCTTGAGCGCGCGGCGGCGCAGTAGGCGGAAAGTTCATTGTCTCGACGACGCGAACCCGACACCAGCCAACGCTCGCTCTCAGTACGTCCCACCAGGGACACGACCATTCACCAAACCCCGCCAGCCGGCAGGTAGCCCTCCGCCGTCCCAGTACATCAACGCCTCGGCCATGGCCGCGACGTACGCGACATCATCGATGCTCGGAAACGCGCCCATGGCAACGACGGAGAAGCAGCACGCCGCGGCTACCATCCCCGACGTGGCGGATGCTATGACAGCAATGAAGACCGAAGCCTGAGCCCCGGCCTGCCAGGTCCTCAGGCCTTCGGACAGCACATCCTCAACGCCGCGTTCCCCCTAAGGTATCGACCGCCTACCAACATCCCTAAATATTCTGGCGAAACAAATCCCGGGCTTTGGCTCGAAGACTATCGGCTTGCATGTTAGGCCAGTGGGGCGAGTGATGACAATTTCATTATTCGCAATCTCCCGCTGTTCTTGGCCGATTCGGCGCGAGCATGGTTGGAGCACCTGCCATCCAATGCTATTCAGAGTTGGGCGGATCTGACAGAGATCTTCGTGGGCAACTTCCAGGGCACGTACAAACGCCCTAGAAACCCATGGGACCTCAAGAACTGTCGCCAGAGGGCCGATGAAACCCTTCGCGGGTACATTCGGCACTTTTCTCGGCAGTGCAACGAGCTCCCTAATGTCACCAACGCCGACGTGATAGGAGCCTTTCTGTCCGGAACAACCTACGAGTCCCTGGTCCACAAGCTAAGACGCAGGGGCCCGCAGACTACCAAGGAACTCTTGGACATCGCTACTAGTCACGCCTCTGGAGAGGAGGCAGTCGGAGCCGTCTTTGATCGCTCCGACAAAAAGATGAGGCGGGATGAGGACGCCGGCGAAGGCGCTTCCAACCGTTCCGCCAAAAAGAAAAATAAGAAGCAACGGCACGACAACTCGCTCGTGGCCGCTGCTAACCGCAAAGGTAGCCGAAAGCCCGCGGAGGGCACTCCGAACCACTTCGAGAAAATGCTCGAGGGGCCATGCCCAAACCACGCCTTCCTGGCCAAGCATCTATACAAGGAGTGCGGCCTCATGCGCAAATACTTGGCCGGGGGACTTAACAAAGGGGAGCAGGGGAAGGAACTTGTTCCTGCCACAGACTACACAGAGGAGAAAGACGACGCCTTCCCAACGCCGACCGGTGCCCTTATATGATCTTCGGAGGATCAACGGCCTATGACTCCGGGCGCCGCCAGAAGGTCGCGCGTCGTGAGGTCTATACCGCCGGACCGGCCACGCCAGCCTTCCTCCGGTGGTCGGAATCCGCCATCACCTTCGACCGGACCGACCATCCGGATGTCGTCCCACACCTGGGGAGTACTCGCTTGTCATCGATCCGATCGTCGGTCCAAAGTGGCTTACCAAAGTACTGATGGATGGAGGCAGCGGCCTCAACATCATGTACGCCAAGACGCTCGACGAGATGGGCGTCGACCGAACGAACCTCCATCCCATCCGAGCACCCTTCCATGGCGTTGTGCCCGGCAGGCAAGCCGTGCCACTGGGGCAAATCGACCTACCCGTCACTTTTGGGGATCGGTCCAATTACCGGACTGAGACCCTCACCTTCGACGTAGTGGGGTTCCTAGGGACTTTCCACGCCATTCTGGGACGACCATGCTACGCGAAGTTCATGGCTGTACCCAATTATACATACCTTAAGTTGAAGATGCCGGGCCCCCGCGGGGTCATCACCATAGGCGCCTCTTTCCAGCACGCTTACGAGTGCGAGGTCGAATGCTGCGGACACGCATCCGCGATCATCGCCTCCGAAGAACTCACCACCCTCAAGGAAGAGGTCGTTGAAGAGGCACCCAATGCGAAGAAATCGACCGGGTCATTCGAATCAGTGGAAGGCTCCAGGGAGGTCCTTTTGGATCCCAGCAGCTCCGAGGGTAAAAAGGTCCGTATCGGGACCGCGCTCTCCTTCGAATAGGAAAGTGCGCTCGTCGACTTCCTCCGCGACAACAAAGACATCTTTGCGTGGAAACCCTTGGATATTCCGGGCATCCCGAGGGAGGTCGCTGAGCATACTCTCCAGATCCTCCTAGGCTCCAAGCCGGTAAAGCAACGCCTGCGCTGCTTCGACGAAGAAAAACGTAGGGCCATCGGCGAGGAGATAGCCAAACTGCTGGCCGCATGATTCATTAAGGAAGTATACCACCCAGAGTGGTTAGCAAATCCCGTTCTTGTGCGAAAAAAGAGCAGGAAATGGAGAATGTGTGTCGATTATACCAGTCTCAACAAAGCATGTCCAAAGGATCCGTTTCCTTTGCCACGAATAGACCAAATAGTTGATTCCACCTCAGGGTGCGAAACCCTCTGCTTCCTTGACGCGTACTCCGGTTACCACCAAATCACGATGAAAGAGTCCGACCAGCTCACGACATCTTTTATCACCCCCTTCGGATCATTTTGTTACATTTCGATGCCTTTCGGTCTGAAGAATGCTGGGGCAACATACCAGCGTTGTATGCTCAGTTGCTTTGGAGACCTCATCGGGCGAACCGTTGAGGCCTATGTCGACGACATCGTAGTCAAAACCAAATGAGCTAACCACCTGGTCACCAACCTTGAGCAAACCTTTGCGAAACTCCGGGCAAACGGCATCAAACTCAATCTCGAAAAATGTGTTTTTGGGGTCCCGAGAGGCATGCTGCTCGGCTTCATCGTCTCCGAGCATGGCATCGAAGCCAACCCGGAGAAGATATCAGCCATCACAAGGATGGGCCCAATCCAAAACATAAAGGGGGTTCAGCGGATCACAGGGTGCCTCGCCGCCCTCAGCCGATTCATTTCGCGCCTCGGCGAACGAGGACTCCCCCTTTATCGACTCCTAAAGAAAGCTGACCGCTTCGAGTGGACGGTCGAGGCTCAGGAGGCGCTTGACATGGTTAAGCGATTTCTAACTAAACCGCCGGTCTTAGTTCCTCCATGCAACGGAGAATCCCTCCTACTCTATATATCGGCCACCACCCAAGTGGTTAGCTCCGCCTTAGTAGTAGAGTGAGAGGAAGAGGGGCATGCCTTCAAGGTGCAGCGCCCTGTATATTTCATCAGCGAAGTGTTATCCGACTCCAAGACCCGCTACTCCCAAATCCAGAAACTCCTCTACACCGTCCTCATCACCAAAAGGAAGCTACGCCACTACTTCGAGTCACACCTCGTGACAATAATGACATCGTTCCCCCTCGGCGAGGTCATCCGTAGCCATGACGCTATAGGAAGAACCGCAAAGTGGGCACTCAAGCTGATGGATCAGGGCATTTCTTACGCCCCCCGAACAGCGATAAAATCTCAGGTACTGGCTGACTTCATCACGGAGTGGACTGAGGTCCAGAGGCCACCAGCACCCATCGATCAAGAGTACTGTACAATGTACTTCAACGGATCGCTGATGAAGAAGGGCGTCGGAGCAGGACTAGTCTTTATATCTCCCCTCGGGGTCCACATGAGGTACATGGTTCGGTTCCATTTCCCCTCATCAAACAATACTGCAGAATACGAAGCGCTTGTCAACGGCCTACGAATCACCATCGAGCTGGGCATCCGACGCCTCGATGTCAGAGGCGACTCCCAGCTAGTCGTCAACCAAGTCATGAAGGAGTCAAGCTGCCACGACGCCAAGATGGAGGCATACTGTCAAGAGGTTCAACGGCTAGAGGACAAGTTCAACGGCCTCGAACTCAATCACATCCCAAGGCGCCTCAACGAAGCAGCCAACACGCTTGCGAAAGCAACATCTAGCTGAGAACCAGTCCCGGCAGGCGTCTTTGCCAGTGACCAACACAAACCCTCGGTACGCTACACGAGGTCGGAACAAGCCGACGATGGCCCATCTGGTCCGACCCCAGGGGCCGATCCTCCAACCGCTCCACCCGACCCCGAGGTCATGGAGCTCGAAGAGGACCCAACAGTGGAGTCCGACCCCTCCGATGACTGGAGAACACTTTTCCTCGATTACCTCCTCCACAACATACTACCGGCAGACAAGACGGAAGCCCAACGGCTCGCACGACGTGCCAAATCCTTCGTTCTCGTAGAGGGCGAACTCTACATGCGAAGTCACATCGGAATTCTGCAACTCTGTATCCCTGGCGAACAGGGAAAACTCCTGCTGGGTGACATCCATGGTGGAGTATGCGGTCATCATGCCGCACCAAGAACCTTGGTTGGGAATGCATTCCGACAAGGTTTCTACTGGCCCACCACAGTAGCCGATGCCGAGCAAATTGTACGCACCTGCGAAGGGTGCCAGTACTATGCTCGACAAACACACATCCCGGCCCAGGGTCTCTAGATGATCCCCATCACGTGGCCCTTCGCGGTCTAGGGGCTCGACCTGGTTGGGCCACTCAAAAAGGTGCCCGGGGGCTTTACCCACCTGCTTGTCACCATAGACAAGTTTACAAAATGGATTGAAGCTCGACCAATATCCACGATCAAATCCGAGCAAGCCGTGCTGTTCTTCCTCGACATCATCCATCGCTTTGGAGTATCGAACTCCATCATCATAGACAACGGCACGTAGTTCACCGGTAGGAAATTCGTTCGATTCTATGATGAACAACACATCCGGATCGATTGGGCAGCCGTCGCACACCCCCGAACGAACGGGCAGGTCGAACGCGCAAACGGCATGCTCCTTCAAGGCCTCAAACCCAGAATTTTCAACCGGTTGAACAAGTTCGGCGCGCGCTGGCTCGCTGAGCTCCTGGCCGTACTCTGGAGCCTAAGGACAACTCCTAGCCGGGCCACCGGCTACACACCCTTCTTCATGGTTTTTGGTTCTGAGGCCGTTCTTCCAACGGATCTTGACTATGGAGCGCCAAGAATCAGAGCATACGACGAACAAGGAGCCGAGGCATCCCACCAAGACACCATGGACCATCTAGATGAAGCCCGTGACATCGCCCTCCTCTGTTCGGCGAAGTACCAGCAGGCGTTGCGACGGTACCACAGCCGACGAGTGCGGGGTCGAGCCTTCAACGTCGGAGACCTCATCCTCCGTCTTATGCAGAGCAACAAGGACCGCCACAAACTCTCCCCGCCCTGGGAAGGGCCCTACGTCGTCGCGGAAGTACTTCGTCCAGGCGCCTACCGGTTGAAAACCATCGACGGCGAGGTCTTCACCAATGCCTGGAACATTGAGCAGCTACGTCGTTTCTATCCTTAAAATAAGTTTACACTCTTCCTTATCGGTTTTTGTCTTAACAGAACCCCGATCCTTAGTGACTTCCGACCCCAGCAAGTGGCAGGGGGTCAGACCTCACTGGGGTCAAGCATATGATCTTAACATATGACATATGTAAATACAAGTATTAAGCTTGCAAAAACCTCCGTGTTATATTTATAAATATTCTCTAAGTTTTCCATTCCTCTCATAAACAAGTCCTAAGGGCTAAGATTTTGAGAACCAATTAATAATCTGACCGGTAGGATCATGGACACCCACGCCCAGCCAGCTACAACCTCTTTGCTCACCAGTTCAATCAAATTAGTTCACCCACGTTCCTAGTTTCTTATGACTTGGACCATGAGAGGGTCGATGTAACACTAAAATCTTTTCTACAAAAGATGAAAAATAAAAAATTGCTTGCCATTGGCAAAAGATGTAAATTTGTTCATTTTTTGTAGAAATTCGTCACTTGCAAAGCGATTTCATTACAAAAAGAAACAATATACTTGCAAATTCAGAGGATCATTTACTCGGGGCTTCCCACAACATTATTCAATTACGGTCTCGCTTAACTCTACTACAAGTACTATTGCGGTCGCCGTGCCACGCTCTCCATCGGCGACGCCGGGCGCGCGTACATGGGCCACTGCTTCTCTATGGCGATCGCGCCGTGCACGCTCTCCATCGGCGACCTCCCGATATCCCGCCGCTTCACTGGATCCTCGGCGCCACCATCTCTGCGACGCCTCCGCCCGAGCGTCCGGGGACTACGCCATCGTCGTCGTACCAGAATTCCCGACAATGACGCCTCACGCCGGGCGTCCGGGACTACGCCATCATCCCCTAGCAAGCCATAACCACGACAACGGCGTATGGGCGGAAACGCCTCCCACCAAAGGAGGAGCACAACGGACGACGGCACGACGAGTGCGACGACGCGTCTGGCGCCCACGGCGCCTCTTCTCCTTCGGCAGAGAGACTCTTCAAGAAGGGCAAGCACGCACCATCTCATCTACGTTGGATAACCTCCGCTCGACATCACTCACCGGACTCACGAGCAAATTTGTGAGTTCTCTCTCTCTCTCTCTCATTGCTCTTCCTCACTCGAGAACTGCCATGATGCACGGACGCTGCTTTCTAGCGAAAAGGAAGGAGGAGGATAGATAGCGGCTCAGAGGCAGAGGAGGAGGTGGGATGAGAACTCCTCTCCCCCTCCCTATTTAAAGAGGGGGCGCTGTAGCTAAGGAAAGGCGAAAGGACCATGGACAATCCGATGACAGGACCTTTCGGATCTCCTAGGCCGGCCGTTCAACTTAGAAGACACGACGAACGAACGACCAAAGAAAGATAAGCATCTCCGCCTTCTTACTTCACGCGTTAAAATTCATTCTCGAGCTTCCGACCCCGTCAAAAAGCGGGAACACGAACATCACTCAGGGGCTGCCGACCCCCCCCCGTACACTTGAAACTAAGGATGCGAAATACGGGCATAAAACTTTGAATAAAAACTGGACGAACTAGTAGACCCTACGCCTCAGTAGCTACGGGGTTTCTTTTCGCCAGAAAAATCATGCTCAAACGCCTCTCGCATCTCCAGCTTCAACGTCTGCCTTTTCAAAAAAGGGTTCGGAGTGGTCCGCCTACAGAGTCTCTCCCAAAGGAGAAGCTGTCAGGCTGCCCGAGTTAATTAAACGGCTCGGATCACCACCGAGATATGAAAAACAAAGAATAGCGATTCTTATGCAGGTTACTCAAACCTCATCGCAAACGTCAGGGTCCAAACCCCACACGGACACATCTGGTAGGAGCTTTTCGTCACTCATACCGCTAAGGTAACGTTACCGACCCCACGTTCATTTCGATTATATTATACATATGCAAAACATCCCAACGCTTCGTGTTGCATCACGAAATGGCCTTCACCTCATTCGATATAGGCGATCACAGGCCGAGGTTCAAGGTCGGTCCACAAAGGGCTCGAGGCCGCCTCATGCCAAACAGAGCTAGGGAGAAATAACCGAGACAAGCCCTAGCGGACCTGCCCGACCCCGCTTAGAAGCGGACAGGGACATCTCAACCTTTTCTCGTTCGATTCTAACCCCGAGCCAAACCCATAGAATCTCCATCGAGGAGAGGCCATTGGGCCCCCTGAGCCTATCGAATGGCTCGGGCATCTACCGGGAGGCGGGTTAAGAAATTGTGGAGTGCCACCAGAGGGCTCTGCCAACCCCATCAGCAAATGATGGACCCGGATTCCACACGAACATACCCGTTAGTGAGCTCGTTGAGCGCGATACTCGAGTCGTCGAGGCAAGTGTCGTTTACTCAGCCCCTCTGATTATGAAAATCGAGGATGGGGTAACACACAAATTATGGCCGACCCCTGTCAGACCCTAACAAGGCCCGGGGGCTCGAGCCAATCAATACAGGGACACAGGTTTGAAGGCCCCACCTTGCCAAGCCCATAGAGTCCTCAGTTGGGGATTTCTGTTGGAAGACAGGGCGGGGAATATTGCAATACCATCCATGGACTTCGTCGACCATGTCACCAAAACAACAGTTCCGATCTCCAGTAACCCCCGACCCCAGCAAATGTTGGGGGTCAGACCTTACTCAGGGGCTGGTTAAGGTACGGCTACCTCCTTTCTTCCTTTCAAAACAATCTCCTCATCATGACCAGTGGCATAATTCAGGGGAACAGATTGGTAAGATCGCCAAAAATTAAACAAAACGAAATTACGACGCAAAATCACGAAACCGCGTCCAGACTCAAAAAATACCGACACTTGTCCACATATTACATACAAAATTGTTTGACTAATTACTCCCGCGGAGGGAGAACCATCTCTTTCAGATTGTCTGCCAGGTTTTTTTCAAGGGGAGCAACCATCTCCTCCATTTTCTCCAGCTCTTCATCCTCATAGGTGGACGGGAAGCCTTCGCTCATCACCTTCAGGTTGATTTCCTTCTCGTAATGAGCATGGGCGACGGTGAAGGCCTGGGTGATCCCGGCGTGAAAGGCACTCTCCTCAAGCTAGCCCACCCGAGCCGTGATACATGCGACACGAGTCGCGAGCGGGCTGGTCTCCACCGGCTCCGTCACATTCAGGGCATTAAGGACCACCCCGACCGTAGCTTGCAGAAGATCGTGCTCATCGCTCTCAACCTGAAGGGCCCTTCGTGCATGGGCAGCCTCTTTTTCCAGCTTGACGGAGACGTTTTCAGCGCTCAAACTTTGGTTCACCGCGTCACCAAGCTCCGCCCGGAGAGAGCGGACCACCTCGACGTCCTCGTCCACCTTCTGCTGAAGGGCCATGGCCCTACTCTCGGCCTTCCGTCGGAAGTCCCACTCCATCTCCAGCTCCTTCAGGACTTCGCCGGCCTTCTCATTGGCCGCGACATTCCTCTGCAGCAGCTCGTCTCGCTCCTTTTTGAGCCTGGCGATCTCCTCCCCGTCCAGCTGGGACCTCACCGACAAATCCTCGAACATCCTGTGGGCCTCCTCCGCGTCTTGACACGCCTGGGCCTCCCGCTCCTGGGCAGTAGCAAGCTGTGCGGCCATGTCTCCTCGCAGCCGGGCCTCCTCGGAGAGGCGATCCTACTCCGCCTTCTGCTCGCGGAGGAATTGGGATTTATTCTGGCTACGAGCAACAAGAACCTAAAGAGGAAGAGGACTGGAATCAGAAATGCAAAAACACAAAAACATGCAGAGAAAGAAGAAAATCAAGCGAATACCTGGGTAGTAGGAACGACAATTTCACTCAGGGCTCCTCTGGCCTAGTCCAGGGCCTCCAGCATGGTCGAAATTCCGATGTCAAGACCCTCCCGCTCCATGCTCGCAGAATGATCATCGAGCGAGAACAGAGCAGACGTCGGGTCCTGGGTGGCCATCCACCGGCGGTGGCTTTTCAGCGGGAGCGGCTTCTCCCAACAAAGGGGCTGGGGCGGTCCTCCTAACCTCAAAGCACCACTACACTCGAGAAAGGCCTGGACCCACCTCCCATCTGGGCCGCTTCAAGCACCACGGCGTGAGATCCATCTGGGGCCCCCGGTGGCACGGTGACTACCTCCCCGAGTGCCACCACGACCGCGCCCCGCTGATCTTGGCTTGGCACGGTCACGACCGCTTCCACCGGCGGTATGTGGCCCTCGGTGGCGGCGTTCCACGCCCCGCCATGGAGGAGGTCGCTCGCTCAAGAACCTCTGGGGCGTGGGAGCCACCACGGACGCCGTCCGGGTCGGCCAAGCGCGCCACGTCGGCACCACTCCGCTTTCGAAGCGGGTGACTCGAGCGACGCCTCTTCCCGCTTGAATGGCGAGACTCTTCTTAGGCGCCAGCCCCAGGGGGTGACCCGTCCGCAAGAACCTACACAAAGGTATTAATCATTAGATCAAAATAGAAATGGAAAGATGGTGGAAACAGGGGAATCAGCAGCTCACGTTGACGTCCTCGGCCGGCGGAAGCGTTTTGAGGACGGATTCCCATATCCCTGCCCCAACTCATCTGGGCGGGATCGTTTCGAGCCTACTCCCTGCTCCGGGGCAGGGAGGCTTACCTCATGGGGCGTGGCACCGGAGCCGCTCCCCTCCATCATCTCATGGGGCACGGCATCGGAGCCGCTCCCCTCCATCGTCTCACGGGGCGCGGCACCAGAGCCACTCCCCTCCCCCGTCGCTTCGGGGTCGGCAGCGGCAGGCCCACTTTCCTCCACCCACCGGTCCTCGGCCGGCACGCCGTGCGAAGCGGCGGACTTGCCGGCCTCCACCGACCTCATCAATTCACTTCCCTCCATGTGGAAAGGGAAGGGTCCCTACACGGATGGGTGGCCACTCATCAGCGTGTCCTCATCCTCGAGGACGTCCCAATCCACGCCGACGGCTACCTCGTCTTCATCATCATCGTCATCGTCTTCATCCTCACTACTCACATCCTCCCCCAATCCCGTGCCTCCTGCTTCAATCACTTCGCCTTCTTCATCTCCTCCCTTGCTTTCCTATCCCGCTCGGCCGTGAGTCGATTCGTCGCCGCCACGCCTTGTCCTTCGACAGCGGAACCGGACTATTCTTGAAGACTAGCCCCCTCGGCTGATCCAAACATCACAAAAGCAAGTATTAAAAAAGGGAGATTCAGGAGAGAAAAGAGCCCAGGAGAAGAGGGCTTATGAATTCAAAGAACCTAGGCTCCGGCCGCATTGGGGGATGTTCGGGCACCGGATACACGATGTCGAGGACCCTGCCGACGAAATCCTTCGTCGGCTCCGTCGCCTCCTTGATGTGCTACGCCACTTCCGAATAAGGGAGCGCCTCATCAACAAGCACCGTCCCTTCAAGCGACATCCGGGAATCATCCAATGCAGGGGAAGCACGTGCGCCATCAGTGGTGCCACCCTCCTCGCATGGTAGGTGCCGATAATCCCCGTCCCCTTTACACCCCGATCCTTCAGGGCTTGGAGGGTGGAAAGAAGGTCGGAGATGTGTTTCTTGTCTTTGGACTGGACGCCCCAGCTCCACGACTCCGGAGCATCCACAATAAGGCGTCCAGTGTACCTCGGTAGGGTGGCACTCATATCATCCCTAACATAAAACCACTGCGAATGCCATCCCTTGTTGGATGTTGCCAGATGCATGTATGGGTAACCCCTCGACCGGGTATGGCGCAGATGGATGCTGGCACATCCCATCGGCGTGTTCATATCTTTTCCCCCAATCTTCCTCTTCGATAAACTAATGTTGAAGAAATATCGCCATAGATCAAAATGGGGATCGATCCCCGGGAAACCCTCACACAGGGCAACAAACGCTGCCATGTGTTGAATCCCATTAGGAGTTAGATGCTGCAGCTCTACCTCATAGTAATCCAGCAGCCCCCGAAGGAATCTATGCGTGGGTACCCCGAATCCCCGCTCATGGAAGATGGCAAAAGAGACGACATACCCTTCAGGCGGTACTGGCTCACCCTCGTCGCCAGGTAGCAGCCACTCCTGGACGGCGGACAAGGCCCTCCAGACGCCGGGAGGTGATGCTAGATCTGCCCCACAACTCCATTAAAGCAATAGGGGAGGAGGGCAGGTGCGAGCTTGACGGCGGCTACAACACGAACGCAAGCCGGTCGACGGTGGCGATGCGGGCGCAGGAGGCTGGGACGATTGGCGGTGGATGTTTCAGAACGCAAAGGTAGGGGAGCGAAATACGGAACCTTGGGGGCGAACCTCGTGGTTTTATAGGGGGCGACGGACGCGAGAAGGGCAACCGTCCGCCTCGATCTCCGGGCCTGCCACGCGCGCCACCGCGTCACTTCGCGGGACACGCGTCCGCAGTCCCTATCTTCTCACCCCAAGAAATCTTGGTGGACGGTTCGCCTTCCCCAGACGAATCCGGACTCTCTACCCACCTAGGAAACACAAGCCACGAAGGCCTTTTCTTTTCTCTTTGGCCCGCCTAGGGCCTAGAAGCTCAGCGGCCGGCCCAACTAAGGAAGGATCCACAAACGATTAGAAATCAAGGGCAGAAGCACCAGTTAGGTCAGCCCTGAATCAGTTCCCAGCGAACGGGATGCCACGACCCACCCGGAAAAACATCCAGTTGACAAAAATTAAGTCCCTCAGCCTTACCCGCGAAGGGACCGATGCAACCCCCCGGGCGACTCTACTCGAATCACCCAGGGGCTCGGGGGCTACACCCATCGGGTGCGCTCGCGCGCACCCTCTAGCAAAGTAACTTCGATGAAGTCAAAAAACACTCTCCAGGTGGTTCTACTCGAATCACCTGGAGGCTCGGGGGCTACTGTCGGGGACTTAATACCGGGGTACCCCAGAAGGTGGAACCAATAACCACCGAACGTGAAAAACTTCTGGACGCATAAGGGCGCCGTTTCATCCCTTGTTCGAGCGACAGGAGTTCGGTTCCGCCTCGCCCGATGCCTTTGTGGGATAACTCTACCTCGCCCGAGGGCTCAGGGTTAATCTTCATCTCGCCCGATGCCTTTGGGGCGGGCTCGGTCTCGCCCGAGGGCCGAGGGATGAACTCCATCTCGCCCGACGCCTTTAGGGCGGGCTCGGTCTCGCCCGAGGGATGAGGGATAGAATCTGCCTCGCCCGACCCCGAGAGGGGCGAGGTCGGTCTCGCCCGGGAGACAAGAATTGGTCTCCGTTTTGCCCGACGGCAACGAACGAGTCTCACCCTGCTACATATCTAAAGATTGAATTCATCTTACCTAACAACTTCTCCCCATTCCCTCAAGATGATAAGTACAGGGCAAGACAAGACGTTTGGGTCAACCATGGCTCCAAGGACCATACCCTGCGCCCTGGAAGGAAAAGTACTGCTAGGGGATGACAGGATAGGTGCTTTAGACCCTTCCGGGCGCCGTAGAGCTCGAAAGGTTGTACAGGTGCGTGCTCCTCGCCCTGTAGAGTTATAGGTGCCGCCTTCAGCCCTGGGACACGAAACCCGACGAAGATATACGACAATCGCTATGCTCCAGAAAAGGAATTAATATCTCCACGCATGACGGACTTTCCGTCACCACGCTATGGACCCGAGGGAGCGGCACCCGCTTCCCAACCCCTCAGGTCCACCAAGTCAGAAGGCCTTGACCACGTCGTCGCTCCGAACCCCGACCCCTCGTCCCTCTGACAAAGACTCACAGGAACCAGAAGGCATGCGGAGCAAGGCTGGGAGAGGCCGATAAGTCAAAACCAATGTACTATAGCCCACATCCTGCGTAGGGCAGCATTCTATAATCAACCTGACATTCTACAGAAATATCAACAGTATTGTAGGCGCTTATCTTCATTCATACTCATCAAAATGAAGAACGAAGTCAGGTAGACGTGAGCCACAAGGCTAAGTAGCATATACATCCTAAAAACTCACCCTTGTAAAAGCGACCCCCTTCCTCTATAAAAGGGATGCTTCCTCCATCGAGAAGGGGACTCGAGACCGAACAATACGACACACAAATACACACAGTCAAGTTGTCTCGAACCTCTTGACATCCCTTCAACCCCTCCATCTAAGACTTGGGACCAGTCCATCTCTCGATCGTTTGTACCCCTTACTACAAACCGTTCACGGTGCTAATAACACGAGCAGCAACAAACTGGACGTAGGGACTTTCGGCCCGAACCAGTATAAATCTTGTATCCTTTAGCGCACCATCCGAGCCTAACGCATTACTATAAATTTACTTGTCGGTGCTTGTACGAAACACCGACATGAATATAGCCGCATCATTAGCATACATGGAGGTTCTCCACTTGGCCGTAGGTAGAGGAAGAGCAGTAAGAACGCCTTGCTGTGTTGCCATGTCTAGCAGGCGTTGAAGGGGGTCCATAGCGAGTATGAACAACATGGGGGATAAAGGGTCACCCTGCCGAACCCCTCTCCTGTGGCTGAAAGCTGGACCCTGTTGTCCATTTAGCAGCGCTCTCGACGATGTCATGCGGAAAAGGATCGAAACCCACTCCCGGCAGCGTGGTCCGAAACCTAAGGCCTGCAATACCTCGCGGAGGTAGCTCCAGCTGACCGTGTCAAAAGCCTTGTGTATGTCAAGTTTGAGGAACAGCGCGGGCAACTTCATCTTTTGCATTGCCCGCACTGTGTTCTGAACATATAGAAAGTTGTCGTGGATGCTCCTCCTTTTAATGAAGGCACTTTGGCACTTCGAGACTAAGGAGTCAAGCACTGGTGCCAGCCTGTTTGCAAGTAGTTTGGCAAAAATCTTCGCTATGCTGTGAATGAGGCTGATCGGGCGGAAGTCTGTAACTCTCAAGGCGTCCATTTTCTTTGGGAGTAGGATGATGTTTGCTGAATTTAGGAGTTCAAAACCTTGGGAGTTCAGCCTGTACAGACTGTTCACTGTGAGGCAGTGGCATCATCCTTGATAATGTCCCAATAGGCTTTGAAGAAGGCGCCCATGAAGCCATATGGACCCGGCGCCTTGTCAGATGGCATTGAGTTTATTGTATCTTTGATCTCATCTTGCGTGAACGGGGCCTCAAGTGCCGACAGGTCCCTTGGGACATATCCAAGCGCCGACTAGCTGAACGTCGTTGACCTCGGTTCATGGGAGCCTAGGTGTCTCAAAAAATAGTCCGCAATGATTTTTTCTTTGTCATTGTGTGTAGTCGCCACCCTCCCATCTGTGTGCGGGCTACGGATATAATTCTTCCTCATTCTTGTGCTGGCCCGAATGTGGAAGAATGTTGTGTTTGCGTCTCCACTGCGGATGTATGTGAGCCTTGCCCGTTGTCTAATTCTTGATTTTTCAATGGCCGCTAATCCGGAGCTTTTGATTTTTAGCCGACAGCGGCGTAGGTCGAGCTCCTGCTGTGTGAGTGTTCTGACTTCCTGCGCTGCCTCGAGCTGTAGTAGCACCTCTTTGACGATGGCCAGCTGCAACCGAGTGTCCCCAGTCTTCTCCTTCCGCCACCGCTTAAGGCCTTTTGCCACTCGTACTAATTTTATATGCAACCGTTTGATGGGTAGCATAGAGTGGACAGGTTTGCACCAGACTTGCTCCACCAAGTCCCTGAAGCCGTCCACCTTGACCCAGAAGTTTTCAAAGCGGAAAGTGTTGTTGTGGCAGTGCTCAAGCTCTCATTGCAGAAGTAGAGGGGTGTGATCGGACATGAGAGAAGGCAAGGAGTGGAGGAAACATGTCGAGAAGGTTAACTCCCAATCCAGGATGCAGAAAAATCTGTCAATTCTTGTCAGCGTCGGATTGTCCTGCTCGTTGCTCCAAGTGAAACGACGACCATTGAGGCCTATCTCCTTTAGGTTCAGATCTCTCTCACAACATGTTTACCAGTTTGGAGAAATCTCCCTCTCTTGTTCCAATGGGATCTATATATGTTCTGGATCTAAGCTACAATAGACTTGAAGGAGACGTGCCAATACCAACCATAAGGTCTGGACGCACAGATGCCATCTTGGATTACTCAAATAATTACTTCAATTCCATCCTACCCAACGTTGGTAGATATCTTGGGAAAACATCATATCTTGATTTGTCCAGTAACAAAATAAGAGGCCACATACCCACTCCAATTTGCAATGCAAGTGAACTCCAAATCCTCGACTTATCTTATAACTACTTTAGTGGAGTGATCCCATCATGCTTAGCTCGATGTAACTTGACTACTTGAGAGTAATGAAATTAAGAGGTGACCAAGTCCACGGGGTACTGCATGATGGCATCAGAGAAGGATGTATGCTTGAGACAATAGACTTGAGCCACAACTACATTTCAGGGAAACTGCCTAGATCACTAACTGTCGAGACTTAGGATTGCTCGATATTAGTGACAATCAGATTGCTGATTCATTTCCATCCTGGCTGGGAATACTTCCTAAACTTCAAGTTCTTTTTTTTTTTACCCGAAAATACAGTAGGGGAGGCCCCCACTGTAAGAGTTTTTTTATTACTTTTGGAAAAAGGAAAAACTGTCCAAAGAGAGGCTAAAAGAAATAAACCACACAGTCAGCAAGAGGGCAGGAGAAACTGCACTCCACTGAAGCATAAAAAACTAGGAGAGGGAGTCTAAACAGAGGAGAAAAGCGTGCCGTTTTTCTTCACAAAGTCTAGAAGCTTAAAGTTTGGCTTCCTCATAAAAGTAGGTTTTCCAAGAGATAAAGGAGGGGCGTCCTCTGTCGAAGATGAAGTTATTTCTCTGCTTCCAAATATGCCAGGAGGCAATGATGAAGATCTCCATGAAGAAGGGGTTTCGAAGCTGTTGCTTTGCTTTTCAAGTTCTTGTTTTAAGATCCAACCAATTCTCTGGCATGACTACAGATCTTCAAGACAATGACCAAATTTCGAACTGCTTCTCAAATCTGCAAATACTTGATTTGGCCTCCAACCAGTTCTCTGGAAACCTGCCCAAAGAATGGTTTAATGAACTGGAATCAATGGAGAATGGTAACGATGATGGACAAGTTGTTGGACATCAGATAAACGTGGAAGTAGGATTTTATCGAGATGATATCACTATTACATACAAAGGGTCAGATCTTATTTTCACTAAAATCCTTACCAGTTTCAAAGTAATTGATTTATCAAATAACTCATTTGTCGGTCACATTCTAGAGTCAATTGGGAGTCTGGTTTCACTACATGGGCTTAACATGTCATACAACAACTTCATGGGGCAAATTCCATCATAGCTAGGTAACCTGACTCGGCTAGAATCAATGGATCTCTCATGGAACAATCTCTCGGGGAAAATCCCACAGTAGCTAACTTCCTAACTTCTCTTTCTTGGTTGAACTTGAGGCCATCCTCTTGCTTACCTTTTCTGGTTTGGGGTTTGAAGTGGGTTTCACATTGGCAATCATGTTCAGACGCTTTTGGCACATAGAAGGATGGGTTGGCAATTTCTGTATTCGTATGTGATATGGTTATGCGAATTACATGTATGGCATTATATTTTCCATAAAAGGAGAGGCAGATATGAAGTATTTTATCCTTATAGTCGTCAGACAAGACAGATTAAAACCATTTTGTTCTCATAAGGTTGCAGTTTTTTAGTTCATCTTCATTACATTATATCCTCAAAAAAGTGACAATATTGTTTTGCTATCTTCATTTCTCCCAACATACAAGCCATAACTAATACTGTAAGGGAAAACCAAACTTGGAACAAAGCTCAGAACTGTACTTGACTGCAACCATCTGAAATTCTAGATCCAATTTATTCCAACTGTAAAGAAATGAGAATCAAATTTCGGCAGAAGTCCATAAAACATTGACCTCTTGGGTGGGGGTGGGGAGCAGTGTATGTCCGAACCTGGGCTCCTGAAGAGTGTGCTCGCGACTCCGCCAGGCTACGCGCACCGGCGACTTCCATGTCTAGG
Organism: Miscanthus lutarioriparius; assembly: GCA_904845875.1. Lineage (NCBI taxonomy): Eukaryota > Viridiplantae > Streptophyta > Magnoliopsida > Poales > Poaceae > Miscanthus > Miscanthus lutarioriparius. Next base: position 105,949,623 of record CAJGYO010000005.1, read on the forward strand.
AGAGCCGACCGACGACGCGCACGCGGTAATCCACTGCGTCATCGGGCCTGTTCGGCAGGACTTATTGCTGTTGCGGCTGATTTGTAGGGCTGATTTGTTGTGAGAGAAAAACACTGTTTCCATGACTTAAAAGTAGGGCTGATTCTGGCTGATAAGCTCAAGCGAACGGGGCCATCATCTCAACTCAACCGCAAACGCCCTCGCGGAACCCTATATCACTCGAAACCAATCAAGTATTCAAAGGCGACACCGAAACTCAAGCGTGGCCATCTGTAGCGGCGATGAGATGAACTCACCTAGAAATTCAGTGGTGCATTGGAGAGGGAAGGCATTTCGAGTGGGAAATTTCACCCTTCTGTTCCGCTGAATCGAGCGACGGAACGGAAGGAAAGAGGAACAATGCGGCATTACGGGCCCACAAGTCAGCGAGTATACCCCAATTTTATTTATTTATTATTTATTTTATTTTTTTGGAGAGCGGCCCTCCCTAGGGCAGAGCCTTCGTTTTCATTTGGATCATGCTTGTATCCGGCGTCCGTCCCTCTACTCTCGTCCGGACGAGCCTCGTCCACTCATTCACTCATTCACGGACCCATCCCACGTTGCACGCTTGCTCTACACTGCACGACCCCGCTCGCGGGACAATTCTGCTCGCCCGCGCCACCCCCGCTCGGATGGACTCCGCCTGCGTCGTTCGCTAACGCCACCTGTCATCGCGGGACAGACTCCGCTGGCCCGGGCCGTCCCCGCTCACAAGACAGACTCTACCTGCGCCGCCCCCGCCCGCGTCCGAACTCGCGCCTCCCGTCGCGACCGCGCTCCATCCGCCTGTCGTGGCCACTACTGAGGTCCGTGCCACCGACGAGCTCCGCATCGGCGACCTCCGAGCACTCCGTGGCATCGAGCTCCATTCGTCCAAACAGTAAGGTGACATTGCGCTGAAAGCACGTGTTGCAAGCATATGTTTCAGTTGTTTTAGAGGAATGTTGCATGGGTTTCGTATGGATGTTGCATATGTTGCAATAGTTGTACACTTATGTTGCAAACGTCTGCCCTAATGTTTCATTTGTTTTTTTAGACGTATGTTGCAAGTGTGTTTATTTGAAAGTTGCATATGTTGCAAATGTTTTATCTGGATGTTGCATACGTGTTGCAAAGGTTTTGAAGTGTTTCATGTGTTTTTTGCAAGTGTTTCTGACGCATGTTTCAAATGTTTTATCTGTCTTCATACGTATGTTGCAAATGTTTCATCTGGATATTTCAAAAGTAGATCGAGTCTTGCACATATTGTAATGGCGCCGGTAGCTGGCAGACAGCGACTTGTCACAGGGTTTCAGCTTCTACCTCGCGTGGCGCGCCTCGCCCTCTCCTTTCCCTCCCCTCCCTTTCCTTCCCTCCATCTCGCCGCGGTAGTTCGAGCTCGACGTGAAACCCTACCCGACGAGCACACAAATGCCCGTGGAGGTGGTGGCCCCTGGTGGGCCGATGGGCGACGCGATGCTCGCGTAGTGGCCCCGGAGCAAGTTGAGGTCCGCACCACCCGCTCGCTACGTGCGGGAAACAAACAGCCGCGGGCGTCCGAGCGCTAATAACACCCTTTTTCATTTTCACTGTGGTTTACATGGAAATCTAGAGCTAGGTATTTGTTCAAAACTGTTTAATTTATGTCGTGAGGTAAAGATTTTTTTGGACTGAGAGTGTCAATTTCATTGAATCGAGCAAGATTCGCGAGTATTATTTCTGATGAAGCTAAATACCTGCCTAGCCTGATCCCCGCAGGAATAGATCAGATATATATCAAGACATACCTGATACCCCAATCAGGAAGCGGAGTGCCAAGCAGGTCTTCAGTCGCGAATCTTTATCAGAATGTTAATTTGTCAAACGCATAACATTCTCAGGCTGTAAAAGAGAACTGTAAGACATGTCTGCATCTTTATAACTTTCTTAACAGAGAAACAAAGAAGAACATTTTTTTTTCGAGAACACATTCATTGACGTGTGTTTCATTATGAGGAGGGAAAAACAAAGAAGAACTAACACAGTTCAGATACGACCATCTGGCAGCATATCGTAAACGATCAGATGTATACAAAGAGAGCCATGATTCGGAGGCTTGAACCTTGAAGTTTACAAATATAAATGCCTTCTCACGTACTTTAAAGACATCAGAGCAAATTTAGCTTACAGAGAATGTCACACTGCAAACAACAAATTAAACACCGGTCCAAAACTGGGGAAATATTAAAGAAAAAGGAAATCGAAATCATCCTCCGAAATGCATGGAACATATGAATCACTTCTCTCAGATCACTAGCGCACGTACGCGTGTGCTCATCATGGTCCTGGCACACACTGGTGTTCTCGCGTGCGCTCAGTACTGGCGCGTGGGCGCGCACTCCCTCGACCTGAACGCGAGCCGGCCGGCGGCGTAGACGACGTTCCTGAAGCCACGGCCGTCGATCCACTGCTTGCCCTCGTCGCGGAGCGACGCGCCCTCCAAGCCGCCGTGGATGTTGGTGATGATGTTGCATTTGGGGTCGGGCGACGAGAGCAGGCGCACGAAGCAGGCCCCGCGGGGGTCCTTGTCCAAGTAGCCGTCGGCGCGCTGGACGCCGAACTCGGCGTGGAAGTAGCCGTTGTCGTCGGCGACGCGCCGCCGGTACGCCATGACGCGGTTCTTCCTGTCGCGGCAGGTGACGGTCACATTGGCCCCCGGCAGCGGCGCCGCGCCGTCCAGGCTCTGCGAGCCCCGCTTCGCGCAGCTCTGGCACACCACCAGGCCCTCCACACGCACCACCACCAGCTTCTTGTCGTCGTAGCCGTGCGCGGCCGGCGCCGGCTTGGGCGTGGCAGGCTGCGGGGTGTAGGGCGCGGGCGTCGGCGTCGGCGCTGGCGTGGCGGGCGTCGGGGTGTAGGGCGCCGGTGTCGAGGGGCTAGGTGTCTGACTGCCGTAGCCGCCGGCCGTGGCGCCGGTGACGAGGAGGGACAGGAGGACGGCGATGGGGAGGAATGCCGTCATCGCTGCTTGGCGGGGAGCGTGTCGATCGCTCGGAGGAGGAGATCGATGGAGGTGGCTTGAGCTCTGGTTGTGTGGAAATGGCGGGAGGAGCACGGTTTATATACACGTGACAGGGTGAGGGTCAGCCGTCAGCGTGTTAAAAAAAAATGGCGCAGACGTGCGGCCATGTAGGGCGTGGGGGACGAGTCGTGATCGCCTTGTGCCCTTGTCGGCATTGCGCTACGTGAAGGCCAGTTTGTTTTGTTTCGATCCAGGGCTCAGGGGATTTCGTCACGTTGAAACGAGTACTGTAGTGATAATGATTGGTCCATACAAAGGAGTTCAGACACAAAGAACATTCTTTGCCGGCGTGTAATGATGAGATGAGATCCGTATAGTATTTTCAGAGATTGTGCGACCCGTGTGTGTTGAGGCCACGGTTATCTAACGAACATCCGGTGAGAAATACGTATATGCGAATTGCAAGGACTTTTAATTTTCTTCTTCTTCTCTTCTTCTTTTGATATAAGGAGCTCGTTTATTGCCCAATGGCGAAGCTCAGCATGTAGGCTAAACTTTGGATATTGAGGTCCATCCTCCATTGGGGTATTCAGCCGTCTCTAAGTAAGTTGAATAACCACCGTGCTTTATTGTAAAATTAGCTATATATTGGTGGATAATGTAGCTATTATTTTAAAATCAATAAAGTGTAAGTAAAAAAAGTGTTATGTGATGGTTTTCTAAAAAAAGCTAAAAATTAATTAAAAATTACCACTATTAGAGCAAACAATCAAGAAATCGGCCTCATAGGTTGTACTCCCTCTACCCACACATTTGTTTAGTCTGGAGGCGAGATTGATCCTCTGTTTGATTTAGGGGCAGGTGGAATATGAAACAATCCCTGTGAGCAAATGTTTTTCCGAGATGTTGTCTCTAGGTGTCCCTCCAAATTCGAGATACGAGCTCGTCCCATCACAATGTCATTCTCTTTTTCGTTGTCGCGTGTTTCTTCCTCTTTTATCCTCCCATTGGCAGGCGTGACCTCGGTGAGGGCAAGCTCGACCCCAACGCTAGCAGGTGCAGCCCTAACATGATTTAGGGTCAGGTGGAATATGAAACTGTCCCTGGGAGTACATGTTCTTCTGAGATGCTGTCTCTAGGTGTCCCTCCAATTTCGAGGTACGAGCTCGTCCCATCGCGATGTCATTCTCTTTTTTTGTTGCCGCGTGTTTCTTCCTCTTTTTCTCGTCCCGTTGGCAGGCCTGAACTTGGTGAGGGCAAGCTCGACTCCAACGCTAGCAAGCGCAGCCCTAACATGAGTGAGCTCAGCCTCGACCATGGCAGGATGGCCTTGATTGCTGTGGTTGGGCAACTTTGTTGAAGAAGCTGGAAAAAGGTGAAAGATGATGATATGTGAGTCCCACTTAACGAATATCTAAGGTAACACAGATAGTGATGTATCTACTTCATCTATATCCCTCCAACCAAACACAGAGCAGGGACATCACTATTCCATCAACCAAACATAGAGTAGAGGCGGCGACGGATTCAGGAAAATTTTTAGGGGGGCTGAACAAAAGTGCGGCAGCAACATACCTCCGATTGCTGCTCGATCTTAAGTCTCAGCCATATCTACACGATAGAACTTTACCTAAAAATTTATGGGGACTCCAGGGCTCCGGTATCGGTAGGGGGGCTCGAGCCCCCACGGTTGAATCCGCCGCTGAGTAGAGGCCATCTTATATCCTAATAAGACTAAATGAATTTATCTCGTCCCTCTTGTCTCAAAACCAAACATGTCCTAAGAGTTTCTATAACTTTTAAGATAAAAAATTAAGGAGGGAGGGAAAAACATTTCAAACCTCTACCTAAAATCAACGTTCCAGCTCGTGATTCTCAATTGACACGATTATTGGCGGGTTCAGTCAGCCCTTGACTAGTTACTCAGAAACCCTTATATTTGTGGATATAATTTGAATATAAAAATATCATCTCATGTATGCAGAAAGTAGCTTCTTATAGTTGTTTAAAAAAGTTGTAGAACCGTCAAATTAATAACTCAAATCAAAATACTGAAAAACACTCAAATGGTAGTTTTTGCTGGGCCAAAAACAGGAGCATATACGAGCGATGCAACTGACGCAGGCTCAACAAAGCCCAAAATACATAGTGATACTGGGCTTATATATATTCCAAGAAGCCAATCGGCCCAGTTTCGGTCACCCAAACCGCCCAATAACAGCCCACCACTGTTAAGCACAGTGCGATTTATCCCGGTTGCAACTTGGAAACGCGGCTTCTTTTTGCCCTACTCCACGTACACATACTCCTACCTCCCTGTCCGCATCACGAGCGCTCTATTCCGCCCTGTCTTCTCGAACGGTCCCAAACCCTAGGCCTAGGCGCGACCTGAGCCCATGTCAGGGTCTTACGGATCCGACGACTACCGCGGCGGCGGCGGATACGGTGGCCGAGGTCGCGTTTGGATCCCCCGACCTGCGTGCGTGTGTCTGTCTCCCTGGATCTGATTCTGAGCGATTCGTGCTTGTGCAGGTGGCGGCGGCGGCGGCGGCCGTGGGCGCGGAGGCGGTGGAGGAGGGTATGGAGGTGGCGGCGCGGGAGGAGGATATGGAGGTGGTGGTGGTGGAGGCTACGGCGGTGGCGGTGGAGGCGGCCGAGGCGGTGGCGGCGGCGGGTTCGGTGGCGGAGGACGAGGTGGCGGTGGTGGTGGAGGTGGCCGAGGCGGTGGCGGGCGCGGGGGTGGACGCGAAGGCGACTGGGTTTGCCCTGACGCAAGGTGCGTTTTCAATAGCTTGTTCGTCGATTGTCTGTTGGAACTAGATTCGTTGAATCGTGTTATTCCATACTGTGATGAGAATTCTGGCGTGTAGACTCGAATCAAGTAAAACTGTTTCGAGATGTTTTTTTGCGGTGTTTGGGTGATTGAATCATTATGCTGTCGGATAATGATTTGCATGCGGCATGGTGTGCAGGACCTAGCTCCCTGTTCCTTTAGCTTGATTTGCATCCATGTAGCTGGATGGTATATAGCTACCTGTTGTTTGCGTTGTCTTATTTACCGGACTTTAATAAGCTTCTATGGATTGAAACATTGGGTGTCTTGATTTCATTATAATTCCAAAAGATTTGGGGGCTAGATGGCTAGTGATGACAATTTAAAGCTGAGTTTCATGGCTTTTAAATTTATTTGATATTTGACTTTGAGATGCAATTCAGGACAACTGTAATAGATGTATACATTTGATTAGGATTATAGGAAAGGGTTATGGTTTGCTTTTTTGGGTATAGTTTCATATATGTGTTCTTTTCTTTGTATGTAGTAGCTTTAGTTCTTCCATGATGCAGAAAGCTTAATCGTTTTATTATAACTGATTTCTTGATGTATCTCTTTCCTGAAAAAAAATTACGAATCATGATGCAGTTGTGGCAATGTGAACTTCGCGAGGAGGACTGAATGCAATAAGTGTGGAACACCTTGCCCAAGTGGAGGTGGCGGCGGTGGGGGTGGGGGCTATAATAGGTCTGGTGGAGGTGGTGGTTTCGACAGAGATGGCGGAGACTACAATTCTGGTGGGCGTGGTGGTGGAGGTGGGGGCAGAGGAGGATACAATCGAAGTGGTGGTAGTGACCGTGGTTTTGATGACCACCGTGGTGGCAGAGGTGGCAGCTATGGGGGACGAGATCAGGAGAACCAAAGGGGTAGTGAAGGTGGCTACAATGCCGGTGGCTATGGACAAGCTCCTCCACAAGGTCCTTCCTATGGTGGTCCTGTGGGTGACTATGCAGCGCCTCCTAGCTCCTATGGAGGCAACAATGCTTATGGTTCAGATTCTGCAGTGCCGCCTCCTAATAGCTACAGTGGTGGCCCAGGGTCATACCCACCAAGCTATGGTGCCCCGCCTCCACACCAATATGGTGGTGCCCCAGGGGGGCAAGGGGGTCTGCCTCCTACATATGATGGTGGATATGGTGGTCGATCCATGCCTGGGGGTGGAGGATCTGGGAGTGCGCCGCCACCTTATCATGGCGGCGGTGGCGGCGGCGGTTATACTGGTAGTGCTGACCCTGAACCAGCTGGAAAAGTTAAGCAGTGTGATGAAAATTGTGACGAGACATGTGACAATGCAAGGATTTACATCTCAAATTTGCCTCCTGATGTCACTGTTGAGGAATTACAGGAGCTATTTGGAGGAATCGGCCAGGTATAATTCAATTTACATCACTTCCTTTTGTGCGATAGTAATTGTATGCTTTACAAGATTATCATTTTCTCTAATGGTATATATATTTCGTAATTCTGTAACAGAATTCGTTACTTCTCTTTTACTAGTTTGCTAGTTAGATTTGTATGCCAGTAATTGTGCTCACTATAATTGTGCATTTTATAGCCAAAATTTCTACTGCTGAATAGGTAGAACAACCTTTAGTAGTTAACTAATTATTCTGTGTAATTATATTCATGCAATCTTCTAATGTGACTTCTGGTGATGGAAAATGTTATGGCTTACATCAAATCTAGTGTTTCACTGCATCCTTGGTTGTTATTATGCTTCTAAGAATTTTAGCTTATTTGTTTAGGATATCTGTATGGAACTGATTTTTCTCGCCTTTCTATATTTAATATTGTACAGTTGGTTTCACATTATGTTGAGTCTGTGATTAACTAACACTTTTTTAGATTTTCATTTTTAGATTCTTATTATCAATCATCACTTTTTTTAGAGTTTCATCTTGTTTTTGCATGAGCTATCATGCTGTTCAAACCAATTCATTTATTTAATGTGTTGCCGTTCATCTTCGTGTTATCTTTGCATCGGATGATTCTGCAATGCTTGCGGCTATTTATTTTTTTAAAAAGGTTGGAAAGATCAAGCAAAAACGTGGTTACAAAGATCAGTGGCCCTGGAACATAAAAATATATACTGATGACTCTGGAAAAGCCAAAGGAGATGCTTGCCTTGCTTATGAAGATCCTTCTGCTGCTCACTCAGCTGGTGGATTTTACAATAGTAAGATTTCTGTCGAGTTTTCAATGTTAGTGATATCAATTTCTCCAATGGATAGTCCAGTTCAGTTTCTAATGCATCTATTCTGTTCTAGATTATGACATGAGAGGCTACAAAATTAGCGTTGTGATGGCTGAGAAATCAGCACCCAGAGCAGCACCCTCTTATGGGCATGGGTAAGTAGTTTTTATCTGTTTATTTGCTAGATGCGAAGTGTGGATTGCCATATCAAATTGAATCAAGTACTACTGGTATTGGAAGTCCATAGTCTATGGAATTTCATTTGCATGACACTTTTAGCTACAAAAGATAATTCCCGCCAGAAACAAAAACACATGATCGACTTTTATATGCCATGCACTGTTAACACTTCATTTTGATCTAGGCTTTGAATTAGCTTCATAATAGATATTGTCCAACCAAACTGAGTTTGTAAATTGTTCTATCATACATAAGATACTAATGGTTGATCAGAAACACATAGCCCAAAGGTCATGATTTGTGCTTTCATTCAGGCCCTTTTATGATATACTTCTAAATAAGTAATACATGGGTGGTGAATGGTTATGTTTTCAGCTTTTGTTGGCTTGAACTCTCCTATTCACAGAAGCTAATTAGTTGAACAAAGTAATATTGTGCTGATTGCAATACCATATATTATTAAAAAATCACTGATGGGAGGGGAAATAGTTAGAATGTTTCAACAGACGAAGTAATTACATTTTTGTGTGCTATGTTGTCATGTGCTAATGTTTACGAATTGAAATTATGTTTGTTTGTCATCTGTGAACCATGAGTGATTTCATCAAGGTTATTACACAAGCGGAAAAGGAAGCGCTTCAAATTTGTGTGCTAAATCATGATTCATGTGGATGCCCCTTTTATGTAATTTGGACTGTGTGATGTGTGCAGTGGTGGCCGTGGTGGTGGCTATGGTGGTGGTGGACGCAGGGATAATTACAGAGATGGCGGGGGCCATGGACCCAATAGAAACCAGGGTGGTGGTTCGCGTTCACGGCCATACTGAAAACAACTAATATTGTTACTGTGATTTTCGTCTGTGAGAAACCATTTCTATTCCTGTTCTACGGATTTGTACTCATACAGGCGCATAAGGTAGGTTGTCTGCTTTCCTTATTAGACTTATGTTAAATTGTCATACACCAGTCTTGGTCGGACTTATGTTTGTCCAAAAGTGATTGATCTATGTTGTATGAATTTTTGCATAGAGGCAGATGGATATAAGCTCCAAATGCTGGTAGGTTTGTGATGTTATTTCAGGTGAGTGCTGAACCGTTATGATTGCTTATATTTCTTCGTTTTCTCTTTGTTATTAATCTAATGCTTACATTCCACATGGTACCTCAGCCGGTGGATCACTCCTGTAAGCTTTGGATTTTGCTGTGAAGAACAGGTAGGGCGGTTTTGTTCTGTGATAGGTTTATTAGATTTCGTGTATATTAGATTTACATATCAACCAACATTCATAGAATGTTCGACATCCATTTTGTTTGAATGGATGGAGGGTTTTAACTTTTAGACTGTAGGATGTACTTAGCTTAGGTTGCCACAAACATCTGGCTTCATATAGATGGTGACTTGTAGCTTATTTTGGTAAAGAGCCTATTCTTGGATCAAGGCTGCCCTATCTCATCATCCTCAGCAACACGATATGCCGTTTTGTGTTTTATATATAAATAGAAGAGCAGATTGCGTGAATTGGTTCTTCATATGCCCTGTGAGGCCTCTCGGGACTGGGAGCTCGTGCCTTTGGTTAATTGACCTGGAGGTGTTTGACAAAAGTACCCATTACTTGCACCGATCAGATATCAGTCGAGTGGGCATGCAGATGGCGGATTGGTATTTTCGTGGTTGAGGCTTCTTATTTGAGCCTTTTCCTTGTGTGCCATCATGAGAGATGCTCTAAGCCTACAAGCCACTAAAAAGTTTAAACACACCTTGGTACTGTGATACTTTTTTTTCCTTCCAAGCCATTCCGTCCACCTTTCATCTGGTTTTTGCTTTTTGCCAGTCCTGACACGTGGGCCTAGCGAAAACGTCTAAAATGTCCTCTCATAACCTCATCCTCTACTTCTCTCTCTTTGTCGTGTGGGGCCAAGCTGTTAGCGACTCCAACACCTTCCTCAAGACGAGCAGCGTGAGCTGAGGCCTGGCGCCTGCTGCTTTAGCCGACGCGAAAGGAGCATGGGATGACGATGGGGATGGCACCGATGATGGGTCGGTCTCCATGTCCGTCTCCTCGCCCTCGCTCGCGCCGCCGAAGCGAAGGCGTTCGCCGTTTGAGCGCACCCCTGCCCGCGTGCCAGTCGCTAGCACGAGCCCTGTCCTCGGACGCTCACCTTGCTTGCATCTCACGTCGGGTGCTCCGGTGCCACCACGAGTGCGTGCTCACCGTTCTCGGGGCCGGCTGAGAGCCGCGCCGCGCCTTGCGGGACGACGGCCGCACGCCGCCCCCGAGCTGGCCACGAGCCGCGCCTGGGGGCCGGCCACGCCGCGTCTTGGAGGACGGCCGCGCTGCGCCTAGAGGCCGGCTGCTCGTCGCCTCGGGGCCCACCGCGCCTCGCTGAATGCCATGTGCGCGGGCAGCGTGGCCGGAGGGGTAGGGCGCGGCTACGCGTAGGACGACGGGGCAGGGCGCAGCCATGCGCGCGGGTGGCGTGGCTGGCGCGGCTATGTGCCGCCTCCGCCGGTGGAGCCGCCTCCTACGTCAGGGATACTGAGACGATGACCAAGAGAGGAATGGAAAAATCCAGCAACGCACGTTCTTGGCTTTGCGGCCATGGCGGACAGCGGCGACGGGATCAGCCAATACAGCCCCTACCCTTGATCGTTCTCGACGGGATTGCTTCCAGGAGCTAGCTTTCAACCTTAATCACTCATTGCTACAAGGAATCGAAACGAGAAGGCTCGCCCGTGGCGAATTTTGAAAGATGCAGAGGGTGGCCATAGTGGGCGCGTTCTGGCTTTTATAGCCGAGTATCGCGAGGCAGGGCAAACATGGGCTCTACCGGTACTCGCGGTGGCTTCCAGAGCATAGCAGGGCATCAACTTGCGTAGGTGGCGGTGCCGCGGACGCGGGTGGCGGGCGCCACACTTGCCGTGCAGGGGGAGCTCGCCGCCGCCATGGATAAGGCCCAGGCTGCGGATGACGCCCAGGCCCAGACGACGACGTCGTGTGCGGCCGCGGTGTACGCCAAGGAACGACAACCTCGTTTGCGTCTAGCTCGCCCACCTTCCAGAACGGCGCTCAAGGGCCTCGTCAAGCTGCAGGAGTTGTCGCGTGACGGCAGCAGCTTCGCCACAGTGCGCCGGGGTGGAGTTTGCTCACGGCGGCCGGGGCAGAGCTCGCCCACGGCAGCTGGGGCGGAGCTAAGCTCGCCCGCACGTTGGTAGCGGTGGCCGGGGCGCTGGTCGCGTTGGCCGGGGATGCCCCCAGCACTGCATCGGGCTCTCGGGCGCCATCGATTCGGCCGGGGCGGCGCTGCTACACGGAAGAGAAGAAAAATGAGGAAGGTTTGGGTGGATGACAAACAGGCTCCACTGTAGGGCAACATGGTCATTTCATCTGTCTGTGTGACATCGTTAGAGGTAAAAGTGAACGGAATGGCATGGAAGGCAAGAAATTTTAGTGTCATGGCATCAGAGTGCGTTCGAACTTTTTAGTGGCCTGTAGGCCAGGACCATCTTTCATAATAGCACACAGGTAAAAGGCTCTTCTTATTTGGGTTCTATTGTATTTGACTTCTTATTTGTTTGACATTTGTTGATTGAATTTTCATGAAGTGTGTGAATGATTGTACTGCTTGAGCAGTAGCCAATCAATACGCGACGGGCTTGTGACATGAAGCTACTAGATGTTGCAGAGTTGATTCAGTGCAAAGCCACTGTTGGCTGTTGCCGAGTTGATTCAGTGCAAAGCCAGTCGTGAAGTATTACAATTGGGAGAACTCGTCGGCCTAGTCATGTACGCAAGGGAAGTGTATTATAGCCAAACATTGCGGAGATTGGGAATCGAAAAGTTCAACAATCTCACTGGCAACGTAATACTACCTTGTTCCCTAAATAAACTAAATGTCATTTGTTTTTTCAAGTTTGATCAAATCTATAGAAAATAACATGATTGTCTATGACACTAAATTATATTTCTATAGCGTGAGTCTTAAACATTTATGTTTTTTTCTACAATAATAAATTTGGTCAAATGTAAAAAAGTTTGACGTAAACAAAATCTAGAAATTGATTTATATAGGAACGAAGCGAGTAATTTGAAGCATTTTTTGCGAAACTAGTACAAACATTTATACGTACGCACACTCGTCCTTGAATGTGCCTCACTATCCTAAGAATGTCCATGCAAGATTGGACGAGCTGAGCTCCATTTTGAGCAGGTCGTACACTTCTTACTCCCTGCTACAGTACTACGTTCGAAATATAAGGCATGCTTCTGTTTTAAATTTAAACTTTTTATCTTTGACCAACGATTACTCTAATTTTATGAGAAGTTTATAGTAACAAAGTGCTACAAATATCTTCCTTCGGCAAGGATGGGGATTCCAATTCAATAAAACCAAGAGGGACAGACAGAGTAACCCACAAAATCCCAAATTTTGTACAAAGATTCAACCGAGCCTATACCTTGCACTTTTATGGATCCTGAGTTTTTTCATATTCATGAGCGATTGTTATATGTGTTGTACTATTATATATCTTCTAATCATAATATCTTTTGTAGTAGAAACATAAATGGAACATCTAAAGTATGCAAATTATTTGCAATAACAAAACAACAGTTGACAAGTTTAAGGCATTCACCCGTAGCAACCTAGGGGACTTTACTAGTGTTGAAGTATGGTACATTTTCATCCTTCACTCTCTCTCAGCTTGTATTTGTATAGACGTACTATAGAGTGAAAGCTGTGTATCTAGACATGAGTCGGAGTCCGATTCTAGGAGAACTCGTACACATGAGGAGAACACATATATGCACTACATGAAATTCGATTTCAAGACAGATTATAACAGAACACGTGATCACTGTACAGAGTTCAATCCTAAGACAACTCGTGCCTATATGAGTTAGTGCATGCAGTGCACATGGTACGGAGTACCATTCCAAGGCGAATTGAAACGGATGACACGACTGTTGACTAATGTTTGAAGCATCAAGTTGTCCAAGTAAACGTGCAACATGTTGACTAATGTTCGCTATATCCCCTATATATGTAATGTTAAAAATATGAAGTGATTCTTTCGTCTGTCTTTTTTATTTCTCATAATCCCCTCGTATCTCTCCTTGTCTCATCTATGACCCAGACTCACTACATGCACTCATACGTGTTATAGTATGGAGGCTCCTTGTGCTCGTTTGTATGTGCAATGATGGTATGGAGTCTGATTCCAATATGTTTTAGAATAAATAACACAACCATTCCATAAATTACCGAGCTAGGTAACCGCACAATAGCACAACAACGTATATGTTTCGTTGGAACGAACGGACACGTTTACTATTTGATATGAAGGTCATGTTTGGATCTCTTAAGAAAAATGAGAATAAGATATAAACACTTAGATTTTTAGAATGAGATTTTAGAATTCAACTATCTACTTGAAACCTATTCCCTATGTTCCAAATTATAAGTCACTTTGACTTTTTTAGTTCATCTATTTTGTTATGTATCTAGACATATTATTATATTAAGATGCATAACAAAATGGATGTACCAAAAAAAGTCAGAGCGACTTATAATTTGGAACGGGAGGAGTATGATTTGGTGTTCTTTACTATATAAAGACAATAATCACTATAAAAATGAGATCCAAGCCTTTGTTATAACACTGTGAGATCCAAGCCTTATTTTTTTTATTCAAAATCTAGATTCTACATGGAACATCTAGAATCCATAATCTCACTGTGAGGATGAGATTCAAATAGACCCTAAAAAGAGAAGGGAATCTTTCATCCGTTTTTTACTTACCACAATGCCCTCATATCTCTCCATGTCTTGTATGTGATCCGAACTGATGTCCCATGTTCATACAAGTTGCTCATACAAGTTATAATAAAGAGCGTCCAGCGATGGTTAGAGTTCGATTTCAAAACGTATTGAAACATATAACTTGATCGTTGAATAAATTTCTAAGCTGCAAATAGTGCAGGTAACCTCGCAACAAGTTATACATTCCGTTATAACGCACGGACAATTTGCCATATATAATAAGGAAAATTAGTGGTCAAATTGTGACCTCAAAGACCACACCAAATCAAATCGTATCAAGAAAATATTCGGCAAAACATGAGCATAAATTACTTCAAAAATACTTGTATTTGACTTTGTATGCTTTTTTTAGAATATTTTCTTAGGAACATTTGAATTTATGAGATTTTGTGAGTATTTTCAATACAATTCTACGCGTATATAACCAACATATTTTAAACTAAACAATTTGAAGTTATTGTTGTTTGTAGTTGTTAATATTATATGACCAATGAGTCAATGACCGGAGGTGATAGTAATCCTTTCTTCCGGCCTTTAGCTGAACTGAAGGATTCAGATAAGCAAGACCATATCATAGGCCCCATCCAATTCCCGCTCAGCACCCATCATCAATCAGGGAAATTTACATTTTTACCATTATTACGAGTGGCGCTCATCCGATTGTCACACATAGAATGACACTTATAACTTTGCCAGATGAGAGAAGTCTGAGTTCTGGGTTTACCACATTTGCGCATGTGGCAAGCCATGCCAGCCCGACACGCTGGCGCCCAGTCAGCAGGCGCAGGTAAAATGTCATCGCTGCCCCTGCCCGTTTTGTTCATTACGCCACGCCGTGCCCGCCCTCCCTATCCCCTTCGCTCATTTCATCCCCCCCCCATCGACGACGCATTCTTCTCCGCCCGCCTCCGCCTCCTGCTCCCCTCCCGCCGTCCCTACGCCACGGTGGCCACATCTGGTGAGCTTGGTGGTCGTCGGTTGTACCTTCCGCGATGGATCGAAGGTGTAGGATCTCTGGTTGGCCTAGAGGGGGGGTGAATAGGCCTGTCAAAATAAACACTCAAACTTTTATCAAATTCACCCTACGACACTACTGCTCTGGAGGGCGACACTGCCGGACCAGAACAGTGGCACTGCCGCACCTGTAGACAACTTCGAGTCACAGTTCAAAATCAGTGAACGAAAACTTAGATCGAAGAAATTTCTCAGCCTACTGTAGGTATGATAGTCATAGATCAAGAGCTAGAAGTTGTAGGAACACCACACACAAGTAGATCGACTAGAAACCCTAGAAATCACTTCAACCAACAATATGAAATGCAAGTAATGTAAATCAAGCACAAGTGACACAATGATTTATCCCGTGGTTTGGCTCGCCACCAAGGCTTGCCTACCTCCACGTTGTTAAGGTTAGCCACTAAGGCTCAGGGCTTTCCAACCCTTCCTCGTTCTCAAGTCAAGAGACTTAACTCTTGATATGAGGGGTGAGTTTACTAGCTTCAAGAGATGGTTACAAACCTCCTGGGGCTGCCACACAAGTTGGCAAGCTCCACAGGCGACGCTCTAGCCGGCTAGGAGCCAAGCTCCAAGAGTAACAAACACAACCGACGGCCAAAACATGAACTAAGTGCTCTTTTGAGTTGAGGAATCAATGGAGCAGCTCTCTAATCGAGTTTTGGACCCTTTTCTCTCAAGGATTGATGAAGAAATCAATGGATTTGCTTAAGGTCACTAATGGAGGAAGAGAGAGAGACTCCTTTCTGTTTTGGACGAGCTGGAGTGAGTAAGAAGAGGCAGAGAGCCGTTGGGGAGGAAGGGGAAGGGTATAAATACCCCCCAGCCCCCAACGGTCACTTAAGTCGCAACAGTGCCGCGGCTCAAGTGCGGTAGTGCCGCACCACACAAGACAGCAAGGGTAAGAGTGAAGTGTAGACTGTCTTGGCTATGAATCTAAGGATGCTTGTGTATGTTTGAGCACTTGGTAGCACATATTAGCTTAAGCATTGTGTCCCCCTTTATAGTATGGCTTTTCCTATACTCAAATTCAAAATATAAAAGAATTTAAACCTTCTTTGAGTTTGAAGCCATCTACATTTGTAATTGGGGCTCCTCCGTTTCGTGTAGCATCCTCGAACATGAATTCCTTGCTTGTCATCTCGATAAATCTCATTAGTTCTCTAATTGCGTGGTCATTATCACCAAAACCCACAATTAGGGCTTGATTACACTTTCAATCTCACCCTTTTTGGTGATTGATGACAACCCAATTAGAGCTTACAAAAAATATGAAATAAATACTGAGATTTTCATGCCATAGGTGTAGAGCCTCCCCCTAAGTATGTGAATAGAAAATTGAATTTTCAAATTGGCATAAGAAGCCAAGATTCATATTTTAGTGAAAGTGATGGGGCTCCCCCTACACCCATGCTCCACCAGAGTGCGGCACTGCCGCACTTGCTGTAACAGTACAGATCAGAACAGACATTACACAACATGTGATACATATAAAGATATACATTCTAGCACAATTGTATCACAAGCGACAATATAGATTAATATATGTCCATATCCCACACATATATAAAGTACTTAAGTAGCATGATTACATAAATAGAGTTTCTAATGACTCTTAAACTCTCACCTAATGAAGACTACTCTAAACGGATACGAACATGACTCTAGCTGCAGCAACCTCCTCTCCATGGCGTCAAAAAAGTTGTTGACCCCTCTATTTTTCTCTCCCTTTGGCATAAAGCACCAAAAAGAGAAGAAAAGAAGAAAGACCAACACTCACTCCTCATCCTCTTGGATGATGTCCCAATCGATATCATCCCCACCAGCAGCTCCACTAGCACCTGCAACGTCCTCCTCTCCACCATCATCTTAATCGTCGTCGTCGGAGGAGGAAGAAGAAGACACCACCGCCCTCCCTTGGCGATGAGCGGTCGAAGTGTGGCGCTCACGCCTGGTGCTCCTCCTCATGGACTGCAAGGTGGTCCTCAAACTTATGTGAGGATCAAGCTCTGGCTGCTCCTGCTCCTCCTCCTCCTCATCATCCTCTGAATCTGTCTCAGAAAGACGAGGGAGGTCATCAAACCTCGGCGGTGACTAAACTGGAGAAAGAGGTGGCAGCCCTACACGCTTTCTAGCCTCCCGGTTGGCTTCATGGTTCTCCAACCAGTCTTGATATGCGGTCCTCGCTGCATAGGTGCAAGTGGTGAAAATGACCTTAATCCATCTCCCAAACTTCTCCATCTTTTCCTTGCGAGGCCTAGATCGGGACGACTCAGGCACGTCCTCAACCGATGCAGAGCGTCTCACTGCCCTGCTAGCACCTGCCCCTCGGGTCTTCTCAATTTTGTAGACGGTGTGAAGACCATCTTTCTCAAATATGTAGCCAGAGACTCTCTCAATCATAAACATGAGATAGGGGGCATAGGGTATCCCCTTTCTTCCATCCTTCATGGCGTTCCACAGCTCACTCCACATGAAGCAAGGGACATTAAATCTATCACCTCTAGGAGCAAATCTAGCAAGCACATTCCTCACATATCCATTAAGATCAGAAGCTGCTCCATCCTTGGGATTGATAGTGTGCCTGATCAAATTGTTTAGAATGTAATAATAGCTCTTCAGGCCACTGACTTTCCCATCTGCACTTCTCCTGTCAATCCACATATAGGCAATATCATGGATCTCAGCTCCAGCCTCATCATGAATATAAGTGAAACCCCGCTCCTCCTCTCCAAAACCAAGGATCCGGCTGAAAGTCACAAAATCAACTCTATAATGCTGTCCCTCAGTCATCCAGTGAATCTCATCGGTGTAGATGCTATAGAAGAAAGTGGCATGGAACTGGGCTAGCACTTCTTTATTTCAATTATATCTGAAGCTCATAATATTAGTGAGGCTAAACAACTCACAAGCCTTGATCACCTTATTGAATTCTGGCTCATTCTTTGCCTTCATCTCCTCCCAATCAACATACTGCATCTTGACAACTTTGGATTTCTTGGAGTTGAAGTTCACAGATGCATAGAAGTTGGAATGAAACTCATTCCAAAACCTGTAGTCTATCCCTAAATCCTTTGGCTGCTCATAGGGATTGTTCTCACATGCTTCTTTCACTATCTTCAACTTTTCTGCATAATTGAGCACGGGATGAACACGTGTGTCAACAGGACGCCTCATGACTACATCCTCCTAATACTCTCTGATGTAGCTCCTGTCAAACTCCTCAAGATGAGGTGGAGTATCTGGGCAAGCACCTAGAGGAATGGTGTGGCCAGCCCTTTCTAGGTTCTCCTCATCCTGGATCATCTGATCTCTCCTCCCCATGTCTCTAGCAGCATCTCTGCCTGCTGCATTGCTGCTGCCCCTGTGGTCCTGCCACGACCACGACAAGGCATCTGCTTATCTCGAGGTTCGGTCATCTTTCTCTCCCCCCTCCGATCATCATCACCTCCAGAGGACATCTATGCAAACAAATATAGGTCCAAATAAGAAATTGTACATAAGGGGTATAGAAGAACACTTGTAAAACACTTTGAATAGATGAGATAATTCAAATCTCTAGTTAGGAAAGAACTCTGAACTAATCAGGTCAGAGGGTGCGGCACTACCGCACCCTAGGAGCGGCATTGCCGCACCTAGTGCTTCACCTCCCCCACGATTCAATTCTTCTCAACTATTTAGACTATTTCTCAGACATTCTCCTAAACCACTAGACAATCTCAGAATGAGTAGACCTAAATAAATACATGGAGTTATCTACAATGTAGGTAAAGTGTTTACATGTTTAAGATAGAAACAAATTTGATGCACAAATTCAACCAAAACAGAGAGTCATTGATGGAACAACATCTGCATTTACATGTTCAATTTGTTGAGTGTGGCACTACCACACCCAACATGCGGCACTATTGCGGGTACAGATGAGGCTCAACCAACGAATCATTGTTTTGATTCAATTCATCTATCAAACTAGTTTCTACCCTAATCATGCAGTCACTAGAAACCATCGACCAACAAATATAGAACTCCATGGCATAGATTGGGATTAGGTTAGGGTTTCACCTTGATTCACGTGGATTGAAGAGGAAAGGAAAAGAATTTCGCCATCCATGACCTAGAGCTGCTGCTGCTGTCGGCAAGGAAGAGTAGCAGCAGGCCTCGGCACAGCCGGAGCGGTGGTGCGGCAGTAAGGAGATGGCGGCGGCTGGCTGTGCGTGCGTGGAGGAGAAAAGAGGTGGCGGCGGCTACTGAGGAAAGAGGTGAGGGGTTACCTTGGGGGGGGGCAGGTAAAATAAGAGGTAAGAAAATGGGCCCCCACAGTAACTGTTGTCGTGGGCTAAATTTCAGTTGAAATTCAAAGTGCGGCACTGCCGCTCGCCACACGCGGCACTGCCGCAGGGCAGGCGTGACACAACCGCACTTCCCAGTATAGCAAATTTAGCTACTAACTAAATACCTCTATATATATAGGATATGGACACACATCTCAAGCACACTATGATCAACAACAAATAATCAATACAAACAATAATCATAATGCACTTGTTTCTTATGATAAATATTTTTAGGCACAATATTTAAACTTTTACAATTCATTCCTCCTATCCACGCTTGTTCATCAATCAAGGTGTGCTATAGTTCAAACCATGTTACGAGAATCAAGTATATTTAGCTCACTACGCAAAGCACAAAACCTTGACTCATCAAGAGGCTTAGTGAAGATATCGGCTAGTTGCTTTTCGGTGCTCACATGGCGAATTTCGATATCTCCTTTGACTTCGTGGTCTCTCAAGAAATGATGTCGATGTCTATGTGCTTAGTTCTTGAGTGGCTTACGGGATTGTTGGCTAACTTTATGGCACTTTCGTTGTCACACAAGAGTGGGATTTTAGTGAAGTGACATCTAAAATCTTGAAAGGTTTGCCTTATCCAAAGTAGTTAAGCACAACATGCACCGACTGCAACATACTCAGCCTCGGCGGTGGAAAGGGCTACACAATTTTGCTTTTTAAAACTCCAAGACACAAGGGACCATCTAAGGAATTGACATGTCCCTGAAGTGCTTTTTCGATCTACTTTGCAACCGGCGTAATCGAAATCCGAATACCCAAGTAGATCAAACCTATAGCCCTTAGGATACCACAAGCCAAGGTTAGGAGTGTGTACTAAATATCTCAAGATTCTCTTAACGGCCACTAAGTGACACTCTTTCGGTTTAGTTTGAAATCTAGCAAGCATGCACACACTAAGCATACTATCGGGCCTAGATGCGCACAAATAAAGTAGAGAGCCGATCATGGAGCGATATATCTTAGTATCCATGGCTTTCCCTTCATCATTGAGATCTAGATGTCCATTGGTTGGCATGGGAGTTTTGATAGGCTTGGCATTCACCATGTCAAACTTCTTGAGCATATCAAGGGTGTACTTTGTTTGGCTAATAAAAGTTCCATCCTTCACTTGCTTGATTTGAAATCCAAGGAAGAACTTCAATTCACCCATCATGGACATCTCAAATCTCTTGGTCATGATCCTACTAAATTCCTCACAAAAAGAATGATTAGTACTACCAAATATTATGTCATTGACATATATTTGGCACACAAATATATCTTTGCCAACTTTGTGAGTGAAAAGGGTAGGATCGGCTTTGCCTATTTCAAAGCCTTGTTTAAGCAAGAATTCCTTAAGGCATTCATGCCATGCTCTTGGTGCTTGCTTAAGCCCATAGAGCGCCTTTTGGAGTTTGTAGACATGGTTGGAAAACTTGTGATCTTCAAAGCCTTGTGGTTGCTCAACATAGACCAGTTCTTGAATAGGGCCGTTGAGAAATGCACTCTTCACATCCATTTGATATAGCTTAAAGTTGTGATGAGTGGCATAGGCTAGAAGCATTCAAATTGATTCAAGTCTTGCCACCGGTGCATATATTTCTTCAAAGTCCAAGCCCTCTACTTAAGTGAAACCTTGAGCAACCAACCTTGCCTTGTTCCTTGTCACCACTCTATTTTAATCTTGCTTGTTGCGGAAGACCCACTTGGTGCCAATGACATTGGTATTGGGTCATTCTACCAAAGTCCACACTTGGTTTCTTTCAAAGTTATTGAGCTCTTCTTGCATGACCATCACCCAATCAGGGTCTCCAAGTGCTTGTTCTACCTTAAGAGGCTCTAAATAGGAAACAAACAAGTAATATTGACAAAAGTTTGCTAAATGTGAATGAGTTATTACTCCCTTTCGAAGACTCCCAATGATGTTATCAACGGGATGATCCCATTGTATTGTTTGCCTTAGCCTTGGATGCTCAATGGCCTCTTGTTAATCTTCTGGATTTTCATCATCATCTTGCTCAAATATGGGTTGTAAGTTTTATCCACGAGCTGGAGTCGAATCAGCTGTTGCTGACTGTGTAGGTGCAGCACTGCCGCCCTCAAGTGCGGAACTACCACGCTCTGGAGTTGCAGCAGGTGTTTGATGTAGTGTAGCATCAGGTACATCAGCAAAAATTGGTGCAACAACAACTTGAGGAACCTCCACTTCAGTGGCTTCATGTTCTTGTAGTCTAATATCACCGATTGCCAATTGCTTGCTTCACATGGTGGACCCTCCTTTCCTACAACACTTGAATCAACTTGCTCTACTTAAGAGCCATTAGATTCATCAAATGTCATGTCTACCACAATCTCAACTCTCTTGGAGGTTTTGTTGAAGACACGGGAGGCATGCTCATTTGATCCATAACCAAGAAGAAAACCTTTATCAACTTTAGGTGCAAACTTAGAGGTTTTGGGTTTCTTATTAAGTATGAAACACTTGCACCCAAACACTCTAAAGTAAGACACCTTAGGCTTGTTACCGGTTAGAAGCTCATATAAAGTTTTCTTCAACTTCTTGTGTAGGTAGAGGCGGTTGATGGCATGGCATGCGGTGTTGACGGCGTCACACCAAAAGATGTCTGGCGTCTTGTACTCATCTAGCATTGTCCTTACCATGTCAATGAGTGTATGGTTCTTCCTCTCTACTACATCATTTTGTTGAGGGGTGTATGGAGTTGAAAACTCATGCTTAATGCCCTCTTCATCAAGAAACTCCTCAACTAGAGTATTCTTAAATTCAATCACATTGTTGCTTCTCACTTTCTTGATAGGAAGACCGAACTCCTTTTGAGCTCTTCTAACAAATATCTTCACCTTCTCTTGAACTTGGCACTTGTCATGCAAGAAAAATACCCAAGTGAAACGGGAATAGTCATCAATAATAACAAGACCATATTTATTATCCCCGATACTTAGGTAGGCGACCGGTCCAAAGAGATCCATATGTATTAGCTCCAATGGTTGCTTGGTGGTCATGATGCTCTTTGGTGGGTGAGGTGCTCCAACTTGCTTTTCGGCTTGACAAGCGCTACAAATTCTATCTTTCTCAAAGTGAACATTTATTAATCCAAGGATGTGTTTATCTTTTAGAAGTTTGGCCAAGTTCCTCATCTCAACATGGGCTAGTCGGCGATGCCAAAGCCAACCCATGCTAGATTTTGCCACTAAACAAGTCTCAAGCTTAGCTTTACTTTTGTTGAAATCAACTAAGTAAAGCTTGTTCTTTAATTGACCCATAAAGACAATAGAGGAATCCTTCCTTCTAAAGACTTCCACACCCTTATCCGAAAAGAGACAATTGTAGCCTATCTCACACAATTGAGAAACGTACAACAAATTATAACTCAACGAATCAACATGTAATACATTTATAATTGAATGCTCAAGGGTTATAGCAACTTTATCGAGACCAATCACATCCCCCTTTGAATTGTCTCCAAAGACAATATTTTCATTTGAGTGCGTCATCGGGGAATATGATGAGAACATACTTCTTTCTCCGATCATATGATTTGTACATCCACTATCAAGCACCCAACTTCATCCACCAGAGGAGTATGCCTACAAAACAAGTTTAGTTGCTAGATTTAGGTCCCCAATTTGACTTAGGGCCTTGCATGTTAGTCACAAGAATCTTAGGAACCCAAATAGAAGTATTTCTATATATGTTGGTTTCCTTTCCAACATATTTTGCAACCACTTTCACACTGTTGTTGTTCCTCAAAACAAAGCATGATGTCAAGCTTTGTCGAGGTGCATAAGTCTTCGGTTGATAGGCATACTTATTCTTGGTGGCCCACACTAATTCCTTAGGCTTCTAGAAAACCTATTTTTCCTGGTACACCTTCTTCTTGGGCTTAGTTTGATCAGGAGCAGAATTGGTAGCCTTCCCATTTTTGCGGGGCGCGGCACTACCGCCCTTCACCGCGGCACTGCCACGGTCTGTGCAGGCTGATCTGTACCAATTTTGCCCTTCCTCTCAAACTGTACACACTCTAGACATTCACTATCCTTCTTCCATTTGTCTTGACTCCTTTTGTGTGTCCAAGCCCATGCTTGATTGAGGGATGCCTTCCTTACTTGAATTGTGGCCCTTTCGATTCATCATTCTTCTTGTCATTGGATTGTGTCTCACCCATCCACCCTTTTCCAATGATTTCATTGAGCCTAGCAATCTCCTTTCTCATAACCTCCATGTTTGCAAGGTTAGTGGAATAGGCATTCAAATCAAGATTAAAACATTTTCCACAATCTTGACTAGTGGAGGGAGTAGAGGTTTCCTTTGCCTTAGGGAGATGTGAGTTGCTATCCCAAAGAATGCTATATTGCATCTCAAGTTCTTTGTGCTTTTCATCCAAGTCACAATACTTTTTTTTGAGAGCTTTATTTGCTTTCTCTGTAATAGCATGGTCCTTTTTCTCTTTGGCCAAAGTCTTGCGCAAGGATTCCACCTCACTTCTCTCTAATATAAGAGCTTCTTTGCTAGCAATGTAGAGATCCTCTTGTTGGATAAGAGTCTCTTCTCTAGATTCTAGCTCGGCTTGGACACTCTCTAAATCCTCCATTAGCTTAGTGATGAATAATTTGGTCTTTCCATCCAAATTTTTAGTTATCATGTTTATTTATTCATCACTAGAGCTATCACTAATATCACTACTAGAGATATCACTAGGAGGTGGAGGAGATTTGGCCTTCGATTTGGATTTTACCTTCTCACCCTTTGCCATGAGACAAATGTGAGGGGAGTAGTAGTCATCATCGAACATGTTGAAGAGCCTTGGTGTAGAGGATGACTTGTGAATAGCAGCGGTTGCAACCTTCTCATCCTGCTCACTTGTGCTCTCTCTAGTTGAGTCACATTCATGCCCAATATGAGCCTCTCCCATGTACTTCTTGCTCTTTCTACGACTGGCCTTCTCCTCTTTCTTGTCCTTTTTGTATTTGTTGTCCTTGATCTCATATGGACACTTGACAATGAAGTGATCGGTGCTTCCACAATTGTAGCATGTCCTCTTTTTCTTGTTTGGAAAGCTTCTCTTCACTACCTTGTAGCCTTGCTTCTTTAGCCCCTTGTGAAATCTCTTTATAAAGAGAGCAACATCATCAATCTTCTCATATTGATCATCATCATTTTCACTTTCACTTGAAGATGATGTGGTCTCTACTCTTTCTTGAACTTGCTTGCTTGCTTTGGGCTTGCTAGTTGAAGCTTGTTGGTTGATCTTGGACTTGCTTGTAGAGCCTTGCTTGCTTGATTTGTTGGCCTTGAGAGCTACATCTTTGATCTTGATGCCCTCTAGCTTTGCTTGCAATTCTCCAAGTTTTTTCCTCTCATTTGCTTCTTCTCTTTGCATGTCAAAGGTCAAGATCCTCCCAAGTACATCATTTGGTGTGAAGTACTCAAACTTCTTCTTGTCTCTAATTAGAGTGACTACAGTCTCATTTCTAGGTGAATAAGCTTCCGACATAATCTTGACAACTTTGTGATCATCTAGCTCATCACAACCATAGCCTCTAATCTTGCCCACCATTGTCATCAACCTATCAAACATCTCTTGTGGCCCCTCTCCATCCAAGATTACAAACCAGTTGAGCTTTGACATCAATAAGTCAATTCTTGCCTTTCTCACTTTGTCAACCCCTTCATGTGCTAGGTGCAAAGTGTCCCATATTAGCTTGGCAACATCAACTCCAATCACTCTATTATACTCATCACCATCCAAGGCACTAAGCAACACACTTGTGGCTTGACCATTGAGGTGAATGATTCTCATCTCTTCTAATGTTGGGTTCTTGGGATCAACCGGTGGCTCAAATCCATTGCAAACAATCTCCCAAATGCAGAGGTGAAGACCTATAAGATAGGCTCTCATCAAGTGCTTCCACTTAGCAAAGTTAATCCCATTGAAATGAGGTAACTTGCCCACGGGCACATTGATGAAAGACCTCCGACCATGGTTAGTCATAGGAATAGAAGAGTAGTTAAAGGATACGGCGGCATATTTATTGTTGTTGGCCTTGCCCTTTCCTTTCTTATCCTTCTTGTTCCCCTCCGACACTTGGTATGACTCATCATCATCTCTATCTTCGGAACTACTTGATATGCTTGATGATGCACTTGTTGTCTTCTCTTCTTCTTCCTTTTTTTTCCTAGCATCTCTTTTTTTTTCTTCTTGCTTCTCTCTTGAGCTTGCTTTCTTCTTTCCTTTGCTTCTTCTCCTCTAACCATTGCTCCTCCTTCTCTTGCTCAATGTTTAAAATAGCGGGCTATTGAAAATAGCGGCAATTTTTTTTCCAGAAGCTATGCAACTATAGCGGCACTATGCCAGATAGCGTTTTTATAAAAAAAACATGAAAAACACCAGTAATTGATAAAAAAAACATGGCAAATATGAAATTCGATGAACACAAATATGTTTTTAAGGTTCCACAATTCTAGTTAACATTACCAAATACCAAATGACATTACAACATGATTCATGAAAGTTTAACCGTCCAAAATACCAAATTAGTAGCAAATGGTAACTAATAAGTAGAAAATAACTAATTAAAGTGCCACTGTTGTAGTGCAATTTCAAGGACACAAGTGCAATCTAATCTGAGATGGACTTCTCAGAGTCAGACTGAGAAGATGGACCACTTGCAGGCTGGCGGTGCACGCCGACATCATGATCATCATCATTTTCTGTATCACAAGATGAAGCAGCTACAATCTCAGGCACAAATTGTTTGTCATCATTAATATCAGTGATCTTCTTCACCCTCTTCTTTAACCTAGGGCAGACAACTCTCTTCCTTTTACCATGTTCTGGTTCTACTGGTGCAACCTCTTGTTCCTGTTCTTTCTCACCTTCAGCTTGGGGGTCTTTTGGTTCTTCTTGTTCATCATCTGCTGCAAGTGCAACTCCAGTGATAAATTCATTGTCATCATCTTTAGAATATCTATAACTTGCTTCTCAATGGGGTCCTTTGCCTTATTCTCTCTTTTATGTTTCAGCCTGGAGTTAAATTTTACATACACGAGGTCACTCATCCTGCCATGAAGCAATTTGTTCCTTCTCTTTGAGTGAACCTGTGCAGCCAATTGGAATCGCAATAAATCCAAAATAAATATCCATGTTAGTAGGATTGTTACTGTAGTAGAAAACTAAATAACACTAGTAGTACTATTGTTGTAGTAGAAAACTTAATACTAGACACTAAATGATTCTTGTTCGAAATCACTCCAATTCCTCTCACAGTCTGAGGAGCTGCATGTCAGGCCCAAAATTTTTGTTGCCAATTTCCTAAGATTTGGAGAGCTGGTTCCATGATTCAGCCACCATTTAGCTTCAGAGAAAAATTGAATATTTAGATTAGAGTCCATAACTACATGTCAAATTGAGTAAATGATAATAAAATTCAGATTACAACATAATTAAATGAATGACCAACTTACCTGGATCAAAATTTTCATTCCTCCGCTACCTTGTAGCAATGTCTTTTCCAAATGATCCTAGCTCATTTTGGTACATATTGAGTTCATCAAATATCTTATCTTGGATTTTTGAATCGGGGACCATCTTTGTGACACAAGTAACTAGACCCTCGCTAAATGTTCCATCTGATTCGATCTCTATTTTATTTGGATAATAGTAGTATGGGTTCAAGTAATAACTAGCTAGATGCAAAGGAGTCTTCAGCTTATTATCCCACCTCCTATCAATCTTTTCCCAAACATCTTTGTAGCAGCTCTCATCATTGTCAAATCTTTTGGCAATTTCCTTCTTTGCATCCAATAAACAGCCATGTAAAAAAACCCATGGCTGGTACATCACTATCCATCCTTCTAAGCACATTAGCTAGTGGTTCAAAAAAATTGACAGCACAATCAACATTTTTCCAAAATGTTTCAGACCTGACAGTTTTTGCAGCATTCTTCCCTTTGTCCGACTTTAAGTAACCCATTTCATTGAGCTCATTTTCCCTAAACAACCTTTCCAACTCTTTCTTGTTGTCCAGCAGGTTCTTCAAGTTCAAATAGGTTGTAGCAAAGCGTGTAATACCAGCACGCACTAGATCTTTCCCTAGACATTTCCTCATGAGTGCCAGCACCCTTGTATGAGAATAAAGGAATGTTGTCAAAGATCTTGCTCTCACAATTGTGTCATCAATTTTCTTAATCTTGCCTATATCCTCTAGCATTAGATCTGTAGTGTGGGCAGCACACCCAGTCTAGAAAATTGAAGGTCTCTTTGCTTTCAATAGATCTGCTGCTGCCCAATTCACACTAGCATTGTCAGTCACCACTTGAACAACATTTTTCTCTCCTATTTCTTCAATTCATTTGTCAATAAGTTCGAAGATATATTGGCCATTTTTCTTAATAGATGAGAAGTCCACTGAGTCTAGGAAATAAACACCATAAGCACTATGAACTACAATATTCATTACTCCCCTACCTTTCTTATCTGTCCATGCAACTGTCATAAGTGAACAGCCTATGAATGCCCATTGCTCCTTATGGTTCTTCAATGAATCCTCTACCTTCTTAGCTTTTTGTAAAAATGGACCACTCATCTCATATGCACTAGGCCCTCTCAAGGACCTGCCAAAGTCTCCAACTGCCTCAAGCATGAGGTGAAAGCTAGAAAGTGTTACTGTATTGTGTGCAATGCCAGCTTCATAAAAGAATTGGCAGATGTACTCACAGGCTCGATCTCGCCTCTCTTCTCTTTTCTGAGTTGACAACTTGGTCTGCACCTTATTGCTAAGGCTTGCTCCCTTCTTTGCAGCAACAACTTTTTTAGGAGTGGACTTGCTGAACCTCTCCATAGGGCTACTTGCGCTTCCAGTTCTCCCTGAGTGAACAACAACAACAGAATTGCCACCATCTTCTTCACTTGATGCTTCTCCCTCTGAATGATCCAAGTTAACTTCATCTCTTGCCCTCTTGCGTTCTTTGGTTTTGTTTTCCTTGATAATATTCTTCTTTGCGAGCTATTCAATCATCTCCGCCTTCACATCAGCTGGAACTTTTTCACACTTCTTAACATTGCATTTTAGAATGTGGGCTAGATGGAGCTTGAGCCTTGTGATGCCACCTTTGCACACCTTGTCACAAAAATTGCACTTGAGCTCATGCTTCTTTGCTACATCTGGAAGAGTACAATACTTCCAACTAGGGTCACTTGTGGAAACAATAGCTCGTGCATTCTGATCTGTTGGGGTAGAGGCAGTGCTTGAGGCAACAATGACTACACCTATGCAACAAAATTAAAAATTCACATATGCAAATTTCAACAATGTACAGATCGAGACAATATGCAGCAATCTACGTACAGTCGAGGGAGAGGGATCACAAACTAACCTTGTTGAGACTGGGACATATTGAGAACTTGAGAGGGATCCCTTTCCCTTTGCAGTCGTAGGCTTGCAGCTCAGCTCGCGGTGGCTTAGTGGCTGCCGGACTCAAGCAAGCACCGCTCAGCCACCCAACCGTCGGACTCAAGCTCTTGGTAGCCCGCCCAGCAGCCACCGCCCAATCACACAGCCACCGCCGCTGCCCAGCCTACCGCTGCCGCCCAGCAAGAGCCGCTGCCCAGCTGCGTGAAAGACTGAAAGGGTGTGGAAGTGTGTGTGTGTGTGTGTGTGTGACACTGTAACCGCTCACTGATGTTGTTCGTGGTATGTAGGATTTAGGGTTTCATTGGTTTTGGGCTTTAGTGGGCTGTCGTGGCTTCAGTGGGCTGCCAAGTTTCCAAAAACATAGCCTGTTTGGAATAGCACCGCAATTTAAAATGCTAAGCTATAGCCTTTAGCGGCGCTATAGCGGCAAATAGCGGCGAAAGTCGTCATAGTGTTAAAAGACCAATAGCTTAGAGGTAGGCTTCTCCCACCGCTATAGCGCGGCTATAGCGCCGCTATAGCCTGCTATTTTTTCATGCTCTTGCTTCTCTTTTTAGCTTTCTTGCCTCCTTCCTTCTTCTTCTCTCATTATCATTGAGAGATCTTTCGGCATCGGTAGCCTCAAGATGTGGTTGTGTGGTGTTGCTTGCTGTTGACGCGCTCAGCTCACTGCTATCCATGTCGACATCCACCCGTTTCATGCCACTAGTTCCTCCTCCGGGCTCCATACCTCACGTGCTGAAGCGTATATGAGATAATCTGCTCTGATACCACTTGTAAAATCTCTGGTTGGCCTAGAGAGGGTGAATAGGCCTATCAAAACAAACACTTAAACTTTTATCAAATTCACCCTGCGGCACTGCCGCTCTGGAGGGCGGTACTACCGGACTACGGCACTGCCGCACCTGCAGACAACTTCAAGTCACAGTTCAAAATCAGTTAACAGAAACTTAGATCGGAGAAATTTATCAGCCTACTACAGGTATGATAGTCACAGATCAAGAGCTAGAAGTTGTAGAAACACCACACATAAGTAAATCGACTAGAAACCCTAGAAATCACCTCAACCAACAATATGAAATGCAAGTAATATAAATCAAGCACAAGTGACATAATAATTTATCCCGTGGTTTGGCTCGCCACCAAGGCTTGCCTACCTCCATGTTGTTGAGGTTAGCTACTAAGGCTTAGGGCTTTCCAACCCTTCCTCGTTCTCATGTCAAGAGACTTAACTCTTGATATGAGGGGTGAGTTTACTAGCTTTAAGAGATGGTTACAAACCTCTCGGGGCTGCCACACAAGTTGGCAAGCTCCACGAGCGACGCTCTAGCCGGCTAGGAGCCAAGCTCCAAGAGTAACAAACACAACCGATGGCCAAAACGTGAACTAAGTGCTCTTTTGAGTTGAGGAATCAATGGAGCCGCTCTCTAATCGAGTTTTGGACCCTTTTCTCTCAAGGATTGATGAGGAATCAATGGATTTACTTGAGGGCTCAAGGTCACTAATGGAGGAAGAGAGAGAGAGAGGCTCCTTTATGTTTTAGACAAGCTGGAGTGAGGAAGAAGAGGCAGAGAGCTGTTGGGGTGGAAGGGGAAGGGTTTAAATACCCCCCAACCCCCAGCGGTCACTTGAGTCTTGGTAGTGCCACACTATGGCAGTGCCTCTCTTCAAGTGCGGCAGTGCCGCACCACACAAGACATTAAGGGTAAGAGTGAAGTGTAGACTGTCTTGGCTATGAATCTGAGGATGCATGTGTATGTTTGAGCACTTGGTAGCACATATGAGCTTAAGTATTGTGTCCCCCTTTATAGTACGGCTTTTTTATACTCAAATTCAAAATATAAAAGAATTTAAGCCTCCTTTGAGTTTGAAGCCATCTACATTTGTAATTGGGGGCTCCTCCGTTTCGTGTAGCATCCTCGAACATGAATTCCCTGCTTGTCATCTCGATAAATCTCATTAGTTCTCTAATTGCGTGGTCATTATCACCAAAACCCACAATTAGGGCTTGATTGCACTTTCAGAAGGTATGTGGCCTTACTCCCCCCTTTGCACCCAAATCCCGTGTCCATTAGTGTTAGTGTTAGGGTTAGGGTTCATGGACGCTGACTTTGTCTTCCTCGTTTCATTGTTTCATAGGCTTGTGATGTAGTGGGAGAGGTGGTGTCAACCCGTGTCACAATGGATAGCAGTGATTGCCCTCCTTGGTAAGTGCTTAAGCAACCTAGCTGTGTAGGCTGAATTGAAGGAATTGGGTTACTGTCTAACTCCTCATTTCTTTCATTGTTTACCATGATGCCAGGATCGATCCAGGCAATGCGTTTAGACTAGTCGTTAAGGTTGCTAAATTCGTGGCTGATGGTGAGTATGGGCTAGTTGAAATGGCAGAGTAGCAGCATGACTTATGGTTGGATAGAAACTGTCAGTACTCTATGGCTCAATTCCATGAGGATTTAGCCACAGGGCCATCTCAAACACTTGCAGTGTGGGTTCTTGACCAAGATACTAGGTCTGAGTGGAAGATTAGGAGGGATAAGCATTTTCAACAGATGATTAAGGACAGATGGGATGAGAGGTTGGCTATTATTGCAGTAGATGTTGTGAGGAAAGATGATTCTACTGGAAATGGCAGCTCTGGTGCTTCTAAAGCTAGATGTGTCTCTGGTGTCACCAGTGGGCCAAATGGAGGCCCAAGTGCTATGGTGGATGATGCTAAAGGTTGTGGTGATACATGCAGTTCCCTAGAACAAACACCTACTGATTTGCCTATAGTAGTTGACTGGACCACTCTAACCATAATAGGGCAGCCTGATGATGATGGTTTAGCAAAAGAAGTTGCTGATGAGGATAAGGTTTATGAGGCAATGGGATTCAAGGAGTCAGAGGCAACAACAGAGGAAGGTAGACAAGAGGTGCCCATTCCAGCTATGTCAGCAGAGATGCAGGCAGATATGACTGAAGCAGCTATTAACGTTGATGACACAATTGATGAAGAACCAATGCATGAAGTATTGGCACATTGTATCCTAGCATGAAAGAGTTTAGGCTAGCTGTTAGGCAACATGCTATAGTTAAGGAGTTTGAGTATGATACTGAGCATTCAGACAAAGAAAGGTTCAGGGCTAATTGTTCTGCTCTAGGCTGCCCATGGATTATTAGAGCTAGAACCCAACATGATGGTAGTGTCAGGGTATAATTTTTATAGTTCTTTACAGTTCTGTTTTGTTGAATATTGTTGTTTTATTGTCCTCATTTGTCCTTTTGGTTTTCATAAGCAGATCCAAATCAATCAAGGGGTCCATAATTGTGCATCTACACAGGGTTGTAAGCAAGATGGCATCTATAGCTTGGGTGTCAGAGAGAGCAATCCCACTCCTCAAGAAGAACCCACAAATGGGGGCAAAAGAACTCCAAGAAGAGCTAAATTACAAGTACAAGATTGAGATCCCCTATCAGACAGTGTACAATGGGAGGCAGAGAGCAGCAGATAAGTTATTTGGTAAGTGGGATGATTCCTTTGATTGGTTGTATAGGTTTAAGGCTGAGATAGAGTTGAGATCTCCTGGGAGTGTTGTAGAGATAGATACTGTCACTGATCCTAAGGATGGGAAAAATAGGTTTAGCAGATTCTTCTGTGCATTCAGAGCTAGTATAGATGGATTTTTGAATGGTTGCAGGCCTTACATCAGTGTAGATTCCACAGCACTCAATGGGATGTGGAATGACCACATGCCTGCAGCCTTAGCTTTAGATGGCCACAATTGGATGTTTCATGTGGCCTTTTGATTATTTGACTCAGAGACAAAGGAAAATTGAGTCTGATTTATGGAACAACTTAGGAAGGCCATTGGTCCCATGGATAAGCTAGCTATCTGCACTGATGCATGTAAAGGGTTGGAGTCAGCTATCATAATAGTCTTTCGACGGGCAGAAATGAGAGAATGCTTCAGGCACTTAATGGAGAACATGAAGAAATACTATAGTGGTGATGTGTATGGCAAAAACATGTGTCCTGCAGCTAGAGCCTACTCAGCACACAAATTCAAGTATTTCTTTGATAAAATCTTGGAAGCTAGTCCATATGTGCAG
Organism: Miscanthus lutarioriparius; assembly: GCA_904845875.1. Classification (NCBI taxonomy): domain Eukaryota; kingdom Viridiplantae; phylum Streptophyta; class Magnoliopsida; order Poales; family Poaceae; genus Miscanthus; species Miscanthus lutarioriparius. The sequence continues at coordinate 105,982,537 of CAJGYO010000005.1, forward strand.
AAATGGCTGACATAGCATCATCCTTTTTTGTGGGCTAGAAGTAAATTCTCAGATGACATCCACCATGTCCACATGCCTTGGCTATGATTACCAGTAGCAAGCAACCAGACATGGGGCAATTTGTGGACCAGTATTACTCAGTTCAAAAGTTCCAAGCAGCATATGATGGCATAATTCCTAACATCACTGATAGGAACTAGTGGCTTGAGGTGGACAAAGGCTTCAAACTATACCCTCCATGCCAGAAGAAGAGAGAACAAGACTGAGGAAAAATAGGATCAAGTCTGCAAGGGAGACAGGTGGTAAGGCAATCAGGCAAGTGAGGTGTCCTAACTGCAATGAGTATGGTCATAGGGGTGATAACTGGAAATGTTCACTCACTGGCACCAAGAAAAGGTAACTTCTGAACTCTTTTTCATTTCTTACATTACTATATGAAGCTGATCCTATCACTATTGCAGGAAGAGAACAAAGAAAACCACAATCAAGGTTGAGAGGAAAAAAGCCAAGAAAGGTACTACTACTGTAGAAGCAACAACTCCAAGGACCAGAGCAGCTGTTGCAAGGGAAGCAGCAGCAAAAGCTAAGAGGGAGGCTCAAGAAGCAGAGCTGAAGGCTGCAGCAGCAAGGGAAGCAGCAGAAGCAGCAGCAAGGGAAGAAGCACAGGCTGCAAGGAATGAATTTTCAGCAACTCAAGCACATGAAGAAGTCATGGAGGTAATGGCTTTAGAAGTAGTAGTACCAGAGTTAGCTATTCAGGCAACAACAGCTAGGAGGTACTGTTCTTCTTCAACTCACAGTGAAGTGCATGTGTATGGATTTCCTGTGCAATACATCAATCACCAATAAAAATTTGTTTTCCACAGGTCCTTATTTCCTAAAAATGCATTGGAAGTTGAAGTGCAACCAGCTAGGAAGATGACTCCTAGGAAGAAGCAGTTGGCAACTAAGGTGAAGAAGACACCCCAGAAGAAAAGAGGAGGAAAGAGAAACTCAGTAGTCTGACTGGTCTTTTTTGCCTAGATCATGAACTCCTATTATTTTGTAAAAACAATATTAGCTACCTTATTATGTAATGAGATGGCCAAAACAATCTTTTGCATGGCCTTATTATGTAATGATGGGCACAAAACAGTCTGTAATGGCCCAAGTTTGACATGTTCAGTGTAATGGGCCAAAAACTCTATGTATGCCCACAATTTGCTACCTTATGTAATGGGCACCTACCTTATGTATTGGCCTCTATCTGTCATTGTTATTTTGCCTGTATCTTATTTTCCATGGCCTGAATGTGCCTTGAGTGTCATATGTTTTGATGCACATATTGCAAACCTATTGACAATTCCCAGTTTCCAACAGCTACATTAGTGAAACAAATAGGACAACATGGCCAACACAGTTTCATTGCAAATGGTTCAAACATCTTGTTCATTTCGGATTCTACAAACCCATTGCTAAATTCAGGTCATTACAACTGATCTCACAACCATTGCTAACACAACAATACCAACAAAAATAAGGAAACAGTTCATTTTCCATGTTAGGTTCTCCAACTTCTCTAGGTCCTTGTTCCCCTCATCCTGGTCGTTACCATATTCACTGCCCTTCGATCCTTCTTCTAGTTCATCAACATGCTCACACTTGATAATGATGATCTTCTTATGAATCAACTCATCCAGGTACTCCTTCTGGAATATGTAGAAGCCACATAACTTCGGATTCTGCAAACGCCACCATTTCATAACTGTTAAACCCTAGATTTGCAAACAAAGAAACAGAGAGGGATGGAGACACAGAACAACTGACCCCATTCCTGGGGCACTTGAAGAAGCTCCGCCCCTTGTTGGGAGTATCCTGCTTGACGCGAAGCTCGATCACACGGGCCAGATTGTAATCGGGACATGGAATCAAAGGAAGCAGAGTTTCTTTACCGACCGAATACGCCACAACATGCGTGAAACATCCTCAATTTTTCGCGAAGGGAAAATCCACAGAATGAATTATAATATGATGAAACCAATAGTCGATTCCGTCATATTATCTTATATCAGTCGATATCACAGTCATACATCGTAAGGTTACAAAAATACAAGATATTTCATCACTGGGGAACACACCTATTACAGAGTTAATCTAGCGGAAGACTATCGAGTGAGGGCTTCTCCTTCATGGCTCATCATCAGAGTTGGCGTAGGCAGCGTAGATTCCATCTCTGAACCAAACTTGAGCGTAGGCACGAGACCTCCTAATCCTTCTAAAGTCAGCATCTCTGAGAAGCAGGAAATCTGCACACCGCCAGATGTGTGCAGGTCATGGTCAGCACCGATGAGCTTTAGTGGAAAAAGATAAACAAGGGATCTGGCGATCCTAATATTTGGTTGTGGTTTGCATTCTTAGCGCATGAGAAGTAAATAACAATTGTATCATAATAATAATATCCAATTTTTAACACATTCACCACCACACCATGTCCATCCACCAACCAACCATCCCAAACCATCTCCACACCACCACACCTTATCTCATCTCACACACTCAGGTCGATAGGCCAACTCCCTCTCGGCCTTGTCTCAACGGCCCGCAACCCCCAAGGCTCACGATCGGAAAATACCCCAACCCTGGAGGGAGAATGGAAGGACTCATCTCCTATCTAGTTTAAGCGAAACCTAGGAAAGATCCATAGCCGACAAGTCGGCATATGTATCGATCGATCAACCATACACTCTGCAGAGGTTTTACATACCCACAAGATTAGCCATCCTCGGAGCCATGTATCTCCTAGGCAGAATTCCAGTCGCTTGCTAGCCTAGAACGATGCCACCCTACCTCTCAGCCCTGGAACGTCCCAAGTCTAGTCTGGGATGGCTGATACTGTGAGTCGTAGACAGAGCCGGGGCCCACCGGATGTCAAGAGCCAGGTCCACAAGGCCTCCTGAAGTCTCGAAAGGGTGTGGGGGGGGGAACCACGCGCCCCGTACCTCCTTGCACACGTTCGCCTAGCAGTAGTGGCATCGCTCTACCAAGTAGTCCGACCGTCCCGCACCATATAGGGCGAGTGGGATGTAAAGGATTCCCGGTGAATCTGAGTACTAGTAAGTCCTTAGGGATTGACCAAGCCAGAATGTCTTCATCAGGGTTTCCATTTACCGTGCCACCACAGCACCTCCACCCCGGGCTCCACCTCTCTGAGGTTCACACCCAAGGCCACCTCCAATTACCATTTACCCGCCACAGGTATTCCATATCCAAGTGCCCAGGTAGCACCACATGGTAAGACTCGCCCCAGGCTCATCGTTATTCCAGCTCGGTCGACACAACCCTCACTCTCCACGCACCCAAGACACACGCAGCATGCTCACACACCTCCAAGTCCGGCACCCATAGCCAAACCATTTCCAGGGGGTGCACCACCAGCATCACATCCCCGATATAATGCGAAGTGGAGTTAATAATAAGTATACTGGTGTAATATGCAGGCAAGTAAGCATATATAAGCGAGCGAATGCGCAAAGCAGGGTGATGTGGTAGAGTGGGTTGCATCAGGGTAATAATGGCTCAGGTAGTAGCATGCATCAAAGTTCTAGCAAAGGAATAATTTATAAAGTGCTAGCAGTTCTAGATATTATGCAATGTCTAATAGGATTCTCTAAAAGAGGGTGCTGCCATGACACCTGCGATGTAGAGGTAGTAGTGGTTCAATTCTCCATTTGTTGGTGTTCCATTAGCGGGGTTACCTCCTCCTGTGTTGGCTTCTTTCCGTAGTCCTTGTCGTCGTCCACGTTCTCTTGGTCCGATCGTCAGCTACTCCACGAAGCAACACGCAAGGCAAGAGAGCACTCAACACTCGAAAAGACGACAAGACGCAAGAAAATCCAGTAACACCAGTGAGGTAATAAGAGATACACAACTTAGCCCTCTCGGTGGTTGTCCGACTTCCTTGGGCCAAAGAGACAAGAGTGGTGGTTTGCTATGCACAAGCTTTAAGTCATGGCCAAGCCAGTATGGCTTTACGATAAACGGTTTAAGCCAGAGCTTATCCAGAGCAAACACCACGGCTCACGATCTTTCGATCCGATGTCATTGAGTTGACGGGGATTGGAAGTCGGGCCCCAAGAAAGAAGAACGACGGGGTTCGGCTCTTATAGTCTTATCCCATAAGTCACTATTGGATACATGAAGCAGACAAGAACGAATGACACTATTGTGACTTGGCTCCAATGTACTTTGGCTCTCCCGCTATGGTAGAAAGCGGTAGCACAAAGAGATTGGACATCAATGGTTCCCCTCGATCCACACGACATAATAACGTCGGGAGCCGAGAAGAGAGTCGCTCAACACGGCAAAAGATGTGGGGGTTAGCTAGGCACATCCATGTTATGTTCTCAGACACATCTTCGGGAAAGATGGTTTTAGACGGTCGATCAGGTCGACACGCATGGGTTCGAAGTACGACATAGACCATAGCTTCGCTAACCCAAAGGGAATAGTCCGGTCTTTGATCCAATCGTCATGGGCAAGATGGAATCGAACAGAGCGGGCTAGCGGTGCAACAAGAGCAAGAACAACAAGGAACAAGGTCTACTTCCTCCAACACTCGCGCCACGACGAAAGACGGGGCATTGGGAGGAAGCGACAAACACCAAGTCTTGCGCAGACCACTCGTAGGGTACCCGACACAGGTGCATCAAGCACCGAGATATCTCTCGGATTGAAGCGGTGCGGTTGTCACCTGCGAGAATCAGAGAAATGTGATGGTTAAACGGGGTACGGGCTTGAGCACGAAGAAGCAACTAAAAGCGAAAGAGAGGCGTAGCTCCATGGTCATGGCGAGGTGAACTCGCGGCCACAAGCTATGCCTATGAGTTGGCATTCATTGTTCCATGATTGTTTACTCCCAGGTTTTCTCCCACAGGGCTTGGTCATGGAGGGCTCAAAGCGTGCGGGTGATATCCGCATCGATGTCAGTATCGACATCGAATCCATCACGACCATGTTCTAGGGCCGAAGACAGGTGCTAACACTCGTGGTACCATGAAGTCAACTAAAAAGCGAGGGGTCGAGTTACACTCGGCATCACGGTCATGGCGAGACGGATCCCGCAATCGTAACGTCCGAACGTGGTACAATCCCTCAGCCGGCTCGAAGGCTCGGCTCACAGGCAACAACACCAACAACCAGTGATAAGAACCAAACACGACCGAAAGACGTAACAATTCGACACGACTACGGAGTAGCACATTTCAAAGCTGGGTGATAGGTGAATTCCTGTAAGACAGTCATGGACAGATAGGTTGTAAGAACAGGGCCCAACAAGGTAGATATGCGTATACGGAAAGATGCGAGATGGGGCTTTCCATGGTCTCGGTAAGACATACGACTAGGGTTCATGGCCCAGAGGGTACGGCTGGTGGTCTCAGCCAGCGAGGCCATGGTGGTCTCGGCAACGGTGGTCTCGGCAATGGTGGTCTCGGTAACGGTGGTCTCGGCAACGGTGGTCTCGGCAACGGTGGTCTCGGCAACGGTGGTCTCGGCGACGGTGGTCTCGGCGACGGTGGTCTCGGCGACAGTGGTCTCGGCGATGATGGTCTCGGCGACGGTGGTCTCGGCGACGGTGGTCTCGGCAAGAATCGGTGGTCTCGGCAGCGGTGGTCTCCGGCAACGGTGGTCTCGGCGACGCGGTGGTCTCGGCAACGATGGTCTCAAAGAACGGTGGTCTCAAGAACAATGATGGTCTCGGCGACGGTGGTCTCGGCGACGGTGGTCTCGGCAATGGTGGTCTCGGCAACAGTGGTCTCGGCAACGGTGGTCTCAGCAACGGTGGTCATCCAAGGTTTAGTCTGTGAGCTGCGCGAACGTGAGTGAGCGCAAGCATTGTGATGGCTTACCATTTGGAGGGGCCAGAAATACTCAAGGATGGGTCCATGACGTAGGGCTTGATTTAAGAAGAATTATGGAACTGGTTGGGCTGTTCTGCTCTGCAGGCGGCCCACGAGTACAGGGCTAAAGGAGTTCTCGCGCGGGTCGCGGATTTCGGCCTAGGCCTGGCTCCAGACTAGAGCAGAGCAGGTGTTTGACACCGAGATCGCGGGGCTCACCATGCCCGTGGCCCGCGTGGTCGACGCCCGTGTATGCGAGCTGGTGGAGCTGGACAGCAGGAAAAACCGGTGCTTGGCCTTGCTAGGGGCGGTGTCGACGGAATAGGCGAGTAGGTAGGAGAGCGCCGTGCCCAGGCGTCCATCGGACCGTTTGTGCTCCTGTGCGCGAGACAAGGCCACGGTGGGCTACGCCGCCTTGTTGTCTGCGTCGAGGTGTGATCTGGCGAAACACGGTTGTGCCATCTCGCACCAAAGGCGCTGGTGGCGGGCATCGCTGTCTTGGTATGTGTCGCAGTGCCGGGCAGCGGGATGTCGCGCCCACGGCAAGCCGTGTTCGCATGCCACACTGCGACGTGCAGGGTGCCGGTGCAGCGAGGGAGCGCATCGCCTCGCAAGTGTGGTCGTGCGTGACTGTGATGGCTTTCCGGCCATTTTGGAGGCCGAGCGTGGCCATTGGTGAACGGCAATGGGAGGTGGAAGGCCGAAGCTCTGGGTTTGTGTGCCGTGTTTCCTCAAGGTGCCGTCTTTGGGATGGAAACAATGAGTTCGTGTGGATGCACTACGTGGGTGCCGCGCAGAGCTCTCGCCGTGGCTCCATGGTCGCCAGGCTACCGCGCCCCGGCCGGCTGCTTGTGAGTAAGCGCAGCCCGTCGCGTCGTGATTCTAGATTGAGGCTCTGCGGCTCTGCGGCGAGCATGTGGCGGTGCTATACCGGGCACTCGGCAGACTCGCCGTCGTCGTCGTCGTGGTATATCTAGGTGGTGGCCTCGGCCATGGGCGCGGCGTGCCCGCGATGCGTGCTCGTCGCGTGTGGGCGTGTGGTCGGGATGGAGGGCAAGGGTCATTTGTAGCACGAAGGTGGACAAAGCGTAATGGCGGCTGGTTGGCTCGTGCGGCGCTGATGCCGGGGTGTGTGTGTGCGGTGCACCCGCACCGTGTCGCAGCAAGCTTCGCCGCCGTGGCGGTGGCGGCGGTCTGGCGTTCGTGCTTGGCATCAAAGGCCAAGCCTTTGGCCTCGTCGTGTGTGCGCTTTGAGGATGTGGTCGCGGCGAGGGCCAGCAAAGGCATAACACAGCGGTGTGTTACAACGCATAGCGGCCACAGTGTCCATTGGTGCGATAACGCCTCGCTCCGGCGAGTCAAGACGCCAAAGACGAAGGCGAAACAGCGGGGATGGCAAAAGGCGAAAGCTTGGGCAAGTCCAAAGCTTTCAGTAGGGCTCGTAGAAGAAGGATACCGCTGCTGTGTCGAGGTGCCGCAGGGATGGCTCAGCGCAGTGTGGTGCGTCGGGCGGAGTCATTGCGGTGTTCCGAGCTCGTCGCGGACGGCGGTCTCCGGTTGGCTCGAACAACGCCGGGCAAGGCTCGGGGTCGCGGTCGGGGTCGTCAATCGGCTCGAGGTGAAGGTGCGGGGTTGCGGCCGGGAAGACGGTCAGGTGGCTGGTGGTCGTGGCCGCTGCTCTCTCGCCGTGGCGCGAAAGCGGCGTCGGCCGGTAGGATGGCGCGACGTCGGTGGCGGGTGGCTTCGCCAGCGTGGTCTGGCTTTCGGCTTCAAGCCATGGTCGCATCTCTTTGTGGCGAGGTGAGGAAGGCGAGGCAGAGATGGGAGGGAGCGTCTATGGCGGCTGGGAAGGGTGATGGTGAGGGCGAGGCCCTGGCCGGGGGTTTTGTAGCCCAAAGGCTAGGGCTTCACGGTGGGGCGCCGGCGTCCGTGCCGCTGATTTGATGGTCGGCACGATGTGGCGCGCATCCAAGGCCGCGGGCAGGTGAGCGACGCGAGAAGCTTCGAGAAGGGCGTCCAGGCTCAGTGCGGTTGCTTCCGCGATTCGCGGCGCGAGGCGCGGCTCAGCGGGGCTCGCAGCTGGGGTCTCGCAGGGGCATCCAGAGTCAGACGTTGTGGCTCCTGACGGCAGCAGAAGAGCAGGGCTTGTACGGAGGAACATGGAGACGGCGTGGGAACGGGAAAAGCGACTGGAGGCAAACGGCGCTCACGGCTTCAGTTCCTGGGAGCTGCCCACGTCTAGGGTTCGTCTGGTTGGCTTGCCATCAGGAGGTGGCGGCGGCCTGGGAGCTACCCACGTCTAGGGTTGGCAAGGGGCGCCTGGGGGGGCAAGGCTGGGCCGCGCGGCTGGCGAGCTAGCTGGGTCACGGTGCTGCACGAGATGGGCCTTGCGATTGGGCACTAGTTCGTATATACGTCTACATTCACGTATAGAGTGCTTGCATGGCCGTGTATACAGAGGAAGCAAGGAGCTCACGTGATTAGAGGATTGGGTAGCGGTTTGTTGTGGCTGTCCGTGATGGTGATGGGCCGGAAGGGAAGCTGGGCTCCGGTACTTGCTATTGGGCACTGGCACGTATACATGTATATACACGTATAGAGCCTAGCATGGACGGGTACTCAGAGGAAGCAAGGAGCTCACGTGGTTAGAGGAACAAGCACACTAGCCTGCATGTTTGTTCACCTAGTTGGATTATTAGGGGCATCGCCATGGTGATAGGTTGGGTTGGTTAGGACAAAAGGAAAAAGGAATTTTCCTTTTATTGATTTAAGGATTTTGAAATGAATTCAAAAGGGTTTGAGAGGAATATCCACGGAGAATTGAAAAGGGAAATAAAAGCAAAAGGTTTTCCTTATTTAACACAAATGAATTTTGGGAGGGATGCAAAAGAGATGGGAGTAATTCAAAAAGGCTTGGAGGGGAAATGCTACAGATTTGTGCCCTCTGTGCAAAACACTAAACCAACTAAAGAACTCTAGCAAACACCTACAAGCAATTCTATATGAGTGCAACAATTTATTTATAAATTGTTTTTAGTTGACTTTAGGTTTGACCTAGCAACTACATAATTCACACATTGCAGGAAAATTTTTAAAAAGTTCGTATTTTTTGCTTCTCCAAAAACTTGGGTTGTTACAATGCGCGCGCATGGAGCTCCCGCCTCGTTCTTGCCTCCTGACCGCCGTACTGGCGTTGGACGACTCCGCCCTGTGCGACGTGGCCACCGTGGCGTAGGGACGGTGGGAGGGGAGCAGGAGGCGGCATCGAACGGGGAAGAATGCGTCGCCGACCGGGGGGAGGAAATGAGCTAAGGGGATAGGGAGGGCGGGCACGGCGTGGCGTAATGAACAAAACGGGCAGGGGCAGCGATGACATTTTACCTGCGCCTACTGACTGGGTGCCAGCGTGTCAGGCTAGCGTGGCTTGCTACGTGCGCAAATATGGTAAACCCAGAACTCAAACTTCTCTCATCTGGCAAAGTTGTCATTCTAAGAGTGACAATCGGATGAGCGTCACTCGTAATAATGGTAAAAATGTAAATTCCCCCATCAATCATCAAACCAAAGAAAAAGGCCCTAGCTAGCCGTGGGGCATGCATAGCTTCGTGCAAAATCCCAACTGCTGTAAAATTGGATCAGGATTTCCAAAAATATATTTATCCAACAACATTCTATGCTTTCCTAGCTCCTTTTGCTCCTCATTTTACTCCTCCCTTCAAACTTCTTAGACCCACCTTTGCATTTTCCTCTCTGCTTGAGCTTCTGCGTCTTGTTGCCCTTCTCCTTCCTCTCGTCCAAGTTGCTCGCATCCCCATCGGAAGCATCACCATCAGAATCTCCAAACCCAGTGAGCTTCTCGTACTCCTCTTCATCAATGTCTCCACGTTTAAGCTTCTTCAAAAGCCGGTACTCATGCGCCAGCTCATCCAGGTCCTCCTTGGTTTGGATTGACTGACGCTGCTTGCCTGTCTTCTTCCGCTTTGGTTTCTCCGGCTTCTCTGGAGCTCTCTTCCTCTCTGGCTTTGGATTTTGAACTTCCTCTTCTGCTTTCCTTTTCAGTGCCTTCTTGCGTTGTTTCTCTCGAGCTTTATCCCTGCAGTGAAGCAAGACAGAAAATCATGTAAACTCCAATGTGATACTACCACGCAAAAGCACCATCTTTCGACTATGAATTGTTGGGTGGGTTTTGGAAAAAAAAAGGAAAAAGCAGCCTCAATGCAGACTTGATCACTTGCAATCACAAAAAACTGATGGAAGATATTTGAGTTTTTACTTTGTTAGGACTCAGGACAGAGGAAGAATTCATATTTCAAACATTATCATTCAAATGTGGACGATCCACAGATTTTCATTCAAATATAGATATTTCATTTTCTACAAGATCCAACACAACAAATTAGCTGTTACTTAAAAACAGGACAGCAAAAAAAAGCAAAATACGTTATGTTTGGGGATAGAGTTCTTACTTATACTTGATTTGTGTAATATCAACATCATCAACAGGAATAAATCCCTCCAGTGAAAGAGAATGATGCTTCACTTCTGGCATGGATGGGATCTGGAGTAAACCATACTCCATAGCTAGTTTTCCAATCTCGAGATCTTTCCACCTAAAAATGTAAGAGCAGTGGTGCTCCTTGTATGCTCGAACAAACGAGACAAACGCTCTAAGTCCTTTCTCCATGACATTACGATCTTCGAGCGCAGCACTTCTAATCTGCAGCCCAAAGTGGCATATTGGTTATAATTAATAATTAGAATTGGTCTCCTAAGCAGGGTAACCTTTCTATGTTACCATAGCATGATATCACTGACATTTCAAGTGGTATCTGGACCAAAACCTAAGGTACCTCTCTATCTCTAAACGATATTTGTACAAGAGAACCCACCTGCGGTATGACATCATCAGTGTTTGCAGGGCATTCCCTTTCTGTGAGAGGAACACCTCGAAGTTTCAAGAACTCAACATAAGTATCCTCCTGCAGTGCAAGTAACCTTATGTTCTTTTTTTGCTAAACAAGAACTGCACAGACATGCGCATATAGCAAATAAATACAGGAACTACTTTCACTTCTAGAATGAACAACGAGAAAACTCATCACAGAACAAAATACCTTTGGTAAGAGAAACACAATAGCATCCCCTTCTTGATCATAACGTGCTGTACGGCCAGCTCTATGTATGAAAACGTTGGGATCTTGAGGTGGATCATACTGGATGAACAAACATGCATCCTTACTATCAGCTGATGCCTGGACATGAATATTCAAATTTAGGGAGGAAAGAGCAGAATATAACCTGAACAATCAGGTCAACACTTGGTATGTCAAGACCCCTTGCTGCAACATCAGTGCAGACTAGAACGCCACTTGAAAGAGCAGAAAATGATGCCAAAGCTTTCTCTCGAAGGCCCTACATATTAGGAAAAAAAGGATAGATGAAATCAGTATGAAGAAACCACGGGGAAGCAAGTCATTAGAATACCACTTGTATCACATCCAAATGCTGTAATGTGACTTGGTCTTCACTTTGGTAAGACAAAGATTATGCCCTATTACTCTAAAAAAATATTAAATAGTAAAAATTACTCACTCCGTCCAGAAATGTAAGGCATGTTTTGACTATCCAAATCCATGTTTGACCAACAAATTAATATAAGAATAATATGTGATTGAAAATTGATACAATTGGATTCATATTCAACCGTACATTCTTACTGTTGTGATTGTAAAACTATTACTAAAATATTCAAAGAGAAATCTCTGGTCAAAACTCACTTCTAGACGGTCAAAATGTGCCTCATATTTTTGGACAGGGGGAGCATGAAACAAAGTGCTTTGCTATACCAACCTGTTTCATCTTCCCATGGTAAGCAATTATTGGAGAACCTTTAAGCGAGTTAATCAGTGGAAGAACAACAGCCCAATAATCTACACAAGCACATGTTGCAAAATACCTGCAATCAATTGGGATAGGAGGGTTCAAAAGTTAGCACAATACTACACACAACTAAGAATAAGTAGCTAAACACAAATTTCAGTTCATCATGTACTTACACCATTATTTTCTTCCCACTATTCTGCACAAGGAAATCAACAAGCTGAGATGACTTCTTTGATGCTTCACATATCATATACTGCACCAAAACAAGCTTATGATTTTGTAGGGAACAGCTAGAATTCATCAAGAAAACCAGAACACATGATCATGACAAAAACAAAGTATATTGAATGCACCTCTAACCGAAGCCCCAATGGTGTTTTGGATGGACCAAGCTCTTGCTGACCAGCATCTTTGCTTGTGGACTTTGCCTCTGTCTTAACCTCAACCCTTATAGGATTTCTCAACCCTGCTTTGGATAGGTCCGAAACAGCTTTCGTCTGGGTAGCTGAGAAAAGGCCAGTCCTCCTCAGCTTCGGTAACATTGAAAGTATGAAGTTAATGTGCTTCTGGAATCCCATATCCAAGAGTCTATCAGCCTCATCTAGGATCAAAATCTGCTTCCCATGCATACACAAAAACGAATGGAGATAACATCAATGCCACAGCATTTCCACCAAATTCAGAAGAAAAGAATCACACGAAGAGTTCCCTTGTCTCTGAAACCACCTCAAGATTCTTGTACTCTAGAGCGTCCGTGTGCATTATATCACACAACTTCCCGGGAGTGCCCACCAGTATGTTTGCGCCCTCTTCCTCTACCTTCTTGAGCTCTGCTTTGATATCCAGCCCACCCACCAGGAGCATGGACGACACGCCATTCAAGGTCGCGAAGAAGGGCTGGGCCACATTGAATATCTGCGAGGACAATTCTCTCGTGGGAGAGATAATGAGAGCAAGAACCTGCAAAAATATAACATATCGATTCATTTATTGATCAGAAAGTGAGAAAAAAGGGTGCAGATTTTTGTCAGAGGTAGCAGAAGATCAGAGCAGAGGATGTGTTGGAGGTCAGGAGCAGTGAGGCGACCTCGTGGGACTTGGGCCGGGAGGAGCGGCGGCGGAGGATCTCAACGACGGGGACGATGAAGGCAAGGGTCTTCCCAGAGCCTGTGGCGGCGTCGACGGCGACGTCCTTGTGCGATAGCAGGTGCGGGATGGCCGCCGCCTGCACGGGCGTGCACCGCTGGAAGCCTCCGCGGTCCAGGGCCTCCACCACCTCCGGGGACAGCGCGGGGGACAGCTCCGAGAACCTCCGATCCGTCAACGCGCCCTTCCGCGCGGCAGCCGCCGCCGCCGCCGACGTGCATGCGGCCATGGAAGCGCTGTTCTTAGGGTTCGGGCCTTCGTGGGGGGTTAGCGATTGGTTTGCCTTGCTCGCGCAAAACGAAAGGGTCACAAGCGGCTTGACCACAATACGTATCCTAGCTTCGAAGGCGTAATATCTATCAATGGTAAAGGTGTGAACACAAGACACTAGGCTGATGTGTACCAAAACTTGACTGCATATTCTCATTGATATTTAAACCCAATCTGGGAGGGAGGAGTATATACGCACAGCTACACACAATGACATAAACTTATGTTGCTTAAATTGTTTTATGTCCAGTATAATACAGTCACAGAAAAGAAGAATGAAGAGAATGAAAATGATGATGGTCCAAGAACTCTTCATTCAGCAGATGCAACCACAGCAGCAGCGCCTTGCTCATTCCCCTTTTGTTCTTCTGTGTCGCCACCCTGAAATAGCACATATTCACATCACCGAAAGGATAAAAAGATTAAATGGAGTTGCTTTTGTGTCAAAAAGTTGAGTGGTTTCGTAGGTCTACCTCGTCCTCTGGGACCACTACTGTCTTCACTTGTGCGACAATGACTGTGATGTCGTCCATCTTACCGCCTACAGTTACAAATTTGGGCACCAATGAGCTTACTGATCTTGCTGTTGTACATAAAGAGCATGGCATCTTATAAAGAGCTTATGCATGCCTATTAGTTTGGCTCCAAGTATCTTCTTCCACCAGGGGACATCAAAACCCTACATATCCGGAGTGCAACATGTTCCATCATTGATGATGTAAAGAATGACATGTAGAAAAGAGCATCATAAGAGATGTTTCTATCTCACCCTACTCCGGGCCTCCATTGAGTAGGGTGAATCGAATGTGACATCCACCGAATGTTTTCTTGCAAGCTCTGCCAACGCTTTTGCTGTGTAAAAGTTTAACATGGTTTTAGAAGGGGCTGGATTGCTGGAACATGTGGTCCAATGACCCCTGTTGTGGAAGTAAGAAATTTACCAGCTTCATGTACACCTGGTGACTCAGAAATTATGGAAACGATCTCTTGATCAAAGATGTTGTCAAAAAGTCCATCTGAACCACTCACAATTATATCACCCTCCATGAGATTTACACTGCAAACCTGACAGACCAACAGACTTAGAAAATCAGAAATCTTCATTGAACAGCTGGATCATATATGCACATGTTGACTGTTGTCGTGAAGCTCACTAAATCTGAAAGTAACTAGGAGGTGTTCAATATACTGATATGACAATCTTAATATGCACATGACACTTTTCTTTTTCCATTTAGATCATGTGATTTAATGAATCCAATATTGAGTCTTCCTAATAGGTTGACTTTCATATATCAACTAGCCACCTTTAAGCTTAAATTTTTACAGTGATGTATCATATTGATGGTGACTAAACATAATAAATAAAAATTAATCAGTAAAAAAAGGTAGATACCAATGCATCCTGATATGTTTGACCCACTGCCTCTGAGCTTATCTGGTATGGACAGTCAAAGTAATGTTCTTGAGGGGATATAGAGAACATTACTTGACCTAGTATGTCATTTAAGAAGAGGAGAGAATCACTGGTTAGAATTGGTACAAAATAGGTAATTTGTATATTGTTTTATTCAAGTTTACCTTTACGAATAACTTTCAACCCACAGTCTCCCACACTTGCAATTTTCAGAGTCCCGGTCTTCTCAAGCATGGCGATGATTCTATTACCATTGAAATGAATTGTACATCTTTTTAAGTATCACTCGGAACAAATAGTTACCTATAACGCCGTAACATATAACACTTTAAAAACAATGCTTACACTGTTGCAGATCCAACAGAAGAAGTTGCAGCATGAGCTTTCCTGAGAAGAATCTGAGGATCACGACTGACCTGCAACTTCCATGTGACGTAAATTTGTTACAGGCGCATAGAGTAAAGGAAATGGTGTATGTTAATAGTGCTGAGGTTTAGCAAGAGACACCTCCTCATCATTGAGAAAATTAGAGCTGTTTCTCATGAGCTCTCGAGAGAATAGAGCTGGATTGACATCCTTTTCTGCCCATCTGTCAGTAGATAAGAGAATGACTAGCAGGATAAAAACCATGTGTTAATGCATATTACTGAAAACAACATATGTTTATTGAAAGTGCTACAAACACTCAGAAGTAAAAGGCACTGATTGCCTATCAAAAAAAAAACACTGACAGTTCACTGCAGCACTTCTTTTGTGTACAGAAACAGTTTGTTGCAACAAAGATGGGCATACCCCGAGACACCATCTGCAATGGCAAATACTCCGCCAGCATCGCTATTGGCAAAGAAAGCATCTTCTCCGCCACTTGCAGCCTGCGAAATATAAAAAATACAATGGATGTCCGGCAAGCTCAATTGCAAAAAGGATTAAGAAAAAACAAACAATGTTCCCTGAGCAATTTGAATTATGTGGTTAAAATAAATAACTGACCTTTCTTGGGTGTGGGATTAGATGAGTACCAATAGACAACACAGCTTCCAACCTACAATTACAGGTTCATATGGCTGAGTACCGAGTTGCTGACAGATGAAATAAACTGCAATAACTTGAAGAGCTATAATTAGCTGCAGCTACAACCTACTGTGCCATTAGTTAGCTGAACTGAAGCAAGCAACTTAAACTTGCACCTCGATGGCAACAACAAGAGTTGACAGTGACCAAAACTAGAGGCCATCAAAGCAAACGCACATAGATAAAAGTATAAAACATCACTGGGCACACATACGAGGAGAATTTCTGCTAAAACTGAATTGCACATAGATAAAGGCACATAAAGTAGACGGGAATAAAAACTGAATTGCAACCTCGTAGCGTCCTAGTTTCAATTACTGATACAAACACTACTCCAGCCTCCCAAGAACACGGCGAATCCAAACATCTGAGAATATCCGTGCAACAGAGTCAAAGCAGAGAGAGGGGGGGTGGTCAAAGACAGGGACGTACTTGGCTACGCGAACAGGGGAGAAGCGCGAGCGGCGGATTGGAGGATGAAGAGACGGGGAAGGAGCGCGGAAGCGAGGGGGCGAAAGACGGGAAGCAGTGGAGGCCGCCATTGCAATCTCCTCACTACGGTCGCTCGCGGCAAACGCAACGTGGTGGTGGTGGCGGAGGGGTGGAGGCAGACAGGCCACATCAGCACCGGGGCTGAGGCCTGTCGCTACTCGCTTAGGCAGTAGTAGTGTCTAGTGGCGTCCACCTTTTTACATGTCCGGGATAAACCTTTTATCATCATCGTCATGGCACTATAGAAGTCAGGATCTTCCTCTAGAGCCACAGATGGCCAACGGGCCGGCACGGCCCGATAGGGCACGGCACGGAAAGGGCCCATCGGGCCACCGAGCCGTGTCGCACCAGTCCATCGTGCCTGGCCGACGGTCCAGGCACGGCCTGTCGAGCAAATTTTACGTCTTGGGGGGGCCGATGAGCCCACCTTTTTAGCGGTCGGGTGGCCACCGAGGCCCACCAAATGCGATAGAGAGGAGGGGAGGCGAGAGTGAGGTGGCGGTGGCCCGGCCGGCTCCTCCCCGGTCGCTTGATGCCGGATCCGGTGAAGTAGTGGAGGGAGGCGAGTCCGTGATGCTGTAGAATGGGCGAGGGCGTAGAAGGCCGGATCGAGGCCGCTCCGCTCGAAGCTGCCGTAGGGGGACGCGGAGGAGGTGGCCAGACGCGTGGGGGTCGTGGAGGAGGCGGCCGTTGTCGTGCTCGACGTCGGCTATTGGGTCCGTCATACTTGACTTCAGCGTGGTCGAGGGACGGGGAGGAGCCGAGGAGGAGCGGGGTTGGTGCCGCGGAGGGGATGGAGGCCGCTCCGCTCGAAGCCGTCTTGAAGCGGAGGAGGCGGCAGCCACAACCCGACGCTGGGCAAGGGGCCAGGAGGCGGCGGCTGACGCCGCACTCGACACCGTCGCGTGGTGGAGGTGGAGCTCTGGACGCGGCGGCATGGGGATGGGGGAGGCGGAGTGAAATGGAGGTGGAGGCGGCGGCGTGGTCGAGGATGGGGGAGGCCGGATGGAGGGATTGTGGAGGCGGAGTGGAGTGGAGGTGGAGGTGGTGCCCAGGCGGCACAGCCTTCTTCCTCACTGCAGCCAAGCAAGTCGAGGACGGGGAGAAGCGGACCCGTGAGAGAGGGAAGGGATGCGAGAGGCGGCAGCGCGACGCGCGAGGACCCAAGGTGCGCGACTGCTCGAGTCAGAAGGGGAGGGCAACGGTGGCTATGGCGACTGATAGGGAGTCGGAGTTAGGGTTTGGAATTAGTATATGTTATGACTAGCGGGCCTCTATCGGGCCTAAAGCTTTTAGCGAGCCGTGCGTGCCACCACCACGTGCACAGGGTAAGGCCCAACACGGCCTGCTCCCGTGGCGCAGCGGTCCGGGCCGCTTCATTCTGCCGGGCGAGCCGAAAAAAAGCGGGCCTTGGGCCGGGCCGACGGGCTCGGGCTGCATGGCCAAATATATCTACAGCACCAGTTAGATCCAAATATCGTCTTGTTTGAACTTTCCATTATCGGCACGCGTAGCGCCCGAACGTTCGAACAAACAACGCGCGTCCAGACGTCCGTGTACACCGTTGCTCTGTCTCTGCTCGTGCACCCGTCCGCAGCCCCTCCGCTCCCACACACATGCACATGGGCCCAGCTTCCATCGGACGCCCCTCCCCTCTCGGCACGCCTGACACGCCCACCCCCACCCCCCATCCTTATTCGTTTGCTTCGCTCCCGCAGGCGCACCCCCACCCTGTTGTGCCCCCCGATGCGGGCACCCAGAGCGCCACGTGCCACGTCCACCAGCTCGCCGCGCCCCATTCCTCGGCGCCCCTGACTCTTCGAACAACAAGAAACATGTGCAACATGAAACACTTGAGTGCAACATACGTCTTAAACATATGAAACATCTGAAACATACAGTTGCAACATATGTGTGAAACACATATGCAACATCCAGATAGAACATTTGCAACTTGCAACATGAAAACACTTGTTGCAATAGAAGACTGAAACAGATGAAACATTTTGGAACATACTATTGCAACATATGTGTGGAACATATGCAACATTCAGATCAAACGCATGCAACAATACGTCTAGGAACAGATGAAACATTTTAAAGAGAGTGCTTGCAACATGCCTCTAAAACACTTGCAACATACGCAAGCATGTGCAACATCCTCGATCTACTTTTGCACCATCCATATGATTCAACTACAACATACCTCTAAAACGTCTGAAACAATTGAAACATACAATTGCAACATAGGAAGAGAGAGAGCCTAGCGCGGGGTGCGCCATGGCCGCCAGATCTGCGGGCATTGGGGCCTCCCGGTGGGGGAGGACACTAGTGTGGGGAGAGGGGCGCCGCCGAGGTGGGGGGAGGACGTCGGGGTGGGAGAAGGAGCCGCCGGTGTGGGGGAGGACGCCGGCGTGGGTAAAGGAGCCGCCGGTGTGGGTGAAGGAGCCGCCGGAGTGGGGGAGAAGGATGCCATGGTGGGGGAGGAGGATGCTAAGGTGGGTGAGGGCGCCACCACCGGCCAGGGGGAGCCAGCGGCACGCGGGACGAGAGGGGTGAGAGGCGCGCGAGCCACGGGGCGTGAGCGAGTGGATGGGGAGCAACGACATGGGATGGGGTGCGCAGCGTGGCGGAGCTTGGCGTCACGAGCCGACGCGCGTCGCGGGAGGGAGCGAGGCGGCATGGGAATTAGCGGACGGTGCGACAAGCGGATAAGGCCGTGGAGAGATGAGTAGAGGAGGACGCTTGGGTGTCGTAGCCAATCGTTATCTATTGCGTCCGGAAAAACGCCGGATGTTTGAGTCAGAGCATTATCGTTCCATTATATAGGGAATGTAACGTCTTAACGCTAGAGAAGATTTGCATTTCTATGGTTGTGTGGCCTAGGATTTTATCATCATTCACAACGCTAGTGTAATGTTAGGGTGCTAAACTAGGTTTGCATTTCTAGACCAAGACAAGATTGAGGGAGATGATTGATGAACATACCCATGGATTTGAGGATCACCAAACTCAAGCCCGTCAATTGAAGAAGTCCACACCGAACCACTGCAACACACATGGATTGAGGTCCATACATGGGCACCCAAACAAAGCCCTAGGGTGTTACTTGGTCCTTGACGGAGCTTCTTACTCGTACTTCTTTCTCCTCCTAAACTTGCGACTGGATTAAGTTGCCTTTTTCTTCAATTGGGGTGTACATCGTTCGGGAAGGCTTCTTGCTGAGATATAGGAGTGAGAGTTGTTGAATGGATTGGGGTCAAGCATGGTCCTACAGTCAGAGTTTGATCAGAGATTTCAAAAATTGTTTCACAGCGCTAGGGGGTTCTCCCTTCTACCTTGGCCGGGTTGATGATGAGGTGAAATCGACGAGTCGGCGGACCAAATACGATGATAAGGAGAGGTTTTTGGAGTTCACCGAGGTTTAGAGCTTAGAACATAGGGGTGATGTTTTTGTTTTGGGTTGCAAATGGGGGCTTTTTGCAAAGTTTTATTTGGAACGACGCTCGGGTCATGACAAGAGGGAAGGCATGTGCAATGAGCGTGGGAGGGCAGAAGGGGAGGTGAGGGCATTGGAAGTGTAGGGATGGGTGACGAGCTCGAGAGGCCAGAAGGGGAGATGATCACAAGGGGAGAGGGGAAGGGATGGGTGGCGAGGGTGGAGGTGTGTTGATGGTGGTTGATATGGGTAAATTCACCTACATCTAATTTTCTACTTCTAAAATATTCTCGTGCTCTCTTGTCTCGTATATAACCAGGATTCACAATCTGTTCTCGTACGGGTTAGAACAAGTTACGTCCATCAACGGTATATAGTTCAATTCCAAAACGCAGGATTTTGTTGCAACACATAAACACATGTGATATAGTTTATACGAGTTATATATGTGCTACATATTATGCATGCAGTCAGAAAATTCATGAACCCGGTTCAATTTCATCACATATAATAAAAAAAATTATATAAGTTGTCGTTGTTGTTGTGCTAAGAAAAAAAATTCGAAAATACGTGGATTTCCCTAAACAAGGGGCTCGTGAGTCGTGAAGGAGAGCCGAGCGCTTTAGGATTCGCGCGAGCTCGATCAGCGCCCACCCACCAGGAGCCAGGCCACACGGCGTCTCTTACCCCAGAGGCCATTTACCGACGCGGCGATTCCGATCACCCACCACCGCTGCCTGCGGTCCTCCTCTCGCCGCCGGCACCGGGGCTAGCCCGTCGGGGATCCATGTCGCGGTCCTTGAGCATGAGGGGGAGCATGAGGTCGCGCCGCGACCTGCCTCTTCCCGAGAAGGTGAGGGATTCCCTCTCCCCGTTCATCCCTTTCCTTCCTTGGGCTTCTGCTCGGCCCCCGCGGGTGAGGCGAGCACGCCCGCATTAGTGTCTTTCGGGCGTGTGCGCGATGGGCGAGTTGGATCTCGGGGAACCAACGTCTGCCCCCCCGGGGCATCGCCTCTCATGGCCAATTTGTTGGAACTAGGGTTGATGAAGACCTCCAATGCACGGTGACGCGGGCACGCATTCGAGAGGACAAAAATTCAATAATGATGCTGAGTTTCACTTGGTTGAATCCAGTTGTCTGCACAAGAGATACTGCACACTTTTCTCAATCAATTGAAAAAAGGAAGCAATGAGTAGTCCTGTATATAATATTAAGATCCCAACGTTGATGCTTTTATCACCAGAATTACCATATCATAGCAACCTAACAACCATATTTGATGATTTCTCTTCCCCAAGCTTGGCGCCATTTACTCGAACAAAACTAAGCACAATTTTTACCTCGAAACCAGAATTCTTTTATGCAATTTCACTGCACCCTTTTAGCATTAGCTGTTATGTGAGCTTGTGCTTCCTTGGCAGCATTAAGTTGTATTTTAGGCACATGTCCTGTAGAATTTTACTCAATTAATTAATAATTGTGAATTATGTTTCTCAGACAATTGAAAGGCTTGGGAGTATGGTGGCTGGAGGGAATTTCTATGAAGCTCAACAAATGTACAAGTCAACCAGTGCAAGGTACTATGTATATTATGTAACTTAATAACAAATGGTTGGCTCCCTTTGTTCCTCTTGTTGCACAATTTCAACAGCCTTATGTTTCAGTCTATTTAAGAGTTTCTTAGTACATGATGGAGATCAACCTTACACACCATTATTACTTTAAGTTGACTCCCTGAGCAAGAGCTGAATCGGTTTGTTATTTGTTATTAGTTTGGCTCATATAGCATCTTAAAGGTACTCATGTCAGGACATACCTATAGAACATTTCAAGTAAAAGAAAGAACAAAAACTTTGCATTGTGGACAAATGTTATTCACACATGAAATGCCCATGTTTCTTAAGCCAGAAGGATAGTGCAGATTAGGTTGGGTAATTTAGGAAAGAATTTTATTTGAAGGTGTTTATGTAATTTGATTCAACAGGGTGCGAAACAGTGCGGTTTTCAAGGATCAAAATGTATCAGATAATTAGAAAAATAAATAGCCGAAAATGATGCGTAAATTTTACCAGAATTAGCCAAGGGAGAATGTAGTCTCAGGGATCACAATATACCAACACTTAGTAGACCATCTTAACTTGTTTTGACACATCTTGTGTAGATATATTACTGCTCAGAAGTATTCAGAAGCCTTGGACATCCTTCAATCAGGCACTTTGGTACAATTGAAGCATGGACAGGTTACTTTCTTGTGATAGTGCAAGTTAACAAATATTGTTAGCAGCTGATGTCATCCATCAATTTATACCAAGAATATTTATTGATTTGATCTCATTACGAGTTTTCCTAATTTTTATGTAGGAATTACCCAACTGCACAATTTTCTTCAACTTTTTCCCATTTAGGGGATGCAGAATCAAAAAGGAAAAAAACAGCTTAAGCTAGATTATTTTATGCATGCAGTTTCTTCCTCTGCGGCAAGCCGTTAATGTTTCCTGTGTTTATTTTTCCTTCTTTTTTTGCACTCCCGAAATAATTTATAAAACAGACTCTACAAATGCCCATTCCATTTTGCTCTTTAATTGGAAACAGATGTTATTGTAGCACAGACTACCTTGCTGTACTATAGCGAGGTGCTTTGGATTTTCGGGATAAATGGTAGAGCACTAGTTTTGCTGTTAACTGCTTATGTACTTGTGTCAACCTGAACTGCATTTGGACCCAATCCATGGTAGAAGCCACATTGCAGCAGCATGTAGAACTTTGAAATCCTTCATTTTCCTTACTGGTAAAAGATTCCGTTGTGTTTATATTATTATCAACAATTCCAGGTTACCTGTGGTGGTGAACTTGCTGTCCTCTTTGTTGACACCCTCATCACAGGAGAGCTTGCATATAGTGAACAAATTTTTGGTCAGTTTTTTTTTTTATATATAAAGAAGCACAATACATAAGTTCCTTCTGCTGATCATCCCAATATTTCCTATTGTTTCAGTTTGTTTTTCCTTCAATTATCTAGCCAATCCATTTGTACAGTATATCATTTTTTTTGTTACTCCTAGCTTCGTGCAAAATATTGAAGAGCCTAAAATATTGTTGAAAGCAGTGACCCTTGTCCTTTAGTGCCAAATTTGATTTTAGCATAGTTAGTTCTCTCTTTTTTTTTTCTCTCTTTACATACAGAAAGTTTTGTTGGCCCTCTTATGGTTCTGCATGAACTGAATAAAACAATCCCCTTCTAGTAAATTGATGCATGCAATAAATTCGGTTGATAGATATCACATTTTGTGATAGTAACTATATTGTGTCACATTAGATCGTATCAGAAAGATATATGAGGCATTCCCAAGGATAACTGTTCCACATTTCCTTGGAGATGACTATGATGATGAAGGGCATCAATTATCTGAAGCTATTTCTGCTGCCAAAGTGCGTGCAGAGAGTTGTTCATCATTCCTGAAAGCTGCGATCAGGTAGGGTTACACTAATTTTATTCAATGCAAGTAACAATAAACAAATGTTTGCCATTAAAGCATCAAATTGTTTCCAAACTTATGTGCATAACCTAGCAGATAGCATCAATGAGTTATTGGGATTATAGTGATAGGGTAATGCATGGTTCTGACTCATTTGCTCTCGTTTCATATGAAAATTCGGAATCATCTGACTGGTTAAGTCAAAAGGTAAAGAATAAAGATAGTTTTCCATAATATTGCTCTCATTTCACGTGTTTTATTGAGACTTTCAATAGTTGATCATGATGTTATGGTTTCTAGAGTTGGTCATGCTGTTATTTCAAGATGAAATATTGAAATGTGGCTTATGCTAAAATATTGTGTGGTTTTGACACTGCAATACGAATTACGATTGTTATTTCCATTCTTACTCTGTTACTGAGCTTTATGATGGTTCTCCCTCTTATCAAGGTGCTGTCTTCATACGACACTAATAATGTTTTTTTTAAGGTGGTCTGCTGAGTTTGGAACATCAAGAAATGGTTCTCCTGAGCTGCACGTTATGTTAGCAGAATACATATATTCGGAATCTCCAGAGACGGTAACTTGCTATAATTCATTGGCTAATAAGAATGTGGATGTCTTCTATATTGAAGCTTCAGCTCTTTTTATGAGTCACTGCTGTTGCTATAGTTTAGTGCTTTTGTGATTTTGCTCCAAGGTTTAATGTTTAGTACCTTGACTGCAGGACATGACTAAAGTCTCAAGTCATTTTGTACGCGGAAATGATCCAAAAAAGTTCGCTTCTATGCTGGTGAACTTTATGGGCAAGGTAGCGGTTTTGTTCTTAAATAAGTTTACATAGTGTGATAATCTAATCCTTTTTGTTGTGATATGCAGTGTTACCCTGGTGAAGATGATACTGCAATTGCACGTGGGGTTCTAATGTAAGATATCCTTCCATAATTTTTTCTTGGGATCGGGAGGATGTCCTTTCCATGTATGAGTGCAGATCTTCAGTGTATTGCAATGCAGGAAAGGTCTGGTTTCTGTTATATTTGCAGTGTTATTAGGTAGAGGTTAGCTAGACCATAATTAGAAACTGAACCTAGTTCGGTGGGAGTTGTGGGTGTACACTCCCTGCTTGAATTTGGCTGCCAATTTTTTATATTTACAATGATACCTAGTTCTTCATAGGTTGGTTGAGTTTTCTTTAATTAATCGGTACATGATTAACAACAACTACCTAGGTTATATTGTCTCGAATAAATATCCTGACATGTGATCCACAAATTCCCTTTGGCCTATGCCGAATGCAGAGAGTAGCAACTTCAGAGTAAACTAGACGGTTTCAATGGTGGGATACAAGTATATGTTATGATATTATTGTTGGGTAGAGAATAAGAGATATTCTGTTTCCTGACATAATATTCATTCCTTAAGGTACCTATCTCAAGGGAACCTGAGAGATGCGAATTTACTTATGGATGAGATGAAGGAACAACTAAAATCTGCTAACTCGGATTTCCCCAAAACAGACTTGATTCAGTTCATCAAATATCTTTTACCAACGTAAGTTTGTCCCCTATTCTTTCCGGATCTTTTATCAACGTAAGAATGTTCTCTCTTTCAGACTGGACAAATTGTTGCAGGAAAAGTGTTGCAGTTTTGGATGAATAGTTTTGAATTGGCAAAATGAGTAGATTGCCTAATTTGTGTGATCTTCCGACCTAAGATTCATGTCTTGCTCTTGATGAGTTGATTTAAAACAATTAGTAACAATTTAACTGATACGTTGATGTCCTGGTCCCTTCAAGAAAAAAACTAATTAAGGAGTGTGGATTCATATTCATATATATTTCTTGTGAATAGTTATGATCAAAGGCAAATTTTGTTTTTATTTTGATGTGTCTAAGGCTATAAAGTAAGTCAATATGCCAATTGGACAGGTGTAGCGCCTCTTTCTTTTCTTTTAGAATAGTTTCACTTCTCTCTTGACAACTTCATGGTGAGCTTTGGTTATTTTTTCTTTTTTTGGTTTAGTTCAAGCTGTTAGGTTTGTTTATTGATTTGCTACCGTGTCATGCTATGCTTTCTGAAGCATATAATAGTATTGCAGGAATTATATTTGAATGCCAGTATCACAAATCACTGATATCATGTTTTATTTTTTGCTCTCTTCTGTGGTATGTTGCCCCGTATTAAGAGATCAATAATTTGTTGATGTCCCAGGGTTCAGGGAAGGGATCATCCTCTTTAGCCAAAATATAGTTAAGCCAACATGTTGCTGTGGTTCAAAAATCATCACACAATCATGTATGCAGTACACAAGCTAAATAAACCTGCAAAAATTCAATCTCAAATTCATTTTTCATGTCGACATTCAAAAAACATGTGTTTTTAAGGCGAAATACAGTAGGGAAGCCGTTATGTGCATTTTATTTAAAAGGCAGAACCAAAGTTGCAGAAAAAGAAAGATAAAACCTGTGTTTTAAGGCAAAAAAACACAGGACAAAATTCATCTTCCAGAGTATTAGTATTACCAGGAAACGATGGGTAGTGAATTCCAAAATATTTGAAAAACACTACTGTCATCACGTGATGAACAGTGCCAGATTGACTGCTCTTCTATTTTGATTCTTGACAACTAGGATGAATTTGAAACTGAATTGTTGTAGCTATACTTAACTTTATGTGCACTACATACAATATTCCTTTGATGAATTTTTGAAGTATTGCTGCATGATGAATTCCACTAATGGGGATGCTCACACCCCTGGATACAAAATCTGCACTATTAAGATATTCGCTAGGTATTTTCTTTATAACAAACTGGTCCTGCACTTTGAACATATAAAAAAAAAACTCGGCCTGCGAGAGGTCAAGACCGCCCCCCGGGTATTGTGCTTAAGAAGGTCTTCTCACACAAATCGAGAAAATCCCTGAACCCTGCCCCATCCATACACACGGAACCGTAACCTGTGAGTGGGCTCTTGACCTGTGCCTCAGCCTGGGACAGACGAGGGGATTTTTTTTTAACCACAGCCTGAAATTCGCTCCCACGAGGAGTCGAACCCAGGACCTGAGGAGTGCCACCGAGGCTCTCTAACCAGATGGACTAGAGGCCCGTTGGCCACTTTGAACATATTAATGTCACCATATATGTTTTAAATGATCTTAATGGAACATTTCAAGTTGTTTCAAATTCTGACAATTTATATGTCATGGAATATATTATTTGTTTCCAGCACTCTAGCATTTGTAACATGTGACACTGTTTACAGGCTTGAGAGAGATGCTTACCCTCTTTTTAGGACACTTCGACAGAAGTATAAGACAAGTACAGATCGTGACCCTGTGTTTCAGGAGGTAGTGCCATTTCTCAAATATTTTGTTGCTCGCTAAGAATATCTGTTCAGCATCACATGTCATCTTTTACAACTGTAGCCATGAATTTGACAGGAACCAGGATATTATAGTTTAAAAAACTGGAAAAATATTGGTAATAATGTGCTTATGTAAAAGATTATTTTGGATCCTGTAGGAATCTGTTGAAAGTTAGCTGTATTTCTGGAACTAACTTGCTATCATAGTATCATGTCAAACTAGAAAATTTGCAAACTTTGGCAGCTTATGAGATTGCATGGTTGCATTTTGCAGTTACTGGACGAAATAGCTGCAAAATTTTACAATATACAGCGCCAGAACCCTTTAGAAGGACTTTTCAGCGAAATGTTCAAGGTAAGCCTTATCTTGTCTTGCCATAATTCTGCAGCCTGCAGGCACCAGCTGGTTTTAGCAAATTTTCTAGTTGGTGTGTGGCACCAGCTAGGCATCAGTAAATCTATTTAAAACATCAAATTCCTTGGTTTGTGGAGGCCACAGGATGATAACGCCTGATTTGAGGTCCAAGACTCCAAGATTTACTGATGTTATCCTCTACATTCTGCAGATATAATACCTGAGAAAAGAATTTTATGTCGATGCTTTCATCTAAACCATTGGCTGAAATAATACAATTGCTGCCACGGCAGCTCATGATCAACAAAGGTGCTTGCTCAACTATGAATGTCCAAGGCCATACATTTAGCATCATACTGCATGAAGATATATTACTTAGCTCTGCAGCAAAATCGTTGATTAGTCTCAGATTGTTACTGAGCATGTGTAATTGAATTTTTTTTCTATTACTTGATTCACTTTGTTGTCCTTGCCCTGTTCACTTTTGGAGATGTATCTTTTGTAACCCACAGATCAAAATGATAACCTATTTATATTCATTGATTTTAATATATGGTGTTATCAGTAAAATTAATTGAATCCTTCATCATTAGGAGGAAGAGCACTTAGATACATAGCTTTTGCTCTCTCGGTCTCTCTTGTGCAAGACACTTGGATCCTTGCTCTTGCTCAAAGGCAAAACGTTTTGACTTTTCTATATACATAGGTTTTGCTATCCACTTAGATATATACTATGTTTATAAATACATTGTAAAAGCGGTGTATCTATAAAAGCCAGAACATCTTACAAATTTTGAACGGAGGGAGTACAGTTTTTTTAATCACATGAAACCATACAATATTTTTTTATTGACATTATGCTAAGTTTATTTTGCATGCATTTCAATTCACTTTTAACACTGTACCACCAAGGCACAAACTAATGTGTTTGGTTTGTCCAAATGGGTGAGGTATGCAGCTGGGGTATATAGCATTAAACTAAAACTATAAAAAATGTTGATAGGAGCCTCAGCTCTGTGTTGGGCAATACTATGGTCAATCAGAATTTGAGCTAGTTTTTGACAGATGTAAGCAAAATCTTATTTACATGTACTATTCAGGGACGCATTATTGGTTTGGGACCAAAAGGAGACGGTGACTTCTTGATATGCCGATGGTTAGAGTCAACACAATGACAGTATTGTAATAATCACGACTATGCATAAGGCAATGTATGTTGCATCCCGACAGAGCTTATCCGGTGCAAGATGAAATGACACATTGGTTTTGACTTTGGGCTCTGTTGCAATGAAATGATGACGATCAAACTAAGACCTCCTTTAGTATAGGAATTTTGTAGGAATCAATTCAGTTTTCACAGCAAAAACGCTGGAACAGAAAAATAATTCCGTGTTCTAAAGGGGGGCCTAATTAAAGGAGATGGTGACTTCTGCATATGCCGATCATTAGAGCAACAACTTACACATATCTTAGCACGATTCATAAGTACCAGTCTTGGTAGATCCTCTTTATTTTATATATATATATATATATATATATATATATATATATATATATATATATATATATATATATATTTTTTTTGTTGTTATTGCTTTCACTTCTTACATCTTATACTCCAAAAACCACGCCCCTGCATCATCTCACTATCTAATTAAACAGCTAATAAGACCGTTATTTTGTTTCTCGTAATATAATCGCCGAGATATATATAGTTCGGGCCATCGACCGATCATGCATTAGCATTATGTATATATTTCTGTTTAGCTTCCAAGAAGAGCCAGCAGGAAGCTCCTGTAGTCCCCCGAGGTTTCCTTGGCGATGGCCTGTTCCAAGGTGCACGACGCCCTCTTCTGGAACGCGGCGCAGATGGCCCCCATGTCGTCCTTCTCCGCGTGCATCACCACCACCCTGGTCAGGCTATCCTCATCGGTCCCTGCAGACTCGCGCGTCGCGTTCCTCAGCACCTGCGTGCGTGCCTAATCCATCTCAGAATCGATCTTTTCAGCCAACACGTACAACGGCAACAATAATCAGTTCTGTTCAGTTCAACAACGACGACGATCATCGTCGACGACCACCGCCTCACCTTGGCGAAGTACTTGCTGGGATCCGCGACGCACCGCACCGCCTTCCGCAGCGCGCGGGGGTACCCCGTGGGGTCGTCCCCGCGCGGCAGCGCCTTGGTGACGCTGCCGCGGTGCTCGTCCTTGAAGCAGCCGAACGTGGCCCTGAGCTGCGCCTTGCTCCTGGTGCCCACCACCCTGATGAGCTCCTCGTGACCCCCCGCTGCCGCGCCGTTTCGCACAGCCTCGTGCACGATCTTCGCCTCTGATCGCGCTAGCTCCATGTCCACGTTGTCGTCGCCGTCGTACCTGTACGTGCTCACCAGCGCGAGCAGAAGCTGAACGAAGGTGACGTACGTACGAGGACAGGTTAGGTAGCTAGAAGGCCGGCACGACAAGGAGTGTCGTCGTCCAGGATGCTGGATGCATGGTGAACAAGTAAGCGAACTGCAGCTAGCTGCACGTACACTGCGAAGGTTGCCCGTGGCACGAGCGGCGACGTCTTCTTCCAGGGAGCGCCTGTACAGGGCATGGTATGCCTTCTTGACGGCCACGAGCTCCGCGGACGAGTTGGTGCACGCGACCTCCACGATCACCGGGTACTCCTCCTGGATGCATTCCGTTGCGGCGTTCGCCATCACAGCCTGCCTCTCGGCGGGGTCAAACATCCAGTGGTACACTGCTCTCTGCAAACGCATTAGCGGTCAGGCGAACTGAACTGACAAAAAATAAGCTCATCGGAGCAGGAGGGCAAATGCATGCACACTAATCTGAACCTCAAAATCGCCGGAGAGCTCTGACTGCAGGCGTTGGATTAGGCTCTCGCTGTACTTGTGTTCGTACTCCAGCGCGATCTGCTTCCTCTGGGTCGCGTCGCGGTGAGCTAAGATGGATATCACCGCCTGCTCGTCGGTGCCCCATCCTGAATGAACCACAAATATTTGAGCATGTTACGCGCGCTACAGTCAGAAAGATCAGGATTCAGGAGCAGCAGTAACCTTGGAACGCCTTCAAGAGAGCCGCGGCATCTTCAGCAGGAGAAGGGACAACTCGAGGAACAGTAAATGTTGCCATTTTTTTTCCACGATATGATGCTCTTTCCTTTCTCTCCAGATTGGTTTGTTAATCACCCCAACCTCCGGGTATTTATGGAGATGATATCTGACCGTTTGCTAGTGGGCATTGAATTGAAACCTTCAACAAATCGCATGTTAATAATCCAACTTTACTTCGTTTCTTCCAGTTAGTTTTAACTATGGTGAGTTTCAAAATTTGATGCCTGTGGGTTTCAAAATTTAATGCCTCATTAAACAAATATAAATCCTTCCGGCGTCTTTTGGAAGGAAACCGAAACTCCTTACAGATGGAACAATTAGTTCTGACCTCCAGTTCTTCAGACTAGAATTGTATTATCAGTAATGAATTCTTGATCATAGATGAACTGAATCCTCCTCGCTTATGTAATATTCTGATGTTGTAATGAGCTGATGCACTGCGGCAGCGCACATGCATGAATTTGATCAAACTTGGGTGAAGTCAGCACTCTGCGACAGACAGCAACGATGATGCACCGAACCGAAGTAAAATAAAATTTTCTTTTTTTTAGCAAGTATAAAATAAATTTCTTTTTTTTTGAGCAAGTATAAAATAAAATTTCTGAATTTTTTTGAGCAGCAAATAAAATTTCTGAATATGTGATCTTGAACTAAGGTTTTGGTAACCATGTCGTTACCATGGCTTGTTTTCAAAACTCTATCTGCTTAATGAAATATGCGCTACGGCGTGTTCTAAAAAAAAAAAAACTAAGGTGGGCCGTACCGAACCGACCGGGCCGAGCTTCACCGCGCCGAGCGACGCAAACGACGACGACGAGGCCTTGCGATCGATGCGTGCCCATCAACCGCCAAAGCCGTGGTAGGAAAAAGGCCAGGGTTTTCTAAAAAAAAAAAGGAAAAAACCCAGCGCGCACGACACCTTTCAGCGGCACACCGCGCCGGACGATGGCAGCCCAGCCACCTGCTGCCGTCCTCCCCCCACCTGTCCCTCGTAACGGCGTGTGACTCGCGCTGTCTGGCACTCTGGCACCAAGCACCGCTAGCCGCAAGAACCGTCGGGCAAGGCACCACCGCCACCGCCTTGCCGAGACAACACTTTTTTTTTTCTTTGAAATCTGCCGAGACAACACTTTATCTGACTGGATGATGTACCCACAGCACTTGAGCGCCGCTGATGCGTGATGACGACCGTATATGTTGAACAAATGTTGTAACTACGAATAAAACAAGGTGAATCGATACAACGACAGGGAATTTGGGGAAAAAAATGCGGGCATATAAAACTATCTTGGTTTGATTGGCACGAGAAGGAAACCGATGGTGATACAACAGAGGCTTTTCTTATAGGATTTATAAAATTGTAATATTGAGATTATAGATTGGTTTGTGTTGCCTGTGCCTATCAAAGAGCTCAGCCTTAATCTTCCAAAGATGCTCGCAAGAGTACGATATATGAACATCAAATTCGAAAGATATTGATAGAAGTAAGTGTATGCACGACATGTATGAGCACCTACGTCGGTACTGGTAAAAAGTAAAAGAGCATACAATACGATACGTACGTCCAAAATTGACGAAGGACACAAAAAAGATAGAGGAATGAGAAGGTGCGATAAAAATAGACAAGATGGCCACCTTAGTTCAACGTATCACTTAAATTGCCGAGATACATGTAAACAAGAGTCAGCTGATCTAGCTCAACTAGACGAAGCTAGTCTAGGGTTTCGAACCTCAACTTTAACATTCTTCTTCTTTAATCTGTCCGAGCATTGCTACCTTTTTGTCACGTAAAGGAAGACGCCTTGTAGCCTACTCGAGCATCTTTTGGATTCTTCGACGTTTCGAATTGGAGGGGCATTTTTATAGTTGACAGTTACGTTACTTCCTTCCTCACAACGGATGGGATGTTATGTATGGTATATCTTTTTGTTCGGTATCAACCAAATTTAGCCTATATACCTCTTTTTATGCAATTTGAAATGGCGGTAACCTATCCTAGTTCCTGAATCCACACAAGCCTAAGATCTACTCAATACATCCCAAATTGTAAGACGTTTGACTTTTTTGACACCAAGTTTGACCACTCGTCTTATTCAAAAATTTGTGTAAAATATCACTTCTTTTGTCGTGGTTTGGTTTATTAATAAAAATTCTTCAAGAATGACTTAAATTTGACTATATTTGCACAAATTTTTTGAATAAGACGAGTGGTCAAACTTGGGGGAAAAAAGTCAAACGTCTTACAATTTGAAATAGAGGGAGTACCATGCCATAATACTGTCCATCTGTGTCATCGTCAAGTAACTCAAATCGTGGACACAAATGCTCATGAGCATACAATGGGGTGGCCGTTAGCCACCGCAGGCCGCAGCATCCATGGTCAGCCAAAGGCCGCTGTAGTAGCTATCCAAAGGGTTTTCGTTTTTCTAATGGTGATGCCGAAAAAGCCATCCGGAGTTAGTTGCACGGACACGATGTTGTTTCTGTTAGAAAGAGATGGTACACTACTCGGACCCGGGGCGAGAAGCACGCGCGCGTGTTGGTGTTGGCAGGGCGGCGGGCGGATGCCGTATTTGCGGCTGGCTGGCGTGTAAACGCTTGCTGGCGCGGGGTGTTGTTTCACGTTTGACCCGCTCCGGCGCCCCGCGCCCGCCTGCAGCCTGCCAGATTAGCCGCACCGCGGTGGCGTCCACGTCAAAACCGAAGCGGCGGCAGCGTCAGAGGTGGGAAGGCTGGGGGTGGGACACCGACACCTGCCGCGTTACGAGGTGTGAGGTGGGAGAGGGAAGAGGGGGAGAGATCCAGGGGGGCGCGCCGGCCGTAGAAGATCTGGCTGCTGCCCAGACGAGAAACAACGAGGATACCACCGCCACCGCCACCGCCACAGAGAGAGGCGGCCAGGACAAGGCGGGCGGGAGGGACGACGAAATCTAGGCAGGGCGGCGGAGGAGCGGGGAGATCTCTCGCTCTTCCGTCCATGGAGCTGGGAGACGCCGCCGCCGCCGGCCAGGGAGCGCAAGGGGACGCCGCCTCCGGGGCCCTTGTCAGGTGAGCCGTCCTGTCCTCCTTAGTCCTTCCTTCCTTGCTCGGTGCTGGGTAGTCGTCGAGCATTGCTGCGCCGGCGCTGTGCGCCTGCCTGCCGCGGAATCGGTGCGTGCCTGGTGGGTTGGGCCGTTGGGTTTGTGTTTGGGTAGTGTTGTCGAGTCTCCTGCTGCTGACCTGGAGCTTGTCCATCTCGCTGCTGTGCTCGTTTGGCGGCGGATTTGGTAGACCAAATCTTCCACGGCTAGGAGTAGTTCCCGACACTATTTCATCCGATCTTCGTTTCCAAATATAGTCTTGTTTTTGTTAACTTCTAGCTTTCTCGGTGGAGAATTTTGTGAGATAGACATCTCGGGGGGAGAATTACGGTTCAAAATTATTTGGAGGCTGTGTCTCAGTGCTGAATTGGGCGAGACAGGCGATGCTGTCCCTGGGTAGCGGGTGTGGAAGTCTCTTGTGTTTATGGTGGTGCAGGTCCATGCCTTTCTTCCTGGAGTGCCATGGCAGCAGAAGAACTGCCTTGTGTGCACAGCATCTAAAACGACTCTCTCTTTCTTTTCAGCTTGGTTAGATTACTGCTGGCCCTTGGAGGAATCAACAGGGCTCGTTTACTTCTTTCCTTGAAGTGGATTAGATAGATGACCTTCTACATCTTATGATTTTCATTTGAGTGTTTCCGCTCCGGGCCTTATGAAATGATGAATGAATTGCCTTGTTGGGTCAGGAAGAAGAGGATGAGGAGGAAGAGCACTGGCCCTGACTCCATTGCCGAGACGATCAAGTGGTGGAAGGAGCAGAACCAGAAGCTGCAGGACGAGAGCGGCTCCAGGAAGGCGCCGGCCAAGGGTTCCAAGAAAGGGTGCATGGCGGGCAAAGGAGGGCCTGAGAACGTCAACTGCGTGTATCGCGGCGTGAGGCAGCGGACGTGGGGCAAGTGGGTGGCGGAGATCCGCGAGCCCAACCGTGGCCGGCGGCTATGGCTGGGCTCCTTCCCTACCGATGTGGAGGCTGCACATGCATACGATGAGGCGGCAAAGGCCATGTATGGCCCCAAGGCACGTGTCAACTTCTCGGAGAACTCTGCTGACGCCAACTCTGGCTGCACGTCGGCGCTTTCATTGCTGGCATCTAGTGTACCGGCTGCCACGTTGCAACGGTCTGATGAGAAAGTGGAGACTGAGGTGGAATCTGTGGAGACTGAGGTCCATGAGGTGAAAACAGAAGGGAATGATGACTTGGGAAGTGTCCACGTTGCCTGCAAGACCGTGGA
The DNA here is from genome assembly GCA_904845875.1 of Miscanthus lutarioriparius. Lineage (NCBI taxonomy): Eukaryota > Viridiplantae > Streptophyta > Magnoliopsida > Poales > Poaceae > Miscanthus > Miscanthus lutarioriparius. Next base: position 106,016,761 of record CAJGYO010000005.1, read on the forward strand.
CGTCATTCAATCTGAGAAGAGTGTGTTACACAAAGAAGGGGAAGTAAGTTATGATTACTTCAACGTTGAAGAGGTGGTTGAGATGATAATTATAGAATTGAATGCTGATAAAAAATTGAAGCACATGAAGAATACCATGATGGAGATGATGGGTTTAGCCTTTTTGCATATTAGAAGCATGGTTATGGGGAGAAGTAGGAATAACTTCATTCTAGATGTTAGGAAAATGCTTCAACCTGAAGCGTTGTAGTCATTCGTGGTTTTCATCTTACTGAGACATAGCTTTATACTATGAGCCAACCGGTACAAGAAGTTGTCCTGTGTGTTGAGTTCCTGTACTATAGTAGGAAATGAGTCCATGTTTAATGAGCTCTCTTGGTTGTTAATATTGCACATTTGCTCGGCTGAACTCAAGTTAGGTCAAGAAAAGGAATGGTAAGTACAATCGAATAAATCTTTAGGATTGCATTAAATTGCAAAGCAGGCATATGAGCAAGTTATTTCATTGTAATGGTACATTCAGTTACAATAGAGTAATCATACTTTTGTGCCTCATACATGCATGGATTTTCAATGGTTATATCTCATACTGCTATACAATCATTCAGAGTAAAGTGATTTATGGAAACTTTGTAAGGGGAAGCTGCAGGCATTCTCTAAATTCAAGCCACCTTGTTTCGCTATGGAAGGTCCTTTGTTTGTTAGGCCAGTATGTTAGCCAAATCCAGCCTCGGATTTCCCAGTTCATAGTCTTTCCTAGTGTTGCACCACAGATCTTCCACCAGACACTATCTCCATACTCATCACGTGCAAAAATGACACCCCCCTGCTTTGTGAACGGGCGGTATGCATTTGAGTACCTGTCACGGAACCAGGCCCTTGGTTGAAGCAGAGAAAGCTTTGAAGGTTTTGAGGAATAAACCTCCCTTCCATTGACACCATCATGAAGAAACCAGTTCAAGGTTGCAGTGTTGCCATGCACAGACTGCTCAAATTTCCAGGGCTTCATGGCCAGTGTAAGGCTTTCAGTGACTGATGCCTTCAGACCAAATGAGTTTGGGGGATCAAAGGAACCCTCAAAGCCCTTCTCAAAACCAAATTCATGTGTGAGGTTGTCGTTGGACTTGCCGACAGAAACAGACAGTACATCAGATTGTTGCATAGGTGTGATTTGCAGCATGACACGAGATGGGAAGTGCTTCTCTTCAGAGCCATATCCACGTTCTGCCATGAGGGTCTCAGAGACCAAAGAGTCCACATCACACCTGTGATAGATGCCAAAAGTGAGTGCTGTCTGTTCCCTTTTATTTTGTTTTATTAGATAGTCCATGTATGTGGACAAATGTTTTTTTTTAATGAAGTTGCTTTCTACAGCTAATCATAGTCTGTGAAACAATGAACCACCATGAATTTCTAATGATTTTTAAATAGTGTTGGTTTATAGATTACATATGCTAATGAATTTCTAGACAGTTCTGGTGTAGACCACTCAAATGGGAGTTTTACTCTACTCTAAGATCTATATTGTTCCTAGTTAACAACATTTTACAAAAATATACATGATTCCTTACTCCATGTCAATTTACTTTAGTGTAGAAAGTGACTATATTTTGACATGTCTAGGTTTTATTTGTTATCTAATGATCTAGCTTTGATGCCAACTTATGCAGATACACTTTACAGGGTACCACTAAAATTGAACTATTCTTTGGCCTTTGTACTAAAAAAAAAAAGTTGTTATTGCTACCTCAGGAAAAAGAACGGAAACTTGATTGTGAGTTCATGTAATAGAAAGAACTGGTTCTTATATGTTAAAATAACTGACCTTATGTTGTCTACCTTCACCTCGACATCAATCCAGTTATCCCTTCTTACTGTTCTATAAGCTAGCTGAATCACACATTCAACCTGCTGATAAATGAGTGAGAAGAGAAGGCGCTCATCCTGTGTTGCTTCTGCAGGTTCCTCCATGCCCATGGCTATGACTGGGCAGTACAGCTGCACCTTCCAGAGCCCGCTTGCTGAGAGGGCATATGAGAACAGCGGCGATGATACCCCAGATGACTGGTTTGCGGATCTCAGCTCAACGATCCAGTTAGTTACTGCGAGATTCATTGTCTGCATCCACTGGTCCTCAAGGTTTGCCCCAAGCATCTTTACAAGGTTCTTTGCGGCATCTCTGCACTTTGAACCAGTAAGCTGGATTCTCAGTGAATCCAAGCATCCAGGACGGAGATCACGAGGAGACTCGTAGATGCACACCAGGAAGGCCAGGGACAAGAAAACTATGTTGAACACGTCCTTGAAGTTGGCATGAGGCTGTGCCCCAGGGAACCGAAATGACAATTTTTTGTCTGGACAATACCTCATCACTGAGTTGACAATGTCAACGAAGACCTGTATCATATCTTGTTCATCTAGAGTTTGCTGTGTCTTTGTCTTCAGATGGACTGGTTTTGACGTCCACAGGGAAACTGACACACTGTAGTTTGCAAAGATGGAGAAGGTAACATAAGAAGGCTGGGGGATGGAAGGGTTTTTCACAATCGAGAGGTTCATTGATGGCTGTGATGACGCTGATGATGATGGTGTGGTGCAAATGCAAAGGGACATGGCGCTGGTGCGCCAATGGGTGAATGGGGGCAGGCTGGTGATCCAAGCCCAGGCATCAGGCACAAAGTTGGAGGCCATTGCTCTAGTGCTGGAAACTTAAGCTGGTGGTTTGATGATCGATGAGGGGAATAGGTAGATTTTATAGAGGACGAAGGCAATGTTTTTGGGATAGAATTCTGGTCGACGATGATTGAGTCCAGTAAGGCCCGGCAAAGTTTCGGGTAAAGCAGATTCTCGGTTTGAAGATGGGTGTCTGAGTTGAAGAATTTCTGTTGTCAATTGGACCTTGAGGAATCTCCCTTTTATACTTCCGTGCTGAGCCAAGGGTAAATCGGTGCAACATATTTCTGCTCAAGTTGGTGCCTTATGCTGCAGTGAAGAAAACAGTGTGATTTTAAATAAGAAAGCTGGGGAAAGCGCGATGCTAATCGCATAAACTAGGGTAAGTTGGTGCCTTATGCTGCAGTGAAGAAACAGTGTGATTTTAAATAAGAAAGCTGGGGAAAGCGCGATGCTAATCGCATAAACTAGGGTGGATCCTGGATAATTGCTTGCAGTGAGAACGACACGAAGGTGTTGGTTTATTTGGTGTGTACGTCTGAAGGAGTCCACTGTTGATTTATTTGGATTCTGCCGTTCTGGACGATGAATTGATGTGCTAGCCTTGTACGGGAACCTTGCGCTGTCGATTGGTAATCGGAAGAATATTTTTTTTCTTTGCTTTCGTGAGGTTTCAGAATTTAAACACCAATCGCTTATCGGTTGTCTAACCGCCCAATTAGTCCTCATCGGTTGTCTAACCGCCCAATTAGTCCTCAAGTTCCATTTTCATCCTCAAGTTCCATTTTCATCCATACGTAAGACCAATTCCAACAGCTCGGCTATTAAAGTATGCTCTAACAAATGTGCTATTTGACTTTGCAAAATAGAAAGCTGACTATCTTTTAATTTCATGTGGTCATATAAAGCCAACCATCGACTCTAGCTATCTAAAAATAAAAAATAGTAAGGCTGACAAAATGACTAAACTATAGAATTTAGCTACTAATTTTAGCTAAGCTATTGGAGTTGCTCACAGCTAACATTTGGGAATGAGAGAAATCCCTTTTATGCTAAGATAACCAGCCCTCATCAGGCTAACGAAAAACTTAGAAACACGCAACGCAATCGGGCATCTTTGGAAAGAATGGCTGAACTGATCAAGGCTTAACTAACCCTGTGAAATCTCGCACAAGCAACAGGTCCGCAGTCGCACCGCATCTTTGCTCCTACGATAGGCAGTTTGGCGGGCCAAATCCCTAGAGTTAGGACCATATTCCTTGCTTAGCAGCGTTGCACTCCGTTCACCAACTCAATGCATTGCCGCAGAGTCCGATTCCACCAACCGATCGCACTATATATGAAAAGAATAGAGATGCTACCAGTTCACCGGACAAGAGCGATTCCCTTGCAACAATCATATCCACTGGCTGCCAATTAGAGCTGCCAGAGCTAGCTAGATTGCTACCATCAGCATTCAGCAATTACGGAGCAAGAAATAATGCTCTAAGGAGCGTGTCTCGAATGCTGTAAGGAGCTCGGCATGTACATTTGAACTCCCCAAAATACTCATGAACCCTCAACAATTCAGTAGACCGCCTCATCACCTATACCATATCTAGTTTCTCAAAAGGCAAGCAGCAGTAGACTGCCTGAACGTTACACAACAGAACATGCTACTGTGGCCTCAACCATTTGGTGGCATTCTGTGATTGTCAATTCCGAAATGCACTACCAGAAAAATAGGTGGCCTTGTCTTATACTCCTTCCGTCCCCAAATAAATCAACTTTTAGAGTTGTCCTAAATCAAACTTTTGTAAGGTTGACCAATTTTATAGGAAAGAATATTAACATCTATGACACTAAATGAGTACACTATGAAAATATATTTCATGGTGTATCCAATATTTTTGTGTCAAAAATACTGGTCTATAAATTCAATCAAACTTGCAAAAGTTTGACTCAAGACAACTCTAAAAGTTGATTTATCCACGAACGAAAATAGTATAAGTAGGGGCAGAAGGAGGAGCAAAATTTTCTCAACCCAGTGACTGTTTTGGGAAGAAGGTATACCCTGACCAATGTGTAGAACCAGCAAGAGGGCAAAGGCTGCAAAACCATAACTCTGTTCCAAAAATTGGTAAGCTATGAGATCTGTGGTCCTGTCAAACGGTGATAGCGCAGGCAAAGGCCCTCCTCCCAATGGATCTGCAGCCAGAGATCGACCAGCCTTGCCTCTCATTGTAAACTTCAGCCTGCATGAAAACAGCACCAGAAGAAATTCAAGAATCCAACAAGTCCAGGGAAAATAAATCATGGGAGAATAACAACCAACAGACTTACAGTCTCGATAGTTTCTCCAGCATCATTGACCCCACCAACGAGGTACAGATTATCATTCATTGTCACCGCACATCCGTATCCTCTTGCGATGCTGGATGAACTGCCTATCCTCCATGAATTGGCACGCGGATCAAAGATTTCTACAGTGGAAATCTTGCTGTTTCCATCATACCCTCCCACAGCGAATCTGAAACATAAGCTATCCTGTTTCAGTGTACACAACAATGAGGCAGATTATGCAAGTCTTGGGTTGCAAGGAGGTCATAGGATGGAGATGGAGAGAAAGAGTCTCGGAACTCACAAGGATTCCCTCATGACAGCTACGGAGTGGGATCCTCTTCTTGCACTCATACTTGGAAGCAGAGTCCAGAAACCTTCCCTTGGGTCATATCTTTCTGCTGATCTGTGTATTACCATCATTTTGTCAATAGCAAAGTAAAAAGACATCTAAATCATAATCATAATACTGAAAGAATGGTCAAGGATCATACTGTAAGTACGTGTTGCCATCATAACCACCAGTTACATAGAGTGTACCACTTAATATGGCTGCAGCAGGAGCAAATCTCTGGAACAACATATATATATATAACAAACAAAAGCAAAAATTGAGTTCTAAATCAAACCATCGTGGGTAAACTAGATAACACTGTTGACCCTGGATCTCCTTGCACAGGTGAGCAGCTAGCTCACCAACACCCTCACACACACCCTGTTTGACGAGATTTTGTACAAAATTTCACTAGTATGCATGTACATCTATACGTGCTATTGAAAATAATAGTAAAAGGAAAAAAAAAACATGAATCAAATTGCATTGGGCCATGATGAGCTAATGCATAGTGCGCATGTTTATTTACGTGTGCTGGAAAAGAAAGAAGCTAACACGTTACTATGCCGTGCATGCATGCATACGTGTTGACATGCAATAGAAGAAGTTAGCAAGTATGTATACGTCCATGTGTGGTATACACTTCTCAAATACGGCGGAGCTCAAACGCCTTTAATTAGCAAGCGATCAAAGCCCACCAGGCAGCCATACAGCACATGGCGTCTGTGTACTGGGGGGTCGAATTCAGATCCTGTGCGTATTATACGGCGTATAGGTGAAGCCGTGTATGGAGTACGATCTTGTACCTCAACCACAGTCCAGCCCGGTGAATTTTTGGGCCGGCGGATGGGAAGTCCAAACCAGAATCCTTCTAGAAGCGTTATCACAAGGGATAATTGCGGCACGTGGATGCTTCACCCGGCGTACGAAGGAAGGAGCGGCTCTGGGTATGTTGCGCTCGCCAACATATTTTAGGTGGCGCGTGCGTGAGGCCAGGAGTTCCGCTGCTACCCTAGCTGCTGTCTATATAAAGGACCCTCAGGTCATCACGGAGAAGATTAATCACGCCCGGCCGATCGGAGGCAGCCGCCACCAGGCGCTATCCATTCATAGGCTCGAGCGGATCGACGAAGGAAGGCGGCCGCGGCGCCAGAGCATGACCGCCGCCGCGACACTAGCGGCCAAGATCATCACCGAGGCAGCCGGTCTACCAGCACCATCCAGATGACATGATGGGATCGAGACGGACCCGGTATGAGCCGCCGGCCGAGATCGAAAAAAGCGAAGGCAGCCGCCTCGCCGTTTTCCGTCGCCAAAAAGGCTTGGCCGGCTAATCACAAAGCGCCAAGACGAGCTCCTCTCGTGAGGAGCGGCCGCTAGTAGCCCCGCAAGCACGAGTAGACGGGCTCGCCGGCACGGACCGGCGCCATCAATGCGAGATGAGCGCGCCGTGCGGAAGATGGAAAAGGTGGCCACGGCACGGCACCAGCCACCTCTATCCGTAGAGCGCATCTATGATCGGCAGCGGCGTTCCCTCGCCCACGCTCATCTACGCATTAACCAACCGTGTCGTCGGAGGAGATCAACGTTGTCTCAGACGACCACCGCCGGTAGGAGGCGGTCGGCTGTCATCGGCCCGTTACGTCCAGCGAACAGCGCGAGACTTTCATCCGATTATGCGTTCAATCGGAGAAGAAGAAGGCGTCCTTGAGACGGCTCCATGTGAGGATCGGGAACGCCGCCAGACAGCACCCATGTCGGTTCAGGTCCACCGCAGCGCGTGGCGACATCTGCTCTAGTGCTCGCTCATCGACGGCGTGAGTGGCCCGCAGCGCACTCTCTGCTGCAGACCGTCGCCGAAGGATCGTCGGCCCGCGGCGGCGGCGTTTGAACACATATATGAGTAGAGGTGCGCTTGTATATAGGTGCATGCATGCAGGACAACAAGGGCGTCGGCGAGCCAAGGCGATTTCCGGCCGTGGTACGTGGCTCCTTCATCGCTGCGCCAAGCGATCCGGATCTTGTCGACGATGGCTCCACAACCGCCGCCGCAGCCCGCGACCGAGGAGGCGAACCCGGACACCGTCGATGACGGCTCCACACTGCAAGATTAACGCCGCCTCCGCGCCACGGAGGCGCAGCCCGACGCCATCGACGACGGCTCGCTTTACACCATAACAACGCCGCCGCACCCGAGAGGTGAGTCGGATGGCTCAGCCGCGCACAACAAGCGGCGGTTGATCGATTTAACGCCCGTGCCATCTACATCACATGCGACGAGGCTACTCAAGCGCCGCGCCGTCGAGATCAACGGCGGGTGCTACACCCACATGCATGCTTACATGCAAACTAACAATGCCATCTACATCACATCATGACGCTGGGGCTACTCCAGCCGCGCCCGTCGAGAGATCAACGGCGAGGTGCTACGCCCACATGCGTGCTTACATGCAAACTAACAAGCGGGAGGTACCAACTACCATCTCGGCCAAGCGCATATATACATGTATATACGTTAATGCGTGCATGCGCTTGAATTACCTCTATTAAGGAATGTGTGCCTTGCATAAGAAAACTACAAGCAAAGCAAACCATAGGGAGCTCGGTGTCATTCGAGCCTGGATCAAATTTGTATAATTTTATTATCTTTTGTGTATCGTGCCGGTGGCGAAGTCGATAGTCTAGCTGCGCTTACACCGACTCATAGGTCGGGCGAGGCCTTCTTCAACAATCCCACTTTGTGATCAAGTTCTCTGACAGCACACGCACGATCTTCAGCCAAGAAGTCCGAAGCGATCCAAGCTACACCAACCATGTAAGTGCGACTACGATGACACCACGTGCCGTTCGACACGGACGAGGCGAACAACGCAGGCGGACATGGCTGATATTCCAGCCATGTTGTACCGGCTCATGAACGACGAGGCCCTTACGCCAACGCCACCCACATCTACACCAACACCATGCATGGAGACGTGAAGCGAAGATTGAAGATGACGACCACAGCAGCAGAATCAGAGGTACTCCGTGAGCTACCTCACGGGGGTAATTAACTAGCAGCCTTCCGAGGCCCCAGGACCCATGAAGACCACGATCGCCCAAGTTAGATCGCCGCTGGCAGGCTATGGAGCGCATCTTGTTTTAGGAACTTGTATTTGTTAACTCATGGTTAATTAATAAAATACTCGTTCCTCTCTTTATTTTTGTGTACTTAGTACACTGGCACGCCCGCACCCCTTTCCCACACGAGAAGCCGCTTAAGGCGGATTTTCTGGTGTCCAAACACACCCACAGCTAGAGGTAGAAGAAGGGGTGACAACAGAGCGCAGACACACCACGAGAACAGCACTGAAACTCTGAATGTGTGTTCAATTGAACTGGTTTTCTCCTTGTATTGCCTAGTGAATATATGCACGAGTGTAGAGGTGAGTACACCAACTACAATGTCCTCTAGGACATGGCTGAGATCAGCCTTACCAACTATGTATGGCTGAGGTAAGCCACTACTACTAGTGGCCTATTGCCACTTCTAAGTGTACAGACTAGTACAAGGAGGCGATGGCCTATTGCCATACCTCTACAGAAGCTAGCAAGAGCTGACCGAAATGGTTCAAACTCTGCTGCAGCAAAAAGCTGGAGAGGGAGAGCAGCAGATTATCTCACAAACACAAAACAATTAAGTCATGGACACATGCAGATGATCCTTATCCTACAGACACAAAATCACATGAAATAGCGCCCAATTATCTCCAGCAAATACGCTCACGCATTGCAATTTGATGCATACTCCCTTCCACTCACAAATTAGTAAATGTTTTGGGGTTGTCTTAAGTCAACCATTTCAAGCTTTTGTCGCATGTTACTTTTTAAATGTTGAGTTTGGATATTTGAGAATGCTAACAGTAGATTTATCTCAAAATGTAGTTTCATAAAAATGAACCTCTTCTATATTTTACAAATACTTCATAATAAGAAGTACTAGTCAAAGTTGTGTTTTGCAGACCATGTCAATGCCCAAATCATCACTTATTTGTGACTGGATGGAGTAGGAGTAGTTTGATATAGACTGGAAAAATATTTGTGAAAAATATGTACGATATATGTTATTAGTTCCAAAAGAAACTACATTAAATTAGAGATATGTAGAACTACTTCCATATAATATACACACTCACCATCCCAATGCTTAAACAGCTATCCATATTCTAATGCAGTTGATAATTACTGATCTTACTATAAGAATGAACACTGCTTTGCCAATTTATGACAAGCAAACAATAATAAAATAATATGACTACCTATTGCAAAAGCTTGCTTCTTCTTGTGATCTGGAACTTTTAGCTACAGAGTTCAAACAATTTCTCCCTATAACATTTCCTTTTTAAATTTTGCTCCATTATATGGATCCTGAACCTTGTTAACCATAACACGAGAATAAAGAATGGACTAGTAGGGAAGCCATCAATAAGTCATTCTAGCTTTGTCCTGAGTCAAGCTACTGTAGTTTGACCAAGTTTGTAGAAAAATGCACAAACAACAACACCAAACTAGATTCATAAGGTACATCATAACATATATTTTGATAGTGTATTTGTATGATATTGTAGATATTAGTATATTTTTCTATAAACTTGGTCAAAGTTAGACAAGTTTGACTTAGGACAAAGCTAGAACGACTTACAATTTGGAACAGAGTGAGTAGTTTAGAACATTCTACTCTATATCCAACAAACTAAATGTGATAGGAAGTGTGAGACTGTGAGACCATACCTTTTGCCGCATTGACACACTGTCTATCCACCTCCCAAGTGCTGGATCAAACATCTCAACTTCTGAGAAAACTGCAGACCCATCTCCACCACCAATAGCAAATATTTTATCATTCAATGTAGTTCCAGCAAGGCTTCCTTTTGCATGTTTCAAGCGGGGGCATGTTATCCATTTATTACTGCCCATAATGTAGCATTCCACTTCAATAAAAGGAATGCAGATAGTCAACAGCTTGGAACTTATATAAAACACTTGATCATGTTAGAACATTTACCTGTGTGATACCATGAACTGCCATCCCCACCACCAAAAATATAGAGATGATCCTTCAATGCAGTTACTGCTGCATATGCACGGGCTGAGCTCATTGAACACAGAGGCACTACTCTGTCTGTCTTAGGGCAAAAGGAATCTAGTGATGACAGGCAAGTACTGCCCCTGTAGCCACCTATTAGGAATATTGATGGTCCTTCCATATTATCATGTGGACTACCAAGGAGTGGGACCAAAGAGTTATAGTTTGATTGTAGTTTCTCATAGTGGTATTCCAGTTCCTGAATTCTTCTTCCTGTGTCCTTCATCGATTCCCTCAGAAACAGTATTTCTTTATCTGACTCAAACTGGTAGATAGAAGAACCACAATTAGGAGGGAGATTGCACATATACCATGCATCAATACCACATAACTCGGCATCAACCACATCTACAAGGTACACATATCATATGTAATTCCATAATTCTATTGAACATCTGAGCTAACTTCAAAATCCAAATAACCACAGATATGCCAATGCAGATCCGGAGCCAATGAGGAAAGTAAAATAATCTATCTATTTATACTCTAATGGATAATAATGCTTTCATTTTTCCACCTAAACGGTCAAGAAGAGCAGTACCAGTTTTTTCTCCATTGCTTGGTTCCTCTTGGATAACTCTTTGACGATGTGAAGCAGCTACAGACAACAAGACATATCAGATAGGACTGCCATAGCAAACATTACAAATAATACAGTTGAAAATATGGAGCGTAATCCGAAAGTAATTTCTGTGAAAGAGAAAGCAATAGAATGGAATAGCTTAAAGCACCTCAGCATTTCCACGAGATTGCCCTAATGATTTCAGGTCTTCAATACGTACATCACCCTTTGAGGTGGAATCAGATGGGTCTGTGGGGAGTGTGGCATCAAACTGTGGTTCTTGAGGCATTGGTTTATTTGAAGCAGAATCAACAGTGTCCTTGGAGGATTGAGCCTCCTGCTGTCGTAAAACAGACATCTCTTGTAGTTTCTGCCTAACAGCCACTGTGCCATACTGTTCATTATGTTGTGGATTAATATGTGGATGGTCATCATTGACAAATTCAGTTCCTTCCTTGGTCGCAACATCATCTAAATCATCCCAGTTAGAAGACTCATCGTCAAGGTGGCTTGTTGATATTCTACTCGCACTAGCATATTCACCATCTGGATCAACCAACTTGTACGGGTCAATACAATGAGATTCAGAAGAAACATCAAATGGATTGAGATCCTTTATATAGGACTCAGGCTTCGCATGACCAGGATTAACATATGCTTCGACTGTTGGAGATTGCATAGATCTGGAAGGATCCCATTTGTTTGGAACATCATGAACAGGGGCAGGCTTAAACAAAGATATCAAAGCTCTTGTTTGTTCATGGTCTAGTTCAAAGAAGAAGTGACGAGGTCTGTAATAATTGCCACGGATCACACTTTGGAATTGAGACTCTGGAACTGGAAAGCAGTGAGTCTTCATGGAGACGAGGACCTTCAAAATACACAAGTCACTCACGAGTCAGTAAGCTTATGAACCTATGACCAGATTAACCATACATACATGGGTATGGTGCTGCATAAATGGAAGGATTCTTATTTGATGATACCTGTGCAGGAAATTGTGTCTTTATTCTACCACCATCACTCCAAGCAAATTGATCAATGTTAAGCTTGCCAGCACATGCAGCCTCATAAATTCCATGCATTTTTCGGTCACTATAATTGAACAGAAATAGGGGCATGCCAGGTTTAACATTCTTCACATATGAGAAATGGCTTGAAGGCAAACCTATTGAACAAAATACTGACGAGAAGTCAATGTTCCAAAAAGCTAAGAACTGATGTGAGGATGACAGTTTATAGTTTTATGGGGGAGATGATTTAATTGCAGTAGCGGCGTTGCATTATAAGGTGGAAAAGGAATTGCTAGTTAAGAAAAAGGTGGAAAGGAATTTACTAACCAAACAGCTGTTTAGAGAGGCATTCATTCATGGTGTTATGTTTGCAGCCAAAAATCACTCCTCCTAGCTCATCTTCCCGAAGATTACGGGCAGCAACAGAAAAGGCTCCATACCATTCATTGCTTCGATTTTGTGTCTGTGCACTTGGTGTTGCAGCATAGAAAGTTTCAGTCTTCCTTCCAGCACCCATTCTTTGGAAATCATGAAAAAACGTGCAAAATGGCAACATTAATATGCATACAGCATACATGCAGGGGCAAGTTGGACAAACAAAATCGTTACTGAGATAATTCACCATAGGTAGCAACACAGAGTAATATGGAGTAATAAATGTCTAAAAATATATTTGGAACCAGTAATACACTAGGACCACGAAGCCACCAAGGAGAAGCAAAGGGCAGATAAAAAGGGAAGTAATGTACAGAACATCTACTAACAGGAAAGTGGAAAAGAAAATCTAAAGAATCATGGACTCCCAGTTACTAGTTCATAGGTATGTTTGCTTCGTAAGAGTTGTTCCTCATCTCAAATGTTCATAAAACGTCCATTCTTTGATAAAACTTGAAAGTTGAACAAGTATGGACATTATACATGCTGATGCAGGTAAACTAGGAGTGCCAAATTCAATAATCCATAATGAAACAAAATAAGTAACCAAAGGAATTCAAAGACTCCATATAATGTGCAATTGGATCACCACCTGGAATAACAAAAATAATAATAATTCATAGCACAAAAATAACAACCCAGCTTTCTGTCATGCTGGTCATGAAAATCACCGCTGATACACATCTCATCATCAGGTGAGCCATCTAGCAAGCCACCGTGTTAAATTCTGCACCTGGGCAGAACAGAAGTCAAAAGGCTACTCAAGTACTCCACAGCATTCGCCAACCACACAGAAAAGTGGAATCATTCCCCAGTTTCAGTGAACCACGCACACATGCTTTGTGATATGCAAACAATTAAAAACAAAATAAATAATACAACAGTTCTGGCCTCCCAAATCCCCAGCTCCCCTAAATACCAAAACTCCAGCAATTTCGGAGTAGCCAAGCTGCACCAGAATCATAAGCGATTAACTGTTACAACAAATGCAGGTCTGAAAAAAAATGGCAAAAATAATACACAAAATTCCGGCAATGTCCCCCTAACGAACTACATTAAAAGCAGACCAGGGAAAATACACGCGAAAACCAACAAACGCCTCGCAGGAAGACGTCCAATCGCAGCTCCGCTCTTACAAAGCCCGCAAATCCCAACCCCAACTGCCCAAAGTTCAGAACCACCTCAACCCGTTGCAACCCAAACCAGGCTCGCGCATTCAGCCCCCAAACCCTAGCCCTGAAATCGCTCAAAACGGCGCCGCATCGCCCACCGCGCACCGACAGGCAAGCGAGCGTCAACCCGTGCCCGCATCCTCCCAACCACAACCACAACCACAAAACCCGCCTAAAACCCCACCAAAACGGGGGGAAACCAGCACCGATCGCGCCCAGACCGAGGCGAGAAGCAGGGAAGAGGGATCGCTTACGTGCTTGGGCGCCGGGGAGCGGGGTTGATCGGCGGATGCTGCTACAACCACCGCTAGTTCGATCGCCACGCCCGCGCGCGGCAGCGCCCCGGAGGTAGTAGTGCTCGTGGTAGCAAGTACTAGTACTCTACAGTACTAGCAACTATCGGCCGCTTGCGTGGGCTAGTGGGGGTGGGTAGGATAATAGAAATGGGTGTGTGCGCAGCACGTGCCAGGCCACAAGTGCGGAGACGAGAAGCTCCCTCGGTTTTTGGTTTGGCTGCTCTGCGACGTACCGACGAGCTCTGCCCAATTCAAAAGGCCGGTGGTGGATGGGCTCAGGCCCAGGAGCGCATGCCAAGTAACTCAGTATATATGAGTGTGTTTGTATTAATTTTTTCTCGAATACACACGAGTGTGCGTACCATTGTATTAGAATAAAGAGTTTATAATACAAGACTTCCGCTCCCGGCCATTAGTTTTTGTAACAGGATACTATAGCGTGCATGCCAAGCACTGATGCAGGTACGAATACACAAAATACATGGCCATGCCTGAGAATCATGCTGTTATGACCGGCGTCACATATACCAGGAGGAGGCCCATTAGTGGCTGAGCATGTGCGCCGGCATTAGAGGGCTAACAGCCCATATTATCTATTATTTAGCCTATTTATTAGATATATCCCTTATTTTTAGAGATATATATATGGCTTGTAAGACATTTGGATAATCAAGCAGAAACGATCTTAATTGTTTCCGGCTTCCTTTAGGGCCGGATTTGCCCTAGCCATTTGCTGTTCATCTTCTCCACGCTTTGCAACCTCGCGACGCGCCCAGCCACGCCGGCAATGAGGTCCCAAGCTCGCTCCACCTCCCTCTCACCCCTACTGAGACTCCATGATCTACGCGGTAGGATCCGTAATCCTATCAGCCTGGTATCAGACTGCTCAGGAACGATGTCGCAACCTCAGCCGACCTCCTCCTTCCCACCACCACCTACCTCCACCGCGCCGCTCCAATCTGCGGGCTCCGAGATCTCGGATGCCTCGACGACATCTGCTGCGCCGCTCACGCTCGAGTCCTTGGCGGCTGCGATCCTCGACATCAACCGCAACATCGCGTCCATGCAGGCGGCTTGGGCGGGGCTCGTCTAGCAGCCCTCCCCGCCCGTTCTCGGCCTTGCCGCCGCTTAACGCCGCCGTCCACGGGGTTCCTCTCAGTGAGCTCCCAAATTACCGCTCCCGGCCTCGAAGTTTTCCTTACGGGATGCCGATCTCGGGCCTGAGTGTCGCTCCATCTTCTGCTTGTTGGCCGCCTCTCGCCGTCCCCCGATTCCATCATGGGCGATGGGCTCGGCCGCTCCTCCGGTCTACACTAACGCCACCACCACACGCAAATCAGCCCGGTGCGCGCCCGCGACAGCGTCAAGAATCTGCAAAGAAGTCATCTCTAGGGGGTGGGCGCCTCCCTCCCGGGGCCCCACACAAAATGGATCGGGCCGCTATCTTGGCGCCAGTGCTGCGCCAAAGTTCTACAAACTCGAGTTCCCCACGTATGACGGCACCGTCGACCCGCTCAATTGGTTGAACCAATGTGAGCAATTCTTTCGAGGATGAAGCGATGAGCTTTATGGCTTCGCAGCCGGCTCGCGTCCTATCACATGAAGGGCGCTGCACAGACATGGTACTACGCCCTGGAACAAGACGAGGGCATGCCGCCCTGAGAGCGCTTCCGGGAACTCTGCTCCCTCCGCTTTGGGCCGGCTGTACAGGGCACTCGCTTGGCCGAGTTGGCGCGCCTGCCATTCCTCTCCACCGTGCAAGACTACTCCGAGCGCTACAACGCCATCCTGTGCCATGCCCGTGACCTCTCCCCTTGGCCAAAAGGCGGAGTTGTACGTGGGCGGGCTACCGGACCAGATCAAAGTGCATGTGGAGATGCACGCGTCGCGGACCTCAATCGCCATGTACTTGGCTCGGGCGCGTTGAAGGCTGCGTGGCGTTCAGCGCCCCCTCTCGGGCGGGGCAACCGTCCTCCTCCTCAACGCCAGGCTGCCACCCCTCTCACGCTGCAGGCGCGCGCTCGATCCCGGGCGCGCTGCCCCCCTCCAAAGCAGCCGGGCCAAGCAAGAACGCCAACGTGCTTGTTGTCGTGTCTGTCCGTTCCGCGCCTCACCGGCGGAGATGGTGAGCGCCCCACCGATAAGGGCTCTGTTTTAATTGTGACGAGCCTTATGTTCACGGCCATGTCTGCCAGCGCCTGTTCTACGTGGAGTGCGATGACTTCATCGACGACATCGCGGCTGATGACGCTGCTGCGGTTGCCATCCACGTGGAGGACCCGACGGCCCCGGCGCTCGCCGGGGCTAATGCTTTCGTCGGCTCTCTTCATGCTGTTGCAGGGATTCGGCCGGCGAACTCCATGCTAGTGCCGGTCACCATCAAGGGAGAGCGCTTCCTCGCCCTCCTCGACACGGGGTCGACGCACAACTTCCTCTAGGGTGCTGCCATGCGCCGCCTGGGGCTCTCTCCCTCCGGTGGCGAGAATCTTCGCGTCACGGTCGCTAATGGTGACCGCCTAGCCTACGCGGGGATCGCTCGCGACGTCCCCATCCGCATCGCTGACGAGGACTTCATCATTACGTGCGTCGGTCTGGACCGCGGCGGGTTCGACTTCATCCTCGGTTTCGACTTCCTCCGGACGCTGGGACCCATCGCGGTCACCGACGACCCGGCGCTGCCCCTGCTGGACAGCCTCCTTCAGCAGCACGGCGCCATCTTCGACGAGCCCCACGGGCTCCTTCCGGCGCGCCCCTATGACCACCTCATTCACCTGCTGCCCGGTACCGCGCGCGGTGGCGGTGCACCCTTACCGCTACCCCCAGCTCTAGAAGGACGAGCTGGAACGTCAGTGTGCAGAGATGCTCGCGCAAGGCATGATTCGGCCGAGCACCTCGCCGTTTTCCGTGTCGGTCCTCTTGGTGCGGAAACCGGACAAGTCCTGGCGCTTCTGCATCGACTATCGTGCCCTCAACGCCAAGACCGCCAAGGACAAGTTTCAATCCCAGTGGTTGACGAGCTGCTTGATGAGCTCCATGGTGCGCGCTTCTTCACCAAGCTGGATTTGCGCTCTGGTTATCACCAGGTGCGCATGCACCCCGACGACGTCGCTAAAACGGCGTTCCGCACGCACCATGGCCACTACGAATTTTTGGTGATGCCGTTCGGTCTCTCCAACGCTCCGGCTACCTTTCAGGCGTTGATGAACGATGTCCTCCGGCCGTATTTGCGCAGGTTTGTGCTGGTATTTTTGATGACATCCTGATCTACAGTTCCTCCTGGGCCGAACACCTACAACATGTCAACATCGTCCTCCACGCCCTGCGAGCGCACAACCTCCACCTCAAGCGCTCCAAGTGCTCCTTCGGCGCTGCGTCCGTGGCTTATTTAGGCCATGTTATCTCCAAGGACGGAGTGGCCATGGACGCGGACAAGGTCGCGGCGGTTCATGCGTGGCCGACCCCATGCTCCGCCCGCGGTCTCCGAGGCTTCCTGGGCCTCGCGGGCTACTACAGAAAGTTCATTAAGGATTTCGGCATCATCGCTGCCCCGCTGACGCGTCTCTTGCGGCGAGACGCGTTTGCTTGGGACGACGACGCGACCACGGCGTTTGAGGCGCTCAAGGCCGCCCTCACTACGGGGCCAGTCTTGTAGATGCCTGACTTCGACAGGCTCTTCGTCGTGGATTGCGACGCGTTGGGTGCGGGGTTCGGTGCCATCCTTCACCAGGGCGCTGGACCCCTCGCCTACTTTAGCCGGCCTTTCGCTGTCCGCCATCTCAAGCTTGCGGCGGCTTATGAGTGCGAACTCATCGGGCTGGTGCAAGCCATTTGTCATTGGCGTCCGTATTTGTGGGGGCGTCACTTTTTGGTCCGTACTGATCATTACAGTCTTAAATTTTTACTTGACCAGCGCTTGTCCACAGTTCCCCAGCATCAGTGGCTCAGCAAGCTTTTCGGCTTCGATTTCGCGGTGGAATATCGCCCGAGCCGCCTCAACACCGTGGCCGACGCGCTGTCTGGCGTGTGACGCCGAGGCAGTGGACGCTGCAGTAGGCGCGGGCGCGGCCAGGGCCATCTCTGGGCCGTCCTTCGCCTTCCTGGATGCGGTCCGCAGCGCTACAGCCGCCGCCCCGGACGCGCAGCAGCTGCTGCACCGCCTGCACGCGGGCGACTTGGCGGCGCCATGGCGCGAGGACGCCGGGTTGCTGCTGCATGGCCGGCGTATCTTCGTACCCGACGTCGGTGACCTGCGCCACCAAGTCCTGCAGCTGGCCCATGCGGCTGGACATGAGGGTGTACAGAAGACTCTCCACCGCCTCCGCGCCGACTTCTACATCCCAGGGGATCGCTCCCTAGTCCAGGACTGGGTGCGCACTTGCGCGATGTGCCAGCGCAACAAGACGGAGGCATTCCAGCCGGTCGGGCTGCTCCAGCCGCTGGAGGTGCCTGACCAAGTCTGGGCCGACATCTCCATGGATTTCATCGAAGGGTTGCCCAAGGTTGGCGGGAAATCCGTCATCCTCACCGTCGTCGACCGCTTCTCCAAGTACGCGCATTTTATTGCGCTTGGGCACCGTCGCTCGCGCCTTCTTCGACAACATCGTCCGGCTCCACGGGTTCCCTTCGTCGATCGTCAGTGATCGGGACCCCGTGTTCACCGGCCATGTCTGGCGGGATCTCTTCCAGATGGCGGGCGTCAAGCTTCGCATGAGCACCGCTTTTCATCCTCAGACCGCTAGCCCCAATGGGATCTCCCTAGAAAGCTCATTGGAGGATAGATCCAAAGACTCCAAGAGAGTCAAATGGCCAAGCTGAGATGGAATCGGTCCTGTGAATGAATTGTGTGACATGTTTAACACATCCAGCAAAATAAGTTCACCGATAGATGCGGGGATGCTTCCTTGGAAAGCATTATTTGAGACATCAGGGAATACAAGGTTCCTCAGTATCTTATCAAATGTGAGCTCTGACCCTTTGTATGTGAGTTCAGTGGTAGCCTGGTATATGTCAGCTGGTTGACCTTGAGGATAATATTCTATCACCAATGTCTCATTACTAAGTTCTTCCATCATCATGCCCATTAATTGTGAAAGGAATTCTTTGTTCAGTGTACCTGAGAAGTTGTTGGAGGATAGATCCAAAATGCGTACACTTGGTAATCCGCAAGTGTTTTTGTCTTTGGCGCTAGATGGTGCCACCGGTCCAAAGAATTTGTTTTGCTTTAGGATGACAATTTGAAGTTTATGGAGTGTAGTCATCCAGCATGGAAAAGAGTCAGTGATCTCATTATTTGCGGTATCAAGGACCTCCAAGCTTTTGCAAGCTACTAGAGATCTGGGAAGCTGCCCTTTGATCCTATTTCCACTTATATCTAGCCACTCAAGACTGCATGTTTGAGGAAGCTCTCCATCAAGTTTATTTTCTTTGAGATTTAAAACTTTCAATGTATCGGCATCCTCCATCAAGCAAGAGGGGATCGAACCATTAAAGGCATTGTAAGAGAGGTCAAGGAATTCTAGACCCATACAAAAAGATGTCGGAATATTCCCTGAAAGGTTGTTTCTAGAGGCCATGAAAACGATAGTATCTGTAAGTTGAGTAGAAAAGTTCTGTGGCATTGATGAGAACATGTTGCTAGAGAAGTCAAGCAATCTCCAGAATATTGGGGTAGGGGTATTGGGCCCTCAAACATGTTAAAGCTGAGATCTAGGACTACTGAAAAAATAGGAAGAGAGGTGTTGTAGCCAACACTAGTAAATTGATTGTGTGAAAAATTCAGAAACAAAAGGCCATAGTTTGGGCCGCAGTTTGTCGACCACTTTTCCCATGCCCACACGGGTATGGCACCATGCATTTGGTTATTTGAGAGGTCAATCCCACCGCTCACATTGAGATGCTTTAAAATATTAGGGAACTTAGTAATGCTACATGACGCCAATTTTAAGTAGACTATGTTAGGGAAGGGTGCCATTGAAGAATTATATTGTCCCTCTAGTACAACTAACTCGTTGTTTGATAGGTCTAATAGGGATAGCTTTGGTAGTCTCCAAAACTCGTTAAGTTCCACTGTCCCTGTGAAATTGTTTGAAGCAAGGACGAGTTCTTCTAATCCTGTCATATTTAAGATAGGGTTAAGTCCAATTTACACCCTCCAACTTGCACTAAAGTCCGGATTTCAACCTCGAACTTTAAAACCGGACAACTTTGGCCCTCCAACTCTCGAAAAAGTTCAACTTTCAACCTTCTCGGCGGTTTTGCATGTAAACAGTAACTTTTGATATTTTTGGGAGCGCCGAAATTTTATATTATTTTTTCGAGTATATAACGCCCTCAAATGAAAAAACTCAAAACTACAAAGTTGTAGATCTCATCGAGGTCTACAATTTACATATAAAAATTATCTTCATCCAACATCGTATTGAAGAGTTTTCTATTTTTTGAAATTTGAGTCTCATCACGCGTGAAACAATTTTGTCGCGTGATGAGACTCAAATTTCAAAAAATAGAAAACCCTTCAATACGATGTTGGATGAAGATAATTTTTATATGTAAATTGTAGACCTAGTTGAGATCTACAACTTTGTAGTTTTGAGTTTTTTCATTTCAGGACAGTAAGATGCTCGAAAAAATAATATAAAATTTCAGCACCATATTTTATCGCGTGATGAGACTTAAATTTCAAAAAATAGAAAACCCTTCAATACGATATCGGATGAAGATAATTTTTATATGTAAATTGTAGACCTCGATGAGATCTACAACTTTTTAGTTTTGAGTTTTTTCATTTGAGGACGATAAGATGCTCGAAAAAATAATATAATATTTCGGAGCTCCCGAAAATATCAAAAGTTACTGTTCATCCGCAAAACCGCCCTGAAGGTTGAGAGTTGAACTTTTTCGAGAGTTGGAGGTCAAAAGTTGTCCGGTTTTAAAGTTTGAGGTTGAAATCCGAACTTTGGTGCAAGTTGGAGGATGAAAATTGGACACCTTTAAGATATGTGGAGGTATCCTCCCTGAAGCTTTGCATTTCATGATTGCTAATGTTTTTAGTTTGATCAAATGACTTATGGAAGATGGTATTGGTCCGTATAAGCCACAATCAGAAAATTGAAGAACCTCCAAGGAAGTTAAGTTTGTGATCCATGATGGGATAGGTCCCACTAGATTTAAACCAGATACCTTCAATGTGTTCAAGGATTTGAGCTCGCCAATTGACGAGGGCAGATTTCCAGAAAGTCCGGGTGCATCAAGACATAGCCTCTTCAAAGATTGGATTTTGCCAATGGAACTTGGTATTGTACCAGAAAAGTTCGTGTCACCAACAAGCAAATTCTGCAGACAACTATTAGCTGAGAAATATGGGAGGCTACCAGAGATTTTGTGATTATAGTGAAGATCAATAGTCACTAATTTCTTAAGTTCAAATATTTTTGGAGAAACCCATCCTCTAAGGTAATTGTAGCTAAGCTGGAGAACACCGAGGAAGGAATAGTTGGCAAAGAAATCGGGAACAGGACCTGTCAAAGAATTGTACTGTAGATCAATCACAGATAGTGAGTGCAAAGCAGAGAGTGTTCCACAGATCGGGCCCGAGACCCCACAAAATGGCAACCTAAGAACACGAAGATTTGGAGTGTACATAGACAGAGCATCACACCAGTCTGCCGATTGGGACAAGTCGACAGAATCAAGGTGGAGCTCCCTCAGACTACGGAGGCTTGCAACTAAAGACGTAAAGTTTGACACGGCTAGCTGCCCCATGTCAAGCTCAGTAGTACCAAACAACATATAACCATTGCCCGGAATCTCAATCAATTCAGCAGAAACCGAGAGGTCGAGAGACACCAAATTCGTGAGACGGCCTATGTTTTGATATGTTTTGAGGAACTTGGCCGGAAAAGTTGGTGTTGGAGAGGTTGAGGGTGGTAAGCTTAGTCAATCTCTCAAACCCGATGGACGGGAGTTCGGACATGTTGAAATCGTTCCAGCTTAGGTGGAGATGGCTTAGGGAGGTTAGATCGAAGAGCGCAAGATCAATACCTGCGCTCTCCAAACCCCAGTTCCTCAAGTCGAGGGAAGTCACGCGGCCGTCGGAATCACCGCAGTGCACGCCCGCCCAGCGGCAGCAGTCCGTGCCGACCTTCAATGACTGGAACGCTGTGATGGAGCCCGCAGTGGCGGCGAATGACAGCTTGAGCCGAAGCAACACTGTCTCCTGGTCGTGCAGGCATGAGACCTGCGCCACGGCAACAGCAGTGTGGTTGCTGCTGAACGAACCGGCCATCACTAGGTTGATTTGTAGCAGGAGGTGCAGCACTACTGCCTGTGGTGGCGCGTGACGGGCCATGGCTGTGGCGGTGGGCATATCGGCAGCAGGCTCTTTGGTTGGCTAAGACCTGTTGCAAGTAAGCTTCTGAGTTCTGCTGATAGGGGAGATACTTAGCAGGTGTTCATCGGATGTTTGGATACTACCGTGCGATGGCTTATTATATACACTACAGACTTTAGAACGGTTTCATTTTAGTATTAGCCTTAGTATTATTTTTTATCCCCGGGACTAAAGATCCCTGCTCCGAACCTTGAGTCCTGGTTGGTAATACCAGCCGGGACTAAAGCTTTTAGTCTCGATTTGGGTGATGTCCTGGGAATAAAGATTAATCTTTAGTCCCGATTTGGCTCCCTAACCAGGACTAATTATTCCGGCCTATAGACCAGCTCATTTCTTCCTCCCCGAGCCCGAGCCATTCCATTCAAACTCACTGCCTCTGTTCTTCAGCTTGCTGTTGTTCTTGCTCTCTCCCCCTCTATTGGTGTTGCTCTTCGATTTTGGAGGTAACAAACTTAATCCTCTTATGTTTTATCAGTAGCTTATCTCATTTTGCGATGTAGATGCATGTGTAACTTTATATGTTGGACTTTATTATGATTTTATATAATTTTTAGCTTAAAATCACATGATGATTTGTATATATGTTTGGATAAACAAAAGTTAAATTAGTTCATCAAAATCACTTGATAGTTTAGTATTGCTAGTATATGTAGTACATTTCATGGTTTAGTTAGATAAATAAATATTTTTATTTTTTTAATATATTACTTTAGAAATAAGAAATTTACAATAATTTGCAAAAATAAATATAGAAAGTAATTTGATATGGTGGATTTGATTATGATTTCTATGTCATTTTTAGCTCAAAATCATATGATGATTTACAATAGTAAAATCACTTGATAGTTTGGTATTTTACTATTATACATAGTACATATTTCATGGTTTAGTTAGATAAATAAATAATTT
This sequence comes from Miscanthus lutarioriparius, assembly GCA_904845875.1. Lineage (NCBI taxonomy): Eukaryota > Viridiplantae > Streptophyta > Magnoliopsida > Poales > Poaceae > Miscanthus > Miscanthus lutarioriparius. The sequence continues at coordinate 106,039,988 of CAJGYO010000005.1, forward strand.
TAGTTTTGTTTAAATATATTATTTTAGAAAATGTGAAATTTACACTAGTTTGCAAAAATAAGTATAGAAAGTAGATGACAACTGGTACCGGATCCTCGGCCTCTCGTTCGGTTGCGAAACGACCGAGGCCAGAACTCCCTCTCATTATCTGCGGCAAGTGTAAGTAGAAGATTGTGATGGAGTACCGAGTCAAGAGACAGGGACCCAACAAGGGTCGTGTTTTCTACAAGTGCCCGGATCGCGATGTGAGTTTCTTACGCATTTGATTATTATAGCTAATTGACATGCTTTTCTTGAATATTTTTGATTAAATATTTTTTGGCTTTAATTTCAGTGGGAGGGCAATGGATGCGATGGTTGGTACTGGGAGGAAGATTATGCTACATACGTGCAGAATTCCCAGCAGACAAGGATACCTACAGAAGCCGCTAGAGAAAGAAGGATGAGGAGGCAGACCGAATCCATGTATTGGAGCAATTTGTTAATGAGTCACGACAAACATTGCTTGAATCACGTGAACGAGAAAAATCTCTTGAGGTAAGAATGCAGGAGGAGATCAAGAGGCAAGTGCAGCTAGCAATGAGTCAAATGCAATCGCAATCAACACCGGGATTCACCATTAGCCCCGTTGGTCAGATAAAAAGCAGTTGTGCTTACACGGAGCTGCCAGTTATTCAAGATGTCGCTGGGTTGCGCTTCCCTGTTGATGACATTACCGAGCCTCTAACAACATGTGAGCTGTACATTCCAGATGGTAATAATGCATCAATCATGGTGGCTGTCGGGGTTGTATCTCCAATAGACCGAACGAAGACACCAAGAATCCATGGGTCAGTTATTCAACCTGGATATACTAGCGTCTCGATCGATAGAGTGCTCAAATGTTATAGCAATGTTTCTCTTGACATTGAAGACGGTGATGAGGAAAAGACACTAGGAGAAGCAGAGAAGACATTTATTTAATGGCGCAAACGCTTCATCATCATTCCTGGGGCGCCACCGCTTCCCCTACCTCACCCTAGGTACGAATGAAAGTGAATGAAATATTATTTTTCATTAATTTTCTATTGGCTTCAAAAATAATTGACTCACAACTTGTTTTTGTAGCAGGGTCTCCCCCCAGCCTAGCCCAATCATTCATTCCCCATCTCATCACAGCGTCGCGGGGGGTGAGACGACTTCATCCCCACGGCGATCTCCAACTCCTACACCGGCTCCATCGCCTCCACAACGATCTTCAACTCCTACACTGGCCCCACCGCCTCCACAACGATCTCCAACGCCTCCACGCCGGTCTCCAACACCGCCCCCACCCCCTCCACAGTGACGCACTACAGAGACGTCTAAAGTCCCGGCGGCAAAGAAAACCCTGAAAAAAAGAGTTATTTCTCAAGAAATACTTCCTGAAAAGACTGATGAGCAAATAGCAGCTGAAGAAGACAAAAAAGTGAAAGATTTTTTTATAGATATCGAAAAGCAGAGACAAGCGAAGCTTAAGGAGAGGCCGTACTTTTACATACCACGAGATCTGCTGAGGCAGAAGGTCGAAGCTCACAAGAAAAAGATGCTTGAAATTCGTAAGCCTCCGCCACTATCAGACTATGACCGCTCCCTCATGAAGTCACATGATGCAGTTAAGAAAAGGAAAAGAGCATCAGGGAAGATGTCCCACAGCTCGGACAACAGAAGCAACCAATGCAAAATCTTATTGTTGCTAATGAATATGGTTCCAACATAGAAGTCTATCGACTAGACAACTCTAGAGAAGTGTCGGTTCAAGACCTTAATGCTTTTTTTGAAGATACTGGTTTAACCTTGGATCAATTGACGGGCAAAGCTCCAATCCAGAACCTGGAAGTTGATACCTGGAAGACTTATAAATTTGGCAAAAGTCTGTACAACCCTACGGCTCTGAATGAATTGGGTACGTAAATGTACTTGCTCAACAAGTGGTACATGCAGACGTGTGGCAGGGGTGAGGAGTGGATCTTTGTCAGATTTAGAGGCCATCGTTACTTCCGTGGCAATGACATCTTACATATTAGTTTCGTAAAATTGCATCAACTATACCACATGGACGCTCTGGACAAATCAATCATTAGTTGCTTTTGTTTGTAAGTGATTCTTACTTTTATTTAATAAACTCACTTCCATGCGTACGTGTATATAATTATCCTCACATGTAACTTATATTTATATATAGATTCCAGATGTCAGAGCTCCAAAGAATACAAGACACCCGTGTTGGCTTCATTGATCCTTATATCGTATTCAAAACCGATATTATTGTCAAGGAGCAGTGGGTATCTGAAGCACAGAAGAATATCATGAGGTTATTCGTGAATCAGCACGACAAGACAACAATACTTTTCCCATACAACCTTGAGTAAGTGTTAATAATAATGTAGTCTACATATTTTATGTAATATCAATACAACTTATATGTATGTACGTGTGTGTATAAACCAATGCAGATTTCACTGGATACTCATTGTCATTGAGTTAAACTCAAGTCGGTTAGTAATCTTGGACTCGTTGAGAAAAGAGCGGGCACTATACCAAGATATGATAGACATTATCCAGGGGTAATTTCGATCTCTCGCGCACAACTATTATTGAATAGACTTTGCCATAATTTATTAACGATCGTACATTATTGGTCGCACAGGGTTTGGAAAGAGTTTATTCGGCAACACCGCAAGGATTGCAAGGCACCACTTAATGTAGTTGAAATACCAGTAAGTCGTACTTTATATACTTCCCCACGTGTTTAATTACTATATCGTACTTCAATTTACATGTGAGATGATGAGAATAATCTTCTTCTCGTACAGTGGTGTTTGCGACAGCAATCAGGTAATAACTTGTGTGGATACTACGTTTGTGAACTTATCACTGTGCACATAAGAAGAACTCCTGAAGATGTCCTCAGAGTACGTATATATTAATTTTTTATTTATTTTTAAATGAATGTATATATATATATATATATATGTATTAATATTTTTCCTTTTATTTCAAATGCAAGACTGAATGATTGAAACAAAGGGTCATACAAAAAGACCATCTGAAAGCAGTTCAAGAGTCAATAGTAAGATTTCTTCTAGAAAAAGTGTTAAATCCTAACGGCGAGTTCTACTTCGATCCTAAGAAATAAATGATGTAAATTAAATGTTTATTGATATCGTTATTTTCGAGAACAAGATTATGAAAGTGTTGTATATATACATATATATATATCTATAATATATATAGTTTCATACTTTATTCGAATATAATAATGCTCGAGATGAGAATTAGATGTAATTATATGCGTGCGTGTATTTATATTAACAGCGTAGAATACGTACATAAAAACATATTATATACTAAACAAATATGTGTAACTGAACTAAAAACAAATTAAAAAAAAAAGAAAAAGAAAAGAAACCTTTAGTCACGTTTGCTCGACTGAAGGGCCTTTAGTCCCGGTTGGTAACACCAACCGAGACTAAAGGTTCCTCTTTAGTTCTGGCTCGATGACCCAAGACTTAAGGTGGGGATCGTTGTCCCGACACGGTAAGCGAAACTAGTCGTTACCGCCCGAGACAACCCCATCTGTAGTAGTGATAGTACTACGCGCGCAGGCATTTGGCTCGGATGGCAGTGGATAAACCTGCCCCCCTGCAGGCCAGTAGGCATCGAGCGTGCCGTTATCATGCATGGGCCATGCTCATTCAAGTTGTTCCACTCTATGCGTCCTATCGCATGTAAGCGACGACCAGTCCCCTTCAGTGCTTGACTAGGTTTACTGTAGTTCGATCAGATCTGTCAACAGGGCGTTTTCATGCTTGAGCTTAGTTTAGCTGTGTTTTTGAGGTAAACGCTAGCGGTCATCCTACGACGGCCATTTTAGACACAGTCTACATATATGACCGATTAGGCTATTTAGATATTTGTACATTAGCGTGTGGTGATTATACCAAAAAAACATTTAACAGCTAGCTATATATTTTTTTATAGATATGCACTACATTAATCTTTCAACAAATTCCGGAACACCATCTAGAGTACAAATATCTGAAGATAACTAACGTAGTGGTTACAAGGAAAGAGAAGGTCATACATCAGCTGGAGTCATTGCAAAGAAGATATCTTCCAACTCAAATTACTTTTACCGCTACACCCCACAAGTATGTTTTTCCCTTCGAATTTCTCACATTTGAAATTTGAATTTTTCAAAAGACCTTGGATGAAGAAACAACCAATACAAAAAATGTAGATCTCAAAAAATTATACAACTTTATAGTTCAAAACTTTTTCATTTGAAATCATCTATCTAAGGAAAATCATATTTGAATTTCTCACATTTGAAATCCAAATTTTTCGACAACCTCGGATGGAGACAGTACCAAAACAAATTTTGTAGATCTCAAAAAGTTATACAACTTTGTAGTTCATAACTTTTTCATTTGAAATCATTTATCCAAAAAAAATTATATTTGAATTTCTCACATTTGAAATCCAAAATTTTCAAACGACCTCAGATGGAGAAATGACCAAAAACAAATAAAGTTGTAGATCGCGAAAGTCTATAAAACTTTATAGTTGACAACTTTTTCATTTGAATTTGTCTAGGATCCTAAATACTCATTTTAAAATCGGATAGACATAAAATAAGAAGGACGAATATCCAAACTAGATACAAATGTCTTATGGGTGGAGTAGCTAGGGAAGGCACGCGTAAGGCCAGAGGTCGCGGGTCACGGGTTCGAATCCCCGCGGGAATTGCGATGGTTGTGCGCTTGTGGCTGGTTGGTGGGGTCTTCCTGTAATTAAAAAACTTTTTTTGCTATTTTTTTTTTGCTTTTTATTTGTCCCGGATATGTAATTTTAAAAAATAATTTGCAAGGGCGGCTCGTTTTTGAATCGCCCCTAAAACTACCGAACCACCCCCTATAAATCAATTTTTAGGGTGGTTGGTCAACCGTCCCTACGAATTATTGATTTCTAACGACGATTGGGTAGCAGCCCCTATAAATGGTTTGGAGCCGCCCGTATAGAGCCCCTTCCGTAGTAGTGGCAACAGTGGCAACTCTGCAAACCAGTATCTAAACTTAGGAGTCAATCTCCGATGTTGAGCACCGAGGCTAACATCCAACATGTTATATATTAGGACTAGGACCGGATTAAGGCCATGTTTTGATACAAGAGCTAATTACTACCTAGCTAAAAAATTAGCTAAAATGAGTTTTAGACGGCTAGTAGTAGGTGAACTATTTTTTAGTCAAATGTCTAACTAGTACCAGGTAGTCAACTAGCTAAGCAACCCTAGCTAACTTGAGTTGATTTTAGCTCAACTAATAATTAGCCACCTGTATCAAATAAGTAGGCCCTAAGAGCATCTCCAAGAGTTTCAAAACATTCTCCCAATCTAAGATTTTTAGCAAAATTAAAAAAAAAACATCTCCAACGACTCCTAATCGCAGCTCTCAGTGTTTTAGCACTTTGAAAAACAGGCCGTCCGCACCTAAAGATACGCGCGATGCGCGTGCGCCTATCCTCCTCGCGTGAATCCGCGACCCAACTCGTGAGGGGCGACGCCGCCGCCCCGGCCGCTCCGACTCCGGCCTCCGCGCCCTTCCGCCCTCCCCTTACGGCTCCATCCATCGGCTGAAGGTCCCGACGCTGATACAGTGCACATGATCCCCGCGTTGCGTACGTCCTACTGTGGATGGTCACTTTCCTCTGTCGTTCCTCTGAAACATCGCCGGCGCCGCCGTCTCCTCTACCTATGCTTTGTGATGATCAATTCACATCACAACATGATAAAAAGCATGTATGATCTAGAGTTAGAAAACAAACAGCATGTGCTTGCAGGAGGACTAATGAGCTGTAATACGCCCATTTTAGAAAAGAATTCAACTCCAGCATCGTTCGGCTTGGACATACAGTGTGACTGCTCCCTCCTGTGGACCTCTTTTAACGGATCAGGTGGCTGCTTCCTCGTCCTCTTGGAAGCTTTAGGCGAGCTCTCGGCAATGGAGGTCTGAATGTCTCTGAAGAAAGCAATGAGCTCCTCCTTGCTATGCTTGCTGACCATGTCTGGCGATGCCACGCCGTTGCCGTTGGCTTCTGATCTGATGATGGCCGACCAAAATGAGCGTGGAAAGCCTTGCCGCGGAGAACAGAAGAGGTGCACACCTGCAAGTTCAGTGACTGCGTCAAGATACATTGCTGAACTCTCAGTTCCATTTTGCGACAGCGTGCAGTTCACTGCAGCTTCAGTCAGGTGCTGAACTGTTGATCCATGCACGCTGTTGTTTTTTCTCATCGTTATTTTTCTCCTACAACTAAAAAAAACAACGTGTGGAAATTTTTTTGGTGCGACATTTGTTTTGGTTCGTCCGTCTACTCACGCCTGCGATCCCACGACATCTTAATTACTGATTGATCGTGCCATTCTCCTTGATTGAATATTGTCTGTCATGTGATAGAGAAATCACGGTATCGATGCCCTCGTATCGAACACCGCTATTCTGTGCCGAGCTCCTCTTGTCCTTGTCTTTCATGTGGAACCTGTAGACCTTGACATCATACCCTTGCCATTTGGCTGGACAAGCCTAACACAAGCCTCTCAACGGTCTCCGTATCTTCATCGGGGCATCCTTCAAGGGGTATGTGTTGCTCTTTGAGCCACTTTACAAAACTGCTCTTGTGATGGTTCTGGACCCATGCCTCCGTGCGCTGCCCGTTATGAGTGGCGCGGATCTCTTCTAGGTGCTTTTCAATGTATTTGTCCATGCTGATCAACTGATGAAGGATGCTGTAATGAGCTTGTTCCACCATTTTGTTTGGTATATCGGTGCATACTTTTTGGCCCGTGCACCCCATCCCCGAGGTTCTGCCTTTGTGCTGATGGACAAGCAGCCCAATCGCCCTCCCATCTCTTATGTACCTCATACACCAGTTCACGCCCCCCTCAGTCATGTATGTCTCGATCATAGAGCCCTCCGGGTAAGCACGGTTATGGACGTATCTGTTGAGGGTGGACATGAACTGCTCGTACGTCCACATCTGGTGTAGGTACACGGGGCCCAGTTGCTGGATCTGATCGACCATGTGCATCATCAGGTGTAGCATAATATCAAAGTAAGACGGTGGAAAGCACATCTCGAGCTGGCAAAGGGTCTCCGCGATGATCTGCTTTAGGGCAAGCAGCTCAGCCTCATCGATGACCTTCTAGGTGATGCGGTAAAAGAAGTATGACATCCGTGTGATGACCATCTTCACATACTCTGGACGGATAGCCCTGATCACAATTGGAAGGAACACCGTCAGCATGTCGTGGCAATCGTGTGAGTTGTAGCCGGTCATTGTGAGGTCTTTCATGGAGACCAGGCTCTTGATATTGGAAGAGAAACCGGTCGGCACCTTGATACCCCTAAGCAACTTGCAAATAGTCGTCCTCTCACCTTGTGTTAGGTTGTAGGCCGCACCCGGGATATCGACTTTACCGTTCTGAGGCAGTTCCGGGTGAAGTTCCGGCCTGATGCCCTGGTTCACAAGATCCATCCGTGACTTGAGACCATCCTTCGTCTTGCCCTTGATGTCCAGCAAGACACCGATCGTGCTTTCAAAGACATTCTTCTCCAAGTGCATGCAGTCGATGGCATGGGGTGTATTCAGTGTTTCCTAGTACGACAGGTACTTGAAGAAAATTGACTTCTTCTTGAAAGGAACGGCAGGGACAACAGGCGGTGCTTCCTCCATCTTGTCCCGCTTTCGCTTCCTTGTCTGTTTTGTGCCCTCTTTCGGTAGCTTCATCTTCTTTCCGAACTTGACCTGATCCATATCCTTGACTATCTCATACACCTTTGTCCCCCAACTAGTCTACGCCGGTTCTTCACGCTGCGGCTCATCCTGACTGTCAAAGTATTTATTCATAATACTTCTTCTATACCTGTGATTTTTTATGAGGAACCGTCTGTGCCTTGTGTACACCATCTTGTTGGATCCCTTAAGGTAAGTGTAGCAGGTCTCGTCGATGCAAACTACGCAGCCGATCTTCCCTTTGATCTGCCCTGATAGTGAAAAGAGATCGGGGTAATCGGTGATGGTAAAAAGATGATTGCTTTTAGGGTGAACTTCTCCTTGCGGGACGCATCCACCATCTGGACCCCAACATCAAATAGTATCTTCATATCCTCCATGAACAGCTCTAGGAACACATCTATATCGTTGCTGGGCTACCTCGGTCCAGAGATAAGCATGGTCAACATAAGGTACCTGCACTTTTGACATAGATGGGGATGTAGGTTGTAGATGGTGAGGACAACCGGCCAAGTGCTGTGCAAGCTGCTAAGCTCACCGAATGGGTTCATCCCGGTACTCAGCGTGAACCTAACATGCCTGGGCTCCTTGCCAAACTCCGGGTAGGCCTCGTCAAAATCCTTCCACTGCTTGCCGTCGGAGGGGTGCCGCAGCTTGCCATCGTCCTTCTAGCGGTCAGCTGATGCATGCAAGGACATGAGCTTGGCATCCTCTAGGTTCACGAATATTGCACACAGGCGATCGATCACAGGCAGGTACCACACCGATAGTGTAGGACTTTTCCTCTCCGTGTAACCCTCTTCTTCCTCATCCTGCTGAGCCGAGATCTGCTTGGCCACATTGCTCTTCTTGGCCCCCTTCTTCTTCTTTAGACCACCCCACAAGGCTTCGTCGTCGTCTGTATCCATGCGACAGCCAGCATTCCTCTTGTACCGACTAAAGCTGCAGTGTGGACAACTCGTCAAATTCTCATACTCCTTGCCCCGATACAGGATGCAGTGGTTAGGGCAGGCATCGAACTTTCTAAGTTTCATCACCACTGGCCTGATCAACTTCTTCACCCGATAAGTATTGGCGGACACCTTGTTAGCCGCTGGGTACGTGATAGCAAGGAAACTTAACAGCTCGTTGAAGCTACTGTCAGACCAACCATGCCGAGCCTTCATCATCAACATGTGGAGGTTAAACCGGAGCACCATGCACTCCTTCGGACAATTGTCGCCGTCCTTATAGAGAGGATCAACTGCCGCCTGCTTCATCTCTCTGAAATTCTCCAACACTTTAGGGAGCCAAACACAACGTCGTCTTCATCGATGTGGTTGACTAAATCCTCAAGTAGTTGCACATCCTCAGGTTCCTGCACAGTAGCCTCCTGACCATCCCCACCACCATCTGGCATGTCCTGGAGTATATCTTCCACCGTGATGTAATCACGAGCACTATTGTCGCTGCCGGCTGGCGTAGCTGCTGCTGAAGATGAGACGGGCGCTCCTATAGGATCTTGATTCACCGGTAACGCTGCTGTCGTCGACGACGAGCTCACTCCAGATGCACCGCCACTCGCATGTACTTTGTCGTGAAGAGTCTAGACTATGTAGCCCTTGACGAAACCATACATAATCAAATGAGTTTGCACCGTGCCGTTTACGTGGGCTTTTAGGTTCTTGTAGTGAGAACATGGACATATGGTTGTCGTCCGCTTCAGTCTCTCACGGTGAGCTTTCGCAGCGCCAACAACTTCCTTACTTCATCGAGGTACCGCGGATCAGTCACTCTATTGATCTGGTACATCCATTCGGACCTGTCCATCGTACCTGCGAACCTTATACATCACATGCAGCAAATAAAGAAGAATTAGAAAAAAAATGATGATTTACATCCAAAATCATGAAAAAGAGAGAGCAATGACGATGGGAGAGAGCTTTCATGCATCCATGATGAATCTAGAGCTAAAGAAACACAAGCTTTCTCTGTCCTCCATAAAAATGATCTAGAGAACCCTAGGTGATGATGGAAAGAGAGAGAGGATGGAAGGAGGATGGGAGAGCCTTTATGTACCTCTTGTGGTGTCCTCCTCCCCAAATCCAAGGCCTAAAACTCAAATCAAAGGTTTGGTCAATTTTTAGGGCAAAGCCTCCCCCCTATAAGTTGGAAGAGGAAGATTCGTGGGATAGAAGAGGGGGTGGCGCTGTGCATTTATGGGGCCAGGGTTTACCGCGGCGGGCCACTTAATTTGCCCGCCGCGGTAAATCAATCTTTACCACGGCGGGCGGCCTAAAGCGCCCGCCACGGTAAATCGATTAACCGTGGCGGGCACTTGTAAGGTGCCAGCCGCGGTAAATAGGTATTTACCGCGGTGGGCAAATTAGGTCGCCCGCCGCGGTAAATCGATTTCCCGCTGCGGGCGCCTCGGTGGCCGGTAGACCACCGAATAACCGTGGTGGGCAAACTTTGTGCCCGCCACTGAGGCTGCTGGGGCGATGCTGCAGAAATTCAATCCTGTAGTAGTGTTAGGCCCATTTGTATCCCATAATGGCACTGTTGTAAATACTAGCCTTGCTGTGGGTAATAAAGAGAACAGCCCCGCCCACCTTCCCTATAAAAGGGAAGGGGAAGAGGGACAAAGAGGGGGGGAAGGCTGGTCACTCAGCTCCCCGTTTCTCTCTATTCGTCATCATTACGATTCTATTCGCCTGAGTGTCCACCAGGGGGTTTGAAGGCTAAGGCCTAGAATAACATTGGCGCCCACCGTGCTCGGCTCGAACTTTCACGAACGAAAACAAGAATTTGAGCAAAAGAGCTATGGAGCAATCTTCGACCGCATAGAAATCTTCAAGGCAAAAACCAAGCGGTTCCGCATCCTAGAAGTGCAATCTCCATCACAACCATTCGGTTACTTTGGTCCAATCGAAGTCTAGAAGGAACGAAAAGTCAACCAGTCTGAGACCAGGATAAGTGATTTTTTTTTGTCTAATCAGTTTTTTTTTATAGGAATAAGTAGATATAAGCGCCTCTTTGAAAGCGAAAACTATTCCTTTGATTATCTTGATTGGCACTGCTTTCGTCTTCTCATGATCAAATGCTATTTCGGCTCGGTCGAGTTAGACGTGCATCGTCCACGGTTAAGTGGCTATGATGCCTCAGGCAGAGCACAAGCAAGAGGAGCGGCCAGGCTGTCCTGGCTCCAGACCAGTCTGTTCTCTGGTTCCTGCAATTGGCAAAAGTGCTTTTGCCATTCACGGTCAGCTTATATTCCAACTTGGCTAGGGTATATTCACCGAACCCGGCACAGCGACTAAGAAGCATCAGCTAAGTACAAACCCATTTTAATTTGGTCGGCCTAATTCGCAAAGCAAGCTTAGCGAATCAAATATTCTCTTCATTTACAATCTAGCACGCAAGTTTTTGCAGATTAGCATTTGTTAATATCACAAACCACTAAGCTAACTGCTATCTGCAAAGGCCGGACCCTAATATCACTCTCGCTTAAGCTAAATGTGCTCGCATGCATTTAACAATGATTGTTTTCATCTGGAGGCGATTGTACTTTCGCGTTTTCAGGTATTCCCTGCAAAACAGCCTTGTTTAACCCAAGATCTATTTGAGCAAGTCAGACTCGGCAAAAGCTTCTTTCTTCGCCCTCGGTTTTCTCCAAGGGTGCTGACTCCAGCGAGGGATCACCAGGATATCTTGGTCATATGGTTTATTTCCATTAATCCTGCATTTTAACTTTCTAAGCATTACTCAATACACACAAAGTCGCTCCGGCTCTCTAACTAAAACCTTCAGGTCTTCGGGTTTTGCACGAAATCTCTGCATCCTACTTTGTATTAGACAAGCTTACTCACGGTTTTTAACTACCATCATTTTTATAGGAAGCTAAACTTTAGTTGTTATTATTGTGATGCATGTCTCTTGTCCTACTCGCACTCTAGACAGACACTGAAGATTCGGAAGTGGCGAAAGTAAATTCGCTCAAGCTACATTCCAGTTTTTGGTATCCAACAAGCCAAGGGTGAACGGCGAAGCCTCACATTCCATCAAGGCAATCCAAAACCATGGCACCTCCTGAACTATCCACAAACTCCCGAACTGAGCACAACGCTTCAGCACAAGCTATACTTATACAAGGGCCACGCACGAAGAAGCTTTCGGTTTTTATCATCCAGGTCACGAGCGTCAGCTGAATGGCGAGAAGTCTAGACGAGCAAGCAGTCTGCTCAACTGGCAGCAGGGCGTTTAATTGCCACAATCACTATTCGATGCATTCCCAAGCAACTTTCTGGATTATTTATCTGGATTTTGGACCGATATTTGGATACATATTTCCCGGCTCTCCCCACTGGATTTCGGGGGCTAATAATCTGGAAATATAGGTCGTCAGATTGCAAAGGATTGTTGAATCCATCCTCGGATGATGGGTGCTTTATCTTCGTCTTAATTTATTCACCGAGCTTCAAGTGATATTTCATCACTCTCCTCAAATGTGCAGGTTCATACTATTTCATTGAGGTAATAGTGTAGCACCAAGCTATCACACGGGCAATCTCAAACTTTTCGCAACAATGTTTCTTCACTGACCTTGAGATTACTATTGCATTATTGCAGCAATGTTTCTTCACTTACCTAGTGATTACTATTGTATCATTCGGCTTGTTTTTTCTTGTAAATGCTTTCATCATATCCATGAATAAAAAGTCTAAGGGCTCAAGACTTCGACCCTTTGACCAGACGAAAGGGCGAAGCAAACGAAAGCCTAAGGGCTCAAGACTTCGACTCTCTGAACATGCGAGAGGCGAAGCAAACGAAAGCCTAAGGGCTCAAGACTTCGACCCTCTGAATAGGCAAGAGGCGAAGCAAACGAAAGCCTAAGGGCTCAAGACTTCGACCCTCCGAACATGCGAGAGGCGAAACAAACGGAAGCCTAAGAGCTCAAGACTTCGACCCTCAGAACAGGCGAGAGGCGAAGCAAACGAAAGTCTAAGGGCTCAAGACTTTGACCCCCCGAATAGGCGAGAGGCGAAGCAAACGAAAGCCTAAGGGCTCAAGACTTCGACCCTCCGAACAGGTGAGAGACGAAGCAAACGAAAGCCTAAGGGCTAAAGACTTCGACCCTCCGAACATGCGAGAGGCGAAGCAAACGACCTAAGGGCTCAAGACTTTGGCCCTCCGAACAGGCGAGAGTCGAAGCAAATGAAAGCCTAAGAGCTCATGGCTTCGACTCTCCGAATAGACGAGAGGGTGAAGCAAACGATAGCCTAAGTCATGCTGAGGGGCTGACATCAAAGTCCTATCCAATACTTTAACATTCCGAAGATACACAAAGGCAAAGCTAAATAAAAATCCCATTATTGTTATGTGCAAATGCGTCCAACATATATATCACGATATCCGTCCAAAAACATCCATTCACCTAATGAGCACTTCTGTCCGAGCCGAAAGGGAGCCTCATCTTCATAAGGCCCCCGATATCGGCAAAAATATACTCAATGAGATCAACTAGTCAGCATCCGCAAATTATCGCATGCACCCTTTATGATCTCTATGTACATAACGATACCAAAAAGATCTCAGCAACCTTAGGTTACTTTAAAAAATAATGATAATAATATATACACAACCAAACCATAATGATAAAAGGTGCTCAATCAAGAGCATGAACACTCTACTCGCTTTTCGCTGGCTCAAGCAGCGTCCAGAGATTAAAACAAGTATGTGCTTCGAAAGATAACAATTTGCATATCTGTAGCGATTGTAATTTTGTAGGCGGTACCTAAATGTTATAAAGCCGCATTCATTCAGGACCAGCCACCTAGGCTAAGCGAAAGCTATTTCGGGTGATCTTTGATTGAGCAACTAAATTCATTGTTAACATTGGGTCACCTTGGTGACTAGTCTCATGCGAAAAGCCAAAAGACTACACATCTCATTCAGAAATATGGAAACTAAAGCAACCGCCGAGGGGCTCGTTTTCGCCCCTATTCCCTCCTCGCCTCAAAAAGTTTGGGGGAGTTAGCGCTGAAATAGTATAAAAGCGCCGAGGGGCTCGTTTCGCCTTCATTCGCCCCTCGCCTCAAAAAGTTTAGGGGGAATTGGTGCCGAAATAGTATAAAAGCACCGAGGGGCTCATTTCGCCTCCATTCGCCCCTCGCCTCAAAAAGTTTAGGGGGAGTTGGCGCCGAAATAGTGAAAAGCACCGAGGGGCTCGTTTCGCCTCCATTCGCCCCTCGCCTCAAAAAGTTTGGGGGGGAGTTGCGCCGAAATAGTATAAAAGCGCCGAGGGGCTCGTTTCGCCTCTATTCACCCCTCGCCTCAAAAAGTTTGGGGGGAGTTGGCGCTGAAATAAGCACCGAGGGGCCCGCTTTGCCTTTATCCTCACCATCGCAAAAAGATATCCTGTCACCACAATAATAAATAATATAAATAAAAAATAAACCCAGCAATTTATCAGTCGGAACAACATTTCAGGAAAAGATCCCCATCGCCGCCTTCGGCACTTTCGCCAACGACTTGGCGTCGAGGAGCCTTCCACGGCATCTCTGACTTCTCCATCGTCGTCATCGAAAGGGTAACATAGCCGCCAGCCAAAGGGATTTGGCGCCAAGCGAATTGGACAAGCAATCCGCCCGATGATAGAAGCTTTGCCTGGCGCCCATAAATGAAGGTCTGAAGACACGCCATGATCATCTACGACTACTTCGACAACACCAACCGCTACGCCTGCCTCAGCTGCGTCGTGAGCAAAGGGATCCATTGAAGACGAGTTGAAGGCTATCGAGAGACGAAGCAGCCCTGAAGCTATTCATGTGTAGATGAAAAGTGTGTACCGGAATCTGGACTGCAATTGGAACCGCCACACCTTGTTGTGTTCAGCTATTGGGTTTTGTACCGAATAGCTGAGGGGCTATTGTTGGGGGTGTGTTGTATGTTGTTGACCCCACTAATGTGTTTTGGGCCCAATTGTTTAATTTAGGAGTTAGCCATATGATATTTATGCCCATTTGTATCCCATAATTGCATTTTTTAAATACCAGCCTTACTGTGGGTAATAAGAGAACAACCCTCCCATTTTCCCTATAAAAAAGGGAGGAGGGGGACAAAGAGGGGGTATGGGGGGGGGAAGGCTGATCAGTCAGCTCCCGTTTCTATCTATTCGTCATTTCTCTTTATTCGTCATTACGATTCTATTCGCCTGAGTGTCCACCGGGGGGGTTCGAATGCTAAGACCTAGAACAACAATCCCCACGTTCACGACGTTGTGTCCCAGTCAATCACTCCAAGGTCATGCACGAGCTATTCTCGCCATGCCTCCTGCGCGCACGGTCACCACAAGTCGGAGCTCGTGCGCATGCAAGCTAAGAATAGAAACATGCAACTAATTAACACATGTGCAAGGATTACTAACAAACAAACCTTACAATAATAATTGATATAACATGAAGACAGTACCCATACAGAACACCATGCACGTCAGATTATCCAATGATGACGTCCTTTCTTACCTTTGGCCTGTTGACGTGCCTTTTTGCCTCCTCCGTCCAGGCATACATCTCTTTTTCGCCCACATATGGATGGAGTAGCACCTCGTTCAGATGTTTGAGTTGCTCAATACCCTTGAAACCTTTTTCTGAATCGATTTTTTCGTTGGACCAATACTTTCCCTTGAAGTGATTTTCCAAATCAGTTCTTTCGAATGTGCCGTATCCTGCATACTCTGGACAGAGCAGGTGTAATGAGGCGAGACAGCCCATGCCGCCTTCATGGATGTCCACATGGGGAAGCTTTGGGGCGACAAAGCACAGACGCTGAAGGCTCGGAAAGCCATCTTCTCGCACAATGAAGCGATCGCCCTCAAGTCCTTCACTATCTTGAACAAGCTTCAGGTAAACCAGCCTACGTAAGTTTTGTAGCTGTGACAAGGCCTGGAAGCTCAAACCAGTAGATGACAGCTGCAACTCGGATAGAGTAGTATCATATGATGTAATGAAGCTAGGCAGTGAACTTAACTTTCCCCTTAGTTTGATCGAGCTGAGCATACAGGGAGCTTCAATGAAACTGAGGAAGTTACTGCCGAATTCATCTCCGAAATTGATTGATATTGATTCTAGTGCATTATTTCCAGCGAAGCGCTTTTGGAGGGAGGAAGCAAGATTATCTGAACTGGAGGGGGAAGAGGTAACAGGATATTCGCACCAGATTGTAACCTTCCTTAGTGATCTCATTTGCAGCACGAGGAGCTCGAAGCCATTGTTCTCCACCATGACAAATCCTGACAATGTCTGCAGTCTACTTTTCTCTGAGAAGAATGCACGCAGCTTATTTCTCGTCGTAGAATCTCTGATCTCCCGAGGCAGCTCGAACTTACCAAACAGGTAAGCTAACCGTGGGAGCATGAACACTTGCATAGGCAAGGTTTTGACCTCTGTCTCCCGAATGTCCAATGTCTCTAAAGATCCGAGTTTTTCAATTTCACTGGGAATCCTGTGAACATCACTGCCCCTGAGGCTTAAGTACTTGAGAAATATCAGTTTGCATATGCTCTGCAGGACCCTGTTGTCTACGCGCTCACAACCCTCCAGATCCAAAACTCGCAGCAACCAGCAATCCTGGAAATCAAAAGGCACAGTATTGCAGATTGTTAGTGACCTGACACGATCCAGTCCGATTCCCAATGCAACCCTTGCACTCTCTCTTGTTCCTTCTTGAACATATAATCGGCGAACTGGACGGGCACCACTCTTGTTTGTGAGGAGTTGATCACTACGAATCAAAGTTACAAACTCTTTTGACACTGACTGATTGACAATAAAGTCCACGACTACACCATGAACTAGGAACCCCTTGACCTTTGAATTGTTGCAAATCTGCACAGGTTCAACGATGTTCCGGTCAACCAATTCATCAAATTGTTTGTCAGCAACTTGTTCTGCACTAAGCTCACCGTCTCCCACAACCAGTCTCTCGGCTATCCATCTTCTGATTACTCTCTTCCTCTTGACCAAATGACCATACGGAAATGTGCTTAAAGATAGCAAGCACATCCTATGACCGTTGTCAGGCAGGCGGTCATACAACTGGGAAATAAGCACTCTGTTCATCTCGGTAAACACACCCGGTGCACCAGGCAGTAGATGATGTCCACTCCGGTGCAAATACTTGGCTGCGCTAATAAGTGCAAGTGGTACACCACCACATTTCCTCAAAGTGTCTCCTAAAGCATACTCAAGGGCAGGCGTACGATTTGCTCGACTGCCAACCTTTGTCCAGAATAATTCTGCAGACTCTGCAGAGTCAAGACATTGCATCCTGTAAATGTATTTACCATGGCTGCAGGTGGCTGCTACTGACTGACGACTTGTTGTTATGATTACAGTGGTGTCAGCAGGAGCACTGGCGAAGACACTTTGTATATCATACCACACATCTGATTCCTGCAGGTCATCGATGATTACTAAGTACGGATACCTGCAAAACAAATGAAAAATGGAAATTTAGTCGTATGTTTGTGCAAAACCTAGGTGTGAATTGTACCAGTTACGAAATAAGTATTGGACGAGGATTTTGGATATTATATTATCAATAAACAAAATCGAAAATGCATGCGGCACCCTGCTCACTAAGACCTTTGATCGACGGAGAAGAATTTAAACTGGACAAGAGATGCAATATTATTGTATATAAGCATTCTCTTTACACTAATACTACAAAAAACGATTTTAGAGACTGCAATTTGATTTATAGAGGTGTGCCAAATGGGCTAAGCCTGCCTCGGTAAATCAAAATTTTCAACACCTATGATACTACTGGGCCCATTACAACACCCCAGAATCCCTACGCCTCCAACTTCAACTGGGCCCTCAATTCCTACGCCAATCTGTGCATTTTAAATATTGGTAATAAGTATCTGGTAACTACAGTTATAGTTGTTTTGGCCCTATATATCGATTTTTCTCAATCAACGGATGATGTGTGTATTAGTATTTTTTAATAAAAATAGATTGGTTGCTTTTAAGCAATCAGTAATATAGAAATTTTATAATCTTTTAGTTATAAGTTTATTTAGTTGAAACTTACAATGTTTTTTAATGGCATATAAATATAACTTCAAAGAAACTGTTAGTGTCCTTAATACTTGATTGGTTAAGGGGAAAAAATTCATGAATCTTGAACTACAGAAATGTATAGTTATCGCTTATGCATTCATGCTCATTTGGTCTGTATGGTACCACATAACATGTATGTTTACTTCGGAGCTAGTTTTTATCCATTAGAAAGGATAGAAGTAGGCGCAACATATACATGCGTACCTATGGTGATTTTATCATAAAACTAGATGATGGTAAGTGAGAAGTAATTTCGTGAAGATATTTTCGTTTATTTTTAGCAACGGCAGGGACAGATGTACTTAGAGTACCTACTATATCGAGGTCTTGGTAATTAATTTCGATGCAAATATAGGGTGTTACGTTAAATAATCTCTCGTAATGGAAGGTGCAGGTAACTTTTGATGAAAATTTTGGGGTTACTTTAGATTATCCATGATAATACAACATAGTGGATTATTTATATGCAGATTTTGATGTTGCTTTAGATTATGTTGGAGTAGTTAACTTGGATGTACATGGTTTAGGGAATTATTCTATTATACTTTTAATTTTGTAGTTGCAGATGTGGATAATTTAATAGGAAAATGAAGAGTTTTAATAACAATTATTGTTAATGATGATTAGAGAGTGCCGAATTGATGACAAGGTGTTTGTGATTTTTTAAAGAATTTATAAGGTTTTTTTTTTACTACTGCTGCATCTCATCTGGACTAATGTTGCGTTGGGCCTTCAATTAGTAATAGTAAGGGAGAGGGAGAGAAATACCTATCCTGGAGGATGTCTTTCAACTTATAAATGTCGGTTGGAGTCTCGGATGGTGGTTCCATGAGCTGCTGCAGAAACCTGTTTATAAGGTCTTCCGCACTGTTGCATCCTGATGCGTTTACCCAAACGAAGGATTTAAATGGCCAGGAGTCAGAACGATTCTGGTCGACAAATGCTCTCGCGAGGGCAGTCTTTCCTAGGCCAGGGCATCCGACGATGGTGATCACTTTCACAGCCTGGGATGCTTTTGGGAGCGTCAACTCGCTAAGTTCAGCCTTGTGCTTCTCGATGCCAAAGAGTACATCCTCAGAATTGTAAAAACCAGATCCAGATGGCAACGGCGCATGTGAACCAGCAGCACTGCCTCCGCCGTAACTGCTGGATCTGGATGTGCTACAACTGTGTTGCCACTCTCGTAAGCTCCTGACCCTTTCACTCAAATGCACGACATGACGCATATGCGCGAGTACGTGGCTCCATGATCTGGTGACTCGGAGCCAGCTGTAAACATCCATGAAGTCCTCGACCTCATAGGAGAGGTCCTGCAGTTGCAGGACCCATTCGTCTGGGAGCACGCCTGGGCTAGAATCTAGCACGGCCGCCATGAGTTTCAGCTCTAGCTTGATGGAAGAGATCTCATTATTCACACGGCGTACTTCGTGTTTCATATGTTTTGAGGCCACGTATGACAGCCCTCGCACAGTCCCCATAAGGCGGCCATGGTCCTTTGGCTTCCAGCTCTCCCAACCTTCACAAGGAAATGCTGTGATATTAGAATCCTATATATATATAATGCCATATCCGAATAAGAGAAAACTAAAATATGTGGTACCTCATCATTAATAAAAAACATAAAGAATGAACATCTTTTGTTACAACATCCAATGGTCTATTCAAAATAATATGGAAGGGTACAGTTTACCTACTTGATATTTTTTTTTTGAGAATGATGAAACTATAGATAATGCTTTTTTTATTGTGCCATAGTAAGAGTGGTCCGGTGGTGTGGATTGTTGAACTTAATCCCATAAACAGCATTTCATTTTCATACATATAAATACTTATTATATATGCACGTCTTACTTTGTTCAGTTCACTAGCAGCATGTTTAGGAGTGGTCCTCTGCCTTGCATCGTGCTGCGTTCATGGTGCAGCCATGTCTATGCTTGCGACGCCACAAATGGGGCGCTCCCGCATGAGGCGGGCACGATGCAACATGAATGGGGCATGCACGTTCACCCACGTATTACGATCAAAGGACGTTTGTTGTTGTCGTGCCAGAAAAATATATATAGTTCCGTGTGTTTATCATATTCAATTTTGTGTGGGCATTCTTTCGTAGCCAATCGCCGGCTGAGCCACAAATTCTGTCAGCTGGTTGCAACATTTAGTAGCAGAGCCATTTGAAGGTGGCCTCAGGGGTTCATGTACAAATCATCCACGAGATCTCAATCACCGAAGAAGCAATCATTACAAAAAAACATTTTCAGAATACTATCTCTTTGATTAATAGAAGCGGCACATCTAGCCACCCATCCCCATAAATAGTCTGGCGACCTCCATTTCTGGGGTGCCATCGGAGATGTGGTCGATGCTGGTGGCCAAGAAGACGACGAAGGAGGCATTGGAGATTTTAGAAGATGATGATTATCGGTGTAGATCAGGTCAAGCAAGCCAATGCCCAATGGCTTCTCAAGGAGTTTGAGAACATCGGCTTTGAAGGATGATGAGACAGTGGATGACTTCATGATTGCACATCAACACCCTCGTAGACAACTTACGAACGCTCATTGAGAAGATCGAGGATGCCCATGTTCTGTAGAAATCTTGTGTGTGGTGTCGCCATGGTACTCCTAGATTGCGCTTTTGACAGAGACAGTAATAGATCTGAAGTCGTTATCTATGGAAGAACTCGTGGTGTGACTGCATGCCACTAAAAATGCTAAGGGTGCCATCATGGACATACAAGGAAGTATATAAGATTCTAGCAAAGAAGGATTGGCTGGGCAAGTACAAACATCACCTCCTCTCTGAGTAATCATCTTCATCAAGCGGTGATCGGCCAGGGGAAAGAACTATGGAAAGATGAAGGTTGGGGCGTGCACCGAGCATCGTGATCCCGTCGCCATACTACCGTCAGACGGAACACACGCTGAAAGGAAAGGTGCATTAACTTTGGCATCTACGGGCCACTGTGTGAAGGTGTGCAAGTGCATTGGATCAGTGTTGTTGTTGACCAACAACCATGGCACAAGTTAACTTTATCCCAAAATTAAAGAACAACACCATCATTCTTGATCAGCGGAGAAGGGTGGCTATGAGATACAGATTGAGGATGTTGTCCATACTTTGTTTGACACTAAGTGCACTCTACAAGCACACGTGCACACACCAAGAAATGCTGAAGACGCAGATTGTTGCACCTATGTGCTTGATGGTGAAGGCTGATGAACATGTGCGGTTGTGGCACAATTACTAGGGGTAACTGAAGTTTTAGCCCCTTGGTGAAGTTGCCAAGACGATGATAGAAGGAGTTCCATTCATGGATCATTGGAGGAGTTCTCTGCGATGGCTATGATGATAAGCCTAGATGAGAGGACGCCATCCAAGGCATCGCGCGGTAGGAAACCCAAGGTGTACATAGAATGGAGTCACTCTACCACCCACCATAATTATTGCCATCTTTGGATCTATTAGAAGCAAATAGTTAGTAGCCTAATAGCTAGAGGTTGGATTAATTGGGTTCTATAGCACTGGTGGTTGAAATAGTAGAATTATTTAAAATGCTCCTACCTTTATTTTGTCTAGACGGGGAAGCCTTGGAAGGGGCCAATGCAGTGGTGGGAGGGTAAAATGGTCTTTTGGCAACCTATTAGTTGGTTTTGACCAAGTAACAATGAGATAAATATTTTTTTTGAGAATTACACGGTACCATGTAGACGCCGACACGCATAGCTGAGTTAGCTATCAAATCATAATAGCTAATTTTATATGGTAACGTTATGGTAAAATAGTCCATCAACCCGACACGCATAGCAGAGCGTGGGCCAGAATCAATATTGGTTACTACAAATTGCCTTTGACTAATAAAAATTACTCCAAAGGAATCTGAAAGGACAAAAGGTATAGCCACCTATATATGTACTAACCCCTGTTTCATGATGTTTGAACTTTGTATCAAGGAATTATATGTTCAATAATGATTGTACTATCAATATAGATATGTCAAATACTTTTTTAAATGTATAAATATATCTAAAGTAACTACTTATATAAATTACATGTCATGGATATTAAAATAATTTCAAATATTTTGTTAATATCGTTACAATATAAATCATTCAGGAAATATTTTTCATGATCGCTGAAACATGTATTTTATCGTGGATGCATGCATGTGTATTTGATCTGTATGATAGTACAATATGTATATTTACTACAGTCAAACTTTGATATATTAATATAAAAAGTGGATAATATGGAAACATATATATACTTTATTGTTATTTTTTTGAAAAAGATAGTATCTAATAATTTAGATATAAATTCGAGAAGATATTTTAGTTTTTAACTAATGACAAAAGTTTTAATTTAGATGCAAATTTTAGGGGTTACATGGACTATTTATCATAACAACATATTTGTAATTAGATGAATTTGTGGTGTTACATAGATTAATTATCATATTAACATGTGAGCACTACCAAATTTCTTAATGCCTAAGTGGTAATTTAAACATAGATTCATAGTTTACTTTAACACAATTACAGACATGGGAAACTATTTTTGTCCATTCCTTGACCTCATCCCATCTCCATTTATATAATGGATTCAAAGGCTATTATTGTCAATGGTGATTATAGTCTACCGAATTGATGATTAAATATTTTTGATTTTTGTGAGAATTTCTAACAATTATCTATTTTTTTTAATCTAAGCATATGTTATATACTATATAAGATCTTGCAGCAGCTATTATTAGACCACATGAATCGACATTTTAGCTTTCAAATTTTATCCTTTTGTTGTAACTTTTTATTCACATGTGAAGTTGAAACTCTATTGCTCATTGCATGTCACAATGACACATGAATAGTCATTTCTGTTTGCAACACAACGGTATGAATTTGTTATATCAAATAATTATATGTGTAAAAATTATTATCTTATAAAATTTATAGTGCTTAAAAATTAAATTGTAATATAATATAAAATATTTTTTCAAACTATTTTCCACTTAAAATTTATTACCATGGAGTATTAATATAACTAAAAGTGAAATTATCAGTCATTTTTATACAATTTTTATGGAATATTTCCCACTTCATAAGCTATTAAAATAAATATTTATTCTAGTATATACATGTTTACTGTGCTTTATTGATATTGAGTTAGTTTTCATAATAGTTTAATTAGAAGTATACCCCGCGCATGCCGCTTTATTTTCTTAAAAATAAATCACTTATATACATATCATTACTATATGGTATTTTATGTACTGTGTATACATATATTTAAATTTGACTTACATGTTATTTTATTGTTTCAGATCTAGTAAAAAACTGGTAAGCTAATAAAAGAAAACTAATAGAATATTTTATTACATTATAGAGGAATAGCTGATGAAACAAATATCATATGTAGATGACTTGTATGTTAATAGATTAAAGATTTATGGTAGTTCACAAGATAGAGATGAAGATTAAAGATTATAGTATTTTACATGATATAGATACATGGACCATTTTTTTAATTAATAAGGGATGACATGGACTTAGTGAGAAATGATGTGGACATCTTGCATGAAGAGATAGAACATTTAGTGGGGTCACTTAGTGGAGAATGATGTGGACACCTTGCTTGAAGAGAAAATCATCTAGTGGGGTTTAACTTTATAAGAGTATAAAATAATATTCATCTATATGTAGAATTGAGATATATTTTTGTTTTTTATATAACAACTGAGATGAATAATTTAGTTACAATTAAAATGTTTTACATTATAATTTATTTCATAGTAGCAAAGGTGCGTGATTTATACAAAATATTATGGTGTTACTTTAAACTATCTTCAAATGTTAAAGACGTGTAATTTAGATACAAAATTCAGGGTTTTATGGAAGTATCTTTCATAATAGCATATGTGTGTAATTTATATGCTAAATTAGAGGGTTATTTTGAATAATCTTCATTATTGAAAATTTGAGTAATGTATATACAAATTTAGGGTGTATTTTTACTTATATTTTATAATTGCCGGGTGGGTAATTTAGATGCAAGATTAGGAGGTTACTTGATTATATAATGGCAGAGGTGGGTAAATTTTAAAAATGTAGAATAGATGGAATGGTTATTAATATTGATGGTGGTAATTAGAGTCTATCAAATTGAAGGCCAAGTGTTTTTCATTGCGGTAATTCTAACTTGCATTCGAATGTTTCTCTCCCTCCCAACACTCGATTCGTTTTCTTCTGCAAATCTGGCGTCTCACTGTTCATCTTCTCTAACTCCGGCGGGCTTAGAATGGGCCGGTCGGGGGAGGCAGGCCGGCCAGGCGGTGGGGACGGCGGCTGGGCGGTTAGGGGCCGTGGCGGCGGTGGAGGCATCCGGGCCAAGTCAAGGTGGGGGCACCGTGACCAGAGCTCGCTGCGGAAGCCAGAGATTGGGGAGGGGAAGAAGGAAGCGGCGGCGGGGCGGTGGGCAAGGAAGAAGATGAATAGTGCAAATAAAATCAAGTGTTCCTCCCCTCTCAAAACACTCGAGCCTCAGCTAGACAGACCCTTTCATTATTATGAGAGTTTCTGAAGTTTTTTTTTCTTAACGCTTCTAGTGAGAGTTATAATGGAGCCTTTGTTAGAGCCTCTAATTCGTAATGGTAAGATAAGATGTACTGAAATAAACCTTTGAATATATATTTGTAATCAGAAATAAACCTTTAAATATATATTTGTAATCAGATGAAGCATGTTGTACTAGTGCTGAAGCACATGCAACTAGTTTTTTTGTAACACTAAAGACTCTCTGTACTAGCATGGAATCTTCCTTTGGTGCTGATAGAGTGACTGATGTGCAATAATGGAAAAAGAAAAAGGAGTACCTGGATTCAGCATGTGAGAAGAGTATTCCGATGATAGAGTTCTTATCCTGACGGCAACAAATGTTTGGCACTTGTCAATACGTAGGCTAAACTCATATATGCTTGGGCGCAAAGAATTTAAGGTTTAAAGAGGTAGTTAAGATATAGAGTATAGCACGTGCAGTAATGGTGGTGGTGTGGCGGTGGTAGAAGGAAAATTGTGTACCTGCTGTCACCTTGTTTGTTAAAATCTTCTGTTAAATCAGTTTCTCGGATGCCATGTTCATCTGGGCCTGTCCTTGAGATCGAATGCGCAGAACTTCTTTCATTGTCACCATCGAAACTAGAATTCACCAATTTTATGTTGATGATAGGATGGCAGGGATGCATGCTAAAGGCGTCTAGCAACTTATACTTCGCCACAACTTTGCTGGCCTCGTCGGCATCAGTACCGCCAATCTTTGCAGAGATCACTTCAAGTCCTTTCAAGTTCTCAAAACCAGCATTAACTGGGTTATATAGCTGGATTGTGTTAGCACTGAAACCCAGCTTGACCAATTGGACAGTATGCATAGCTCCTTCCTTGAACTCCAGGCATGGTGCAGCACAAATGAACTTGAAATACTTGAGAACTGGGAATCCCTCTTTGTTAAATTGGATCCCTGCTTCAGGGGCGGTACTTACATAAAGCGAGAGAGCAGTTAGGGCATGCTGTCTTTCGAGAATACCAACATCGGCGCTCGAGAGCTCCTTAACTGCAATCCTTAAAGTGCAAAGATTATTTCTGAGTTGTCCAACCAACCTCGGAAGGCTGGGAAATATTAAAACCCTTGGGGATAAATCAAGTCTCTCGAGACAAGTCGGTGGAGACGATATACTGTTCAAGCCATCATATGGAATGGCCCTGCTTGAAGATAATCCACCATCAAGAATCAGGGATTTGAGGTAGCTGAGATTCTCCAGAATGTTAGCGAGATATTCCATGTTGCTAGAGAGACGCTTGTCAGGTACACCAGAGCAAGTTATGTGTAGATCCTGCAAATTTGTTAGCTTGTAGAGATTGAACACACTATATCTTGAGGCAGTGCTGAAATTGAAATTGCCTAGACTGCGAAGTGATGTCGTGAATCTAATCCAATGGGGCTGACCAATCTCACATTGTAGGATGTCAAGGAGTAACGAAGAATCAAATCGAGAAGTAGTTGTAGATGATTGAGCAGCATTGGTTGAGCAACTATTGATGATGCCTAGAGTGTGAAGTAATGATGAGACCAGGACACTCGTGTACACATAAGGCACAGTCCTATGGTGCAGATAAATCTCAACCGGGAGGTGGAGGTGGATCAAATGCTTCAAGAGAACAATATCTGAGGGCACAACTGCCACTCTTGCATATATTTCAAGAGTCTCTAAATATTGCAACTGCCGAATCTTTGCGGGGAGTTTGACTGTCATATTGCAGTCAATCTTCAGATATCTTAGTCGAAATAATTTATTGATCCTGGTGAGGTCAAAAGTCGTCTTGTCTTGATCAGTCCAAACATGAAGAATCAGAACTCGAAGGAGTGAGTACTTCAAAATGGAAGGTACACATTTGAAGAATCCAGAAAACATTAATGACCGAACTTGTGAAATTCTGAAGCTATCTGGTATCCGTGAACCTTTTGCACCTCCAAAATTAACTGACAGTCGGCGAACCTTGTCAGAAGGCAATGCATTTTTTTCAGAACCATTCACGACAGTGACGAAATTCTCGTCATTGGATCTCTCTGTAATAAGATCGGATACCATTTGATCAACTGTACATGATAGCACCTCACCATTAGAACTGGTATCAAGTTGTTGAATCATTCCTCGGATGATAAGATCATCAAAATAGCCCTCTGCAACTTCCCACATGTTTTGTGTTCCTGCAACGACAAAACCTTCAGCTACCCATTGCTTCACCAAATCATCCTTCCTGATCACGTAGTCCTCTGGATACATTTTAAGATACATCAAGCATTTCTTCAAATGAGTAGCAAGAATGTTGTAGCTAAGATTTACAGCTTCTTTTGTCCTTTCATAAGTATAAATGAATTGCGATTGTTGATCATCACTATGAGGTCGCATGTTATATATATTATCCATGCGATGGCCACAGCAAGCCAATGCAATGTCCTCAACTTGTGTTGTTGTTATTATTCTGCTGTGACAATTACCCTCTGGGAAAGCTTGACAGATGAGATCCCATACTGATGTTGAACACAAATCATCAATTATAATGAAATACCTGCGATGTATAATTGTAGATCCGATCAGTGGTGCACAATTTTGGTTACGTAATGAATAGAAAAATATTTGACAACGTATGTTGCGGTGGAAATATTACTATTACCATTTAGATGCTCCACCTTAATTACCCGACTTGCTAGAAAAAAGATCAACAACAACAACAACAACAAAGCCTTTAAGTCCCAAACAAGTTGGGGTAGGCTAGAGTTAAAACCCAGCAGAAACAATCAAGGTTCAGGCACGTGAATAGCTGTCTTCCAAGCACTCCTATCTAAGGCTAAGTCTTTAGGTATATTACATCCTTTCAAGTCTCCTTTTATTGCCTCTACCCAAGTCAACTTCGGTCTTCCCCTGCCTCTCTTCACGTTAGTATCCTGGCTTATGATTCCACTACGCACCGGTGCCTCTGGAGGTCTCCGTTGGACATGTCCAAACCATCTCAACCGGTGTTGGACAAGCTTTTCTTCAATTGGTGCTACCCCTAATCTATCACGTATATCATCGTTCCGAACTCGATCCCTTCTTGTATGACCGCAAATCCAACGTAACATACGCATTTCCGCGACACTTATCTGTTGAACATGTCGTCTTTTCGTAGGCCAACATTCTGCACCATACAACATAGCAGGTCTAATCGTCGTCCTATAAAACTTACCTTTTAGCTTCTGTGGTATCCTTTTGTCACATAGGACACCAGATGCTTGCCGCCACTTCATCCACCCTGCTTTGATTCTATGGCTAACATTTTCATCAATATCCCCGTCTCTCTGTAGCATTAATCCTAAATATCGAAAGGTATCATTCCTAGGCACTACTTGACCTTCCAAACTAATATCTTCCTCCTCCCGAATAGTAGTGCTAAAGTCACATCTCATATACTCAGTTTTAGTTCTACTGAGTCTAAAACCTTTGGACTCCAAAGTCTCCCGCCATAACTCCAGTTTCTGATTCACTCCTGTCCGGCTTTCATCAACCAGCATTGCTAGAAAAAAGATAAATCCTATAAACTCTTACAATAATAAGAAATATCTACCCTTTAATTTGGTAGACTATAATCATCGCCATCAATAATAGTCATTTTAAATAATAGTCATTTCAAATATACTATTTGTATAAAAACATTACCCACCTCTGCAATTTAAAAATTAAGTAAAAATAATCCCCTAACTTTGAATCTAAATTACCTACCTCTAACCTTATAAAAATATTTTAAAATTGCAACATAATAGTACCCATGTTTACCATTATGAAATATAAAACACAAAGTAAACCTTACATTTGCATTCAAATTATCCGTACGGTGCAAATGAAATGAAATCTAGTAAGGGTCATCTGTGATTTTTGTGGTTGATTGGTAGCATGATCAAATAAACTACCATGGTTTGCTAGAATACAAGTATTTAGTCAATTGGATGCAAGGATGGCTTGGACAAAGGCTACATGATGATCAAGTGATCAACACCTCTAGGAAGACCAAGGAGCACTGTTGAAGATCATAGAAGAATTGTAAGGAGTCCAAGACATAAGTGGAAGAAGCCTAGACGAGAAGACATGAAAAAACGAAGTCAAACCGGCTCTGTCTAGAATAATCGGAATTCTTCGGTAGTACCTTGGCAGAGACACCTGTGCTTACGCTCACCGGAATTCTTCGGTGATACCTTGGCTGCAACAGAACCTAAGGCTGCATGCCAACACCTGAGGTAGATGCTTTACGGACGAAATTTTTCCAACTATCAAAAACTCTGGTGATTCACGAGAGAGAGGGCACTAAAGAAAAGGCTACAACCATAGTGTTTATGAGGAAGGATCTATAAGGCTTAATATAACAATTATGGATGTAATGTTTCAGATATGATATAATGTTTTAGTATAAATATATAGATTATTGATATGATATAATTAAATTACCAACATTGATATGATATAATGTTTCGGTATAAATGTATAAATTCATTTGAAACAGGCTCCCCGTGACGTACACCTGAAATCTTCCCACCCACAAAATAAATTAACCAAACCATTCTACAATATTTTTTCCCGCCGAACACAACAATTACAATCCTATGAGTTGTTGAGTTACAACTGGATCTGTAAAGCAGTTTCAACTAGCATCTGATTAATTACTTGTTCAAAAATCCCACCTCCCACAAACCTGACAAATCTGACACACAACATGTAGTTACAGAACTAGATGTTATCAAGTTATAACATGATCTGTACAGTTACAACTAGCGTATGATTATTTTTTTATTCGAATTTCACTTCCCACAACGTGACACATCTAACACACCTACATGCAAGGAATTTTTCTTGATTCAGTTCTTTGAAATTCTATTTCTCACAAATCATAACTCCTATCCCTGACCCGTTTGAAGATTGTTGTTAACAAAATCGTGCCAAATAAAATCAGATCCATGAAGACTTTATTTTGACAAAGTTTTCAAAAATATTTTTTATTAAAGAAAAAATAAAGGTTTTTAAACACAACTACAAAAGTATCAAAAATATTTTCAATAAAAGGTTTTTAAACACTACAACCAAATAAAACACGCAATTAGAAGATGTACTACTACTCAGTTATAACTTAGTGTAGTTTGTAGTTATAATTTTTTTTGTAGAGAAACCATTCTCAACAAAATAAAATGACACAATTATAATATGAATTCTACCCCGTTACAATTTAGTGAAGTTTGTATCTATAGTTCAAATTTTTTAGAGAGGAAGGGTTACATTGTCTCAGAAACACAGTTGCAACCAAAGTAAATGACATAGTTATAGTATGAGTTACTACCATATTACAACTTAGTATAGTGTGTAGTTACAAATTGGTTTTTAGAGACCCGATTCACCTACTGCACCACGCACTGTTGTCGCCCACCTCCAACTGCCCTGCAGCGCGGTAAGGACTCGTTGGATGTCCATGGCCGCCGCCGCGGCCCCAAAGTTCCATCGAGACCCTGCCGCACCCACGGCGACCCCTTCTCCTCCTCCCCGCATACCCCCAACCCCTGCCATGGCCATGTTCACCCCTGCCACAACCTGGTCCGATTGCCATCCTCCACTGCCCTGCTCCGTTGACATCACCACTACCTCCGCCTCGCCGCCGTCTCCCGTCCTCACCACCTGGCCTGCCTGCCTCACCCAATTTTTCTTCTAAGCCCGCTGGAAATGGAGAATGACAAAGGGATAGGAAGGCAAGAGAAGAGAAAAATTGAGTCTTGGAGCACTCAAGTGTTGTACAGCTTTTCTGAACAAAAAGGAAAAACAAATGACAGCAGCAGGGAGGAGGTGAGACCCGAATGGTTAACCGATGCTGTAAAAAGTTCTTCCTGTAGTCAAATAATTAAAAAAACAATTTATAACTACAAATGACATTGAGTTGCAACTGAGTAGTAACTCATACTACTGTAGTTGTGTTTCTAAGACATTGTTTCACAGAGATAATTAACAATTAACAGTTATTTCTATAATCAGACAATGACAAAAATCTGATCAGTATGGAAATAATTAACAAATGATAATTTTTCTATAGTCACACATTGAAAAAATTTGATATGTAATAACATAAAGAATATTAATAATTTATAATTCTTTCTATAATTAGGCAACGGCAAAAACCTGACATGTATGGACAAAACCCATTAACAAAACATTCTTTGTATAGTCAGACAATCACAAAAACCTGATCTATATTGACATTAATACAATTAACAAATAATATTTCTTTCTATAGTCAAATAATGATAAAACCAGATATGTATTGACACAGAGACAATTAAATATTTACAATTCTTCGCATAGTTAGACAATGAACAAAAAATCTAATTTGTATTGACACAAAGATAATTATGAAATGACAAAAAAAGTGATCTG
Organism: Miscanthus lutarioriparius; assembly: GCA_904845875.1. Taxonomy (NCBI): domain Eukaryota; kingdom Viridiplantae; phylum Streptophyta; class Magnoliopsida; order Poales; family Poaceae; genus Miscanthus; species Miscanthus lutarioriparius. The sequence goes on from CAJGYO010000005.1 coordinate 106,070,894, forward strand.
TACTGAGTAAGAGACAATTAATAATTCACAATTGTTTCTATGATGAGGCAACAACAAAAACCTGATCTGTATGGACAAAAATGATAATTAACAAAAACCAATTCTTTGTATAGTCAAACAATCACAAAAATCCGATCTGTACTAATACAAATGCAGATTCTAAGACAATATAACTGTTTCTCCCTACCCAAAAAATAATTTATAACTACAAAATACACTAAGTTGCAACTGAGTAATAACTCATATTGTTACTGTGTGATTTTTATTTGGTTGCAGTTACAATGTAACTATTTCGAAAGAATTTATTTACGACTACACACTACACCAAGTTGCATCTGAGTAGTAACTCGTGTTGTAATTGTGTCCTTTATTTGGTGTTTGAAACAATTTTTTTTTTCTTTTTAAAATTATAAAAAAACTTCTAAAAACCTTTGTCAAAACATAGCCTTCATGGATCTCATTTTGTTCCACATTATTTTCAACAGTAATCTTCAAGCGATTCGTCAATCGGACTTGCGGTTTGTGAGATATTGCGTTTTAAAATTTTGAATCATAAAAAAATTCCGTGCATGCATGTCAGTTGTGTCAGGTGAGTTCATGGAGCGTAGTATTCAAATATTAATCAAATAAATACTCCTAGAGTTCCCAACGAAGCCACCCAATCTAGAATTTTTATCTAGAATAGAAAAAACTAATCTCCAATAGTTCTCAATCCATGCAGAAAAATAGACCGATCACGTGGATACATGCGCGTGTCTCCGACGCGCGTATCCATCTGCTAATCTAAAGGTGGAAGGGCAAATGTACAAGAGAGAAAACATATATAAAAATGGTTCGGATAATTTATAAATAGTATAGGATTCCTGATGTAAAATTGTTATATATATATATGTTAGGAATGAATTATTGAAAACAATTGGAGATTGTGTTATTTATTCCTTCCAATAATTTTCGGCGAGTTAAAAAACTCTATGGTTTTAGGAAAAAAAATTGTTGGGAACTCTTGGAGATAATCTTACCAATGAAGTTGTAACTTAGAAGTAGATAGATTTGCAATTATTTTTGTTTCGGTGGGAACACTGGACAGCGACAGAATTAAAAAACAAAACAAAAGGCGGGCCGGAAACCATGAGCTCACAACTTATTTTGGTGGGAGCACTGAGACGGACAGCAAAATTAAGAAAAAACAAAATAAAAAGTACGTGGAATAGGGATGTGAGCATAGCACATACAAGCTGAGCTCGGTATACATATAGAGAGAGGGAGGAGCGAACATACGTACGATTTTCCATAGAGATGTTGTTTTATTTTCTCGACGAGCTTATGAATATCAAACCGCTCTGGCTGTCGACCCTTAATTTGAGAGAGCAGACTGGTGAGAAGCCTTCTGGTATCTGGATATCGGGACATGCGTATAAATGCTCGGTGATGAAATCTTCCTCCATAGTAATGATACAGAGTTCTGGCAAGTGTTGTCTTCCCAACACGTGAAGGTCCTAATATTGGTACCACTTTGAGCTGTTGCTCCTTGTCGAAAGCTACCATGCTGGCGAGTTTCTTCACGGCATCTTTGAGGTCTTCAGGCTTACTCTGCTTGCCGACTGTCTTCTTAAGGTGATCATCGTCTTCAACCTCAGAAGAAGAATGGAGGCGTCGCTGTGGCTCTCCATGCGGCCATGGCTTGTCGATGGTTTCCAGAGAAGCAGCCTCTGGCATGGGGCCTTTCAATCTAGCAGGCTGCTGGTTACTGCTTTCAGACATTATTTTTGCATCTTGCAAACGAGAACTGAGTTCTGAGATATATTGGGCATTAAGGGGCCGCCTCTGTCGCTGCTTCATCATGGTTGCCAAAATAGATTGAGTATACCAGCAGCCACTGAAGTGCTGCGCCATGTCGATGTAGTCCTCGACGTCGTAAGAAAGTTCCATCAGTTCCTTCCTCAGGGACATGTGTATTAACGTAGGATAGTCATCCACAGAAGCACCGATGATGGAGGTGCGTAGTTCTTCGAGAATATTTCTGTGACGATCCACTTCTCCATGTTGTGGCCTCTGCTCGGAACCCAGCAATTTGCCCAGGATCTCGAGGACGGTGTGTGGATCACCACGGCCCTCCGTATATGGTGTCGCCTGCGGCGGCATGAAGATTGAGCACAAGAAGATTATTACACCCTACAGAGTTAAAGACAGGGCATGCGTTAATCACCGGCCAACAACGAAACAGAAAATATTTATCATGCACAGTAGGGTAACTTACCGGATATATCACTTGTCAGGACGACTAGTATGTTCTGTATATAAGAGCCGAGAACAAGGAGGTGTATTCTTGGACATTAACACCACTTGATGGAAGTTTTACATTTGTACCGTACCTTTATAGGAGCGGGGGGAAGAACAGGCACACCGACGCTTGAGAGGAAGTTATACAAACAAGCACTCCAAGTTTGTTCAATTCGTAGTTGCTAATGAAAATGCACAATGCCACCCTGGCTTATACAAATTACACACTGGTCCCTGCCTTTGCAATATGCATTTTTGCCCAACAGTTTCAGATTACTCTCTCTGGAGTCTTCAACGCACTCCATCCGTCCGAGTTATAGGTTTTTTTTTATACGACAATCAAATGTAACTTTGACTACATTTTAGAGAAGAGCATCAACATTTGAAAATATATTTCATGATAAAACTAATAATACTATTTGACATGATAAACATTATTATTACCTGTTGTACTAATTTGGTCAAACTGATTTGAGACAGAGAGAGTATATGCATAATAGTTTAAAATAACATTCTAAATTTGCACCTAACTAAACTACCCACATTGTCAGTAATTATTAACGATAAGGGTAGCTACCATAGTTTGCATTTAAATTACCCTCCTTTGCCCTTCACACCGTCTCTCCGCCTTCCCCTCGGCTAGGACAGGGCCGTTGCCGGCGCTTATCTCCAAGTAACCCCGGCCACGGCACCTTGATACCCAGCGGAGAGACCCCTCCTCACGCCCTCACTTTCCGACCCATCATTACGACCTTCGCCGGCGTCACCGCGCCGACGGGTCCAAGTCTTCGGATACCCTCGTTGAGCTTGCTTGCGTCCTCATCCAAAAGCCTCTTGGACAAAGGTATCACATCTCTTACTATACAGGGCCCGGAGACGGTTACAGAGTTCATTGTTGTTCAATAGAACTTTAGCAAATCAATAGATAATTATTGTTCATTAATATTGTTAACCTGCTGTGTTAATGTAATGACCCCAGTGAGCTTTGTGGCTGGATTCGCAACTGCCAACGAGGGTCAGGAGGCCAAGCGAAGCTCCCACAGGTCGTGAGATAGATGATGTAAAATGCCTGAACCTACCCACACACCCACCAGGTCCCTGTGCTCGATTTATTTAAAGATGTGATGGCCAAAGTTTTTAGTACTAGTCAGCTTGCCCATGTTTGGTGACTTGATTGATACAATCTCAAGATTTATCAGCTCAGTGTCTTAGAGGTACTCATATAATTAAGGTGTGAATGAGCACCTGTTTTAAACGAACTTTAGCGTCGATACTGTGATTTCATAATTAAAAAGAAAATAAAGATCTATTAAAAGTATGCATTGGAGACCATATTGGGATCTACAGAATATCAAGTATTTGTAATTGGAAGGTAAAATATCTTGAAAAGATCAAAGAAGCTTAAATAAAATACATCAAACCTTTTAGACCAACCGCGGAATTACTAGACAAATGCTTTAGCCGAATGCACTTCAATGAATTAACATGTCAGTGTGCGATCATGACAAGTATAGATAAATTATATTTATATTTTACAGTTATGTTCCTTGGTGAGGCCAGTGTGCACATACGTGTCTTGAAAAAAAAATCAGGCTAGCAGCCTGGCAGTTTCTATTTATTTCTACGCTCGTCTCATGCAGTGTATGTACACACAAACAGGAGGAAACCAAGACTGACGCCCGCAATGCAGTATGTATGTCCTCCTTCCTCCCTACTAGCTATGCCCCTACCGCAAGTCTTGAATATCAGTTCCCCCACCATTGCAACCAAGCAAACACCCTGCCAGCCAACCAGAATTTCATGCTGATCGAGGGCTCTGCATCGTATTTTTGAGACCAGCAATAAAGACATGGCACTAGTAGTAGCTGGTCCCATTGTTGGTGCGGTGTTGAGCAGCACCCTGCCGAAGCTCTTATTGCTGATAGAAGAAAAACTCAAGAAGAAGGCTGAGCTCAAGGATCAAGTAGAATCCATGGAAAGGCAGCTTCGCTCTATCAAAGCTTGCATCCGGGATCATAACAAGCCGAATCACAGTAATATCACTGAGTTGCAGATAGACTGGATCAGAAGTCTCAGGTGCTTGGCATATGACATGGAAGACTGCATCGAGAGCTTCAATGATGCCAAGACGGTAAGCCGTAAGAAGCTCCAAGAAAAGATCCGTCAACTCAAGGATGCAGTCAAGGAGACAAACGATTTGTACCAAAGTATGCCTAAAGCACCAGACCAGCCGCAGCCACAAGACGGCGCTTCAAGCTCCAATACAAGAGCCCAGCCCTCCTGCAATCCGCAAAGAAGAGAGCAAGATCAGGGCATTCCTCTGGTTGACCTCGTGGGCAAGGAGGAAAACATCCGTGAGCTACTGGATCTCATGCGGATATCCCAGAGCCCATTGGAGATGAAGCTCAAGGTGATCGTGATCTCAATTGTGGGCTTCCCTGGCATAGGGAAAACTCTTCTCGCCAACCAAGTGTACGATAAGATGGTTTACTACAGTCAATCTCGGCCGAATAACAGTTTCTCTCGTCAGGTTTTGATTGACGCAAGGACCACCAAGGAGAAGCAAGTGGTTCTCGAAGCGATACTCCAAAAATTACTCAAACAAGGGGTCCAACAAGATGGAATGGGTACGAGAGCCTCCAACAAAGGTCGTCAACATCCAGCCGAGAGAGGGGTCCATGCCGATCCAAGTTCTTCCAACCTGGACCAACAGTACATGAATGGCATACAGGAACGTCTCAGTTCTTGCATAGGAACCCACAGGTGATTACATTCTCCTCTTGTTCATTACTCCTGAGATGTTTTAGGTCCCAAAATAATTTACATTTTAGGAATTTTAGTACGGATTAACAGAGCTGTGAAATGCATCGTGACCATGGATGCGCCTACTAATTGTTAGGAGTTGTCCTAACTTTCAAGAGGTGTAGAAACTAGCGGGAAAGGACACTGATCAATCACCAATTCGTTTTAAGTTAGTATTAGATGCCACATGCATGAAGGAGAGAGGTCAAAAACCTTTGAGCTAGCAGGAAGAGAAGAGCTAAACACTTTGGGTGTCCAAATACAAGAGAGACATAACTCCTCTATCTCCTCTTGACAAGAGAGGGAATATTTGAACAAAGGCTACCATACGTGTGCAGCATACACAGGATGAAATGACATCTAAGAGTCGTACTTGACTCTTATTGTTCTAGATGTCCTAAGTGGTAAAATGATATATTCTGTAGGACAAAATCTACATCTTAGAATGTTAAGGATTATGTAACATGAGCTTACCTAACTTAAGCTTAGGCTTCAACTCAATACATAGCAGACATAGAAAAAATAAATCATCAAAATTCTAATTAGATGTCCCCAATGAAACCAATGCATTAATCATCACAATACTTGCTAGAAAAAAAATATATCCTCAAAATTATAACAAAAATCAGACCTGTCTAGTTGTCAATTAAGTAGACTCTAATCACCGTCGACAATAGTAGACATTAGATCTATCTTGTTGTCCAAAAATTAGCCACCTATGGATGTAAGTAAAACATGAATAAATTTTTAAATTGTCCACCTACAAGATAAAGAAATATGTTATTTTTAAAAAAAAAAAGATTAAGAAATATGATTTGAAGTACTGAAATCGAATTACCCACCAGTTACTATGATACATGATCAACATAACTTTTAAATTTGCATATAAATTACCACTTTGTCATTATTAAAGAAGTAAAATATTCAATCAAATCCACATATAAATTATCATCTAAATCCTTATTTTCTGGACGTATAAAAGAAGAGTTAATAAAAGACAATAAGAACAAGAGTTTCAACTTAATTACTTGAGCACAAAAAAATTTGGTTGTAATTAATAAGATTAGAAGATTTGCTAATTTTGATTTTTCCTTTGTAAATTTCCTTTGTCTTTTTTGTTACAGATACTTGATCGTGGTTGACAATGTGCAGTCGGAAGAGGTTGGCAGATATATAACATCAGCCTTTCCGGAAAACGGAACGGGCAGCAGAATCATCATAACTATGACTGTAGATCCGGGCTCGGGTGAGGAAAGATGCTGTTCTGCTGCTGGTCACGTGTCCAAGATGAGGCCACTTAAAGCTGAAGAGTCAGTGAACACGTTTCTGAAAGAAGCTGTCGAGGGACAGGGACGACAACCTCAGATTGCAGTTGAGAATGAGGCAATGCCATCACCGACCATCCAAAAGATATGTGACGGCGTACCACTTGCCCTTGTTAACATATCTGAAGTTCGGCAAGGAGAATTAATGCAGTTTCATGTTGATGAAGCGTGGAGACAGCTCGGTGAAGTGGAAGAAGCGAGACGCTGGCTAAGTAGGATGATGTTGCATGTGCTTCCCCATTGCTACAACAGTCTAAATACGCATCTCCAGGCCTGCTTGCTATATTTTGCCATGTTCCCACGTGGCCGCACCGTCAGGCGGGGATCTCTAATAAGGCGATGGCAGGCTGAAGGAAAAGAACTCGGATGCACCACAACTGCCCAAGGAACTGAAAACTTGCAGGCCCTCATCAAACGAAATTTCGTTTGGCCTGTCCAGGTGAGCATGAATAATCGAGATGCTGAACCAGAAGTGAAGACATGCCAGTCTCCTGGAATGATGCTCGACTACATCATAAGCAAGTCCAAGTCGGAGGAGTTCATCATGCTTTCATGTGATGAACGGGAGACAAGAGACATGCGCCGGCTTTCTCTCCACACTGGTGTTCCATCATCAGATGGAGGAGGAGAACTCGGGGTGTTGCGTGACAAGCGCATGTCTCGTCTCCGGACTCTGGCGATATTCCGTGCAAACGAGCAAACCAGGCGTCTCAGTTTCGAGAATTGCGAGGTGCTCCGTGTGCTGGATCTCGAGGCATGCCATGGCCTGTCTGAAGATCAGCTCAAAGAAATTTGCAAATTTTTGGAGTTGCTCAAGTATCTGAGTCTCCCGGGTAGCATAACACAAGTCCCGAGTCATATAGCGAAGCTGAAGCTATTAGAGACCCTCAACCTAGGTAAAGAGACGGTGGTCACCGTGCCTGTTGATGTCCTCTGGCTGCCCTACCTGAAACATCTCCTTGGCAAATGTGAGCTCTGTGCCGATTACAGCTCCAACAAGAAGCTCATAAAGTTCCTGTCTGGAACTGGAAGAAACAGGGATGAATACAGTAAGCTGGAGACGCTAGCGGGATTTGCTATTGGGAAGAGAAAAGGATTTCCACAACTGGTGCGTCATATGGTCCAGCTGGGGAAGGTGAAGGTATGGTTCGATTCTGGTGCAGATTTCAGTAGTTTTGCTGCCCATCTTGCGGAAGGGATTAAGGAATTCTGTCGTCGCGCATCAACGGACGCGAATGATGGCGTCGGTAGTGCCTCCCTGAAAATTGATTTACAGCACCGGTCGGCAAATCTGCTGGATTCTCTGGGTGTGACTGGCTGCAAGCTTTTCTACCTCAAGGTCAACTGCTGTGATGCGATGAAACTGAGACGACTACCTGCATTCATTGCCAATCAGGACGTTATTACAAAGCTGTGCCTGTCATGGATTACTCTCGACGGGAGTCAAATTCTAGCCACTCTGGGTAGTTTACAGGGGTTAAAATACCTGAAACTTGTTGCAGATAACATTGAAGGTTCCATCGTCGACCGAGGAGTTGGGCAGATCCAAAGGGAGGTCGTCATAAAACATGAGGGTGAAAACTCTAGAAGAATACGTGAGACTCAATTTCAGAGTCTGCAGCGGATGTGCCTTGTGGCCCGTAGAAAGCTGGATCGGATAAATATCGAGCGTGAGGCTCTGTCGAAGCTTGTGTCATTTCACCTCATCTACAAGGATCTCGATGTTCCTTCGGCCGACCAAATCTCAGGCCTCAGGACTCTCAAGGAACTGGCACTCCATCCAGAAGTCAAATCCGAAACAAAAGGTGCTTGGCGCAAAGCAGCACTAGCCCTCCCTATGAAGCCCCAAGTTCTGTTCAGCGTAAGCCCCTAATAATGCATGGATCCATTTGACTGGTTAGTGTACTGTCCCGCTCTCCTGCTACTTTTCTGCCTACCCTGATCCCAATTGCATACTACCGCACACTAATGCATTCAATCCCTATTAACTTAGGCATCGGTTTCGTCGAACGTCTGGCAAGATACGCGGTGCACTTCAACAGTCCTGTCATGCAGGCGCTACAAGATGCATTTATCTCTCTCCTTCCACGCCGACTGGTTTTTATTTCAAAAAATAAAATTGGATTCTAAGTGTGGTAGCTACTGTCTTTGTATCGAACTTTCTTAATTTGAAGTTTTACGTGTGACGTGTAAATTTCTTTTGCGTCAACGGTCCTTACATTTTCCCGTGAGGTCCATGTCCTCCATTAAGCAATTTATTACGAATTATATATGTTGCACCCTGAATTGAACATAATATACTTGGTTAATAAATTTCTTATATGCCATTCTCTTCATCTTAAAATAAATAATGCTAGCTCTGTTTCAAATTATTAGTCCATTTGATTTTTTTAGTACATCCATTTTGCTATATGCATCTTGATAAATAGTATATCTAGATACATAACAAAATGGATGAACTAAAAAAAAATCAAAGCGGCTTATAATTTGAAACGTGGGAAGTACTACAATTTATGCAGGTTTTTGCTACAAATTATTAGACTTGACAATTGACCTCTGTGCCTCTAAATAAATCTGTTAATGAACCTTGAAAAAGTAAAAATACAACATAACTAAATGCACGTGCAATATAGACGGGAAGAATCAAACAATTAAATATGCATGCACCTTGGGAATGGAAACGAGGCAACTAGGACCGTCTTGATGGAAGTTTCATCTTCATTTAATAGACTGTAATATAAACATTTTTATGACATAACATTTTTGAGAAGAGAGAGATGAAGTGAGTTTATCTAGGTAAAACTCTCTTGCCAAAACACCAGATAATAAGTACTCCTAGGTAGAGCTGTAAGACTTTACATGTGGTCCTCCGCTTACAAAAGGAAAGCATTGTAACTCATTATGCTAGTTTGTTCCACTCTCTGCTCTCACGCAACAGGAATGAGGCGTTGCAAAAGGGAATTACAGAGTTGAGTCACACTCAATCCCGCAGACTCGTGTAGTGGTGTCACGCGCCCCAGCTGCCCTCCGGTAGTGAGAGACAACACACATGCCTTGCTTTTCCTGTCTCCAATGCAACCCGCCACGCCAGGAGACTAAAGACAGGATCAGGTGGTGGCTTACCGTCGTGGCCATCATCATCTTCGTAGCCATCCTCGTTACCGGTATTGTGCTAGCTGCAATCTTAATACCCATTGCTAGAAACCCGCAGCTTACAGCCAAAGTGGAGGACTCCCGTCTCAATACCTTCGAGTTCCACAACAGGCGGGGCGATGAGGCGACGATGATGGCGTCCATCTTCAGGTACAACGTCTCCGTCGCCCTTGCCATTGGCAACCCTAAAGCAGTGCTGAGCATCAGGCATAGGAAGCCCCTTGTAGCTACCTTTCTTTTCCACGACCGGCGACTGAATAACGTCACTGTGGTGGATGAGGGGCACAAGAACCGGCCAAAAAAGACGGAGTTGCACCTCCTACGTATAGAAGGGGAGGTCTCGTTCAATGTCCTTGGCGTTGCGGCAGCCGAAGAGCTCAAGAAGCAGCAGGCGGCAGGGCTTTTTAAGGTGGAACTGCGCCTCTCTGTGGACATAAGTGTTCTCAGGGAGCATAAATTTAGCTTGAGCTGCCCGTTGAGGCTGCAGCTTGCGCCGCCGGGCCCTGAGGTCGTCTTGTTCCATGCTGTCAACTGCATCCTCGATACACAGGATAAGTTCTACTTCTGATTTTTGAACAATGAGTTCTGCCAGTTAGTCGATCTATAGAGTGTACCAAGGACTGAACTGATATCATTTTTTTTGTTTATTATTTCTGGAGTTTCTGTACCTTTTGATTCAATGGGAACTATGGTATCCTTGTTTTCGCACAGGCTAGACTGACGGGGGCTATTCGTAAGACATAGTATTGCCATTTTCAATCACTGTGTAATCCCGTGATAAATTGAATCTTGAGTTGTGGCGGCCACATGTCTGTACTATCCACCGGGATTATGTGTCTCACGCTAGCAGAGTACGTGGATGGCATCTCTAGGGATTACCAGGGGTTAGTTTCTCTAGGGTGTCCCAAGGGCGCCATCGGACTAAGTTGTCAAGTTTCGGTGAGTTGTAATTGATTGATTCCAGTAACCATTGGGGTAGTGATGAATAGCAATAGTTTGACCAGCTTAAGCAAATGTTGTCAAGAAATTGTTCCTTTAAGTAGCATTTTTCCCTTACTTTTTACATGGGACTCAAGTTACAATTAGTTAAGCTTGACCCGTTGTTCGTGTTGCCACAAAAATGCGTCGGTTGTGGCTTTGCAGGTAGCTTTGCAGATCCGCTGGCTTCAACACTCGATCGCCAGCGTTGAGACCCGAGGCGTGCCAGTCAATTTGACCTGCAATTGACGAGGAAAAGAGAGGTTGATCAGTAACAAAAGGGTGGAACGTGCCGGCTGTGATTCCAAACAGTTCCGCTATGTGGCCAAATTTATAAGGCTACCGACTAGACAGTCGATATCCGTATGCTCATCAGATGTTAAACGATGTAAATAAGCATGATCATCAGTTCCACAGGTGAAAACAGTTAAAATCGACTAAGCATGTGAATAGAATTAACAGAGCACAGAGAGTCGATAATTGTAAACAAAGATAGGCATGGAAGCATATGAAATCAACTAAAATAACCGATTCAGGAAACAAGCGGGGTTTCAGCATAAAGTACTCAACCCGTAAGCATAAACAAATCTATAAACCCATCAAGCCTTCTCTATTACCTCTAACAGTGGGGATCGATCGGAGTCGAGGCAGTCATAATAGAGATAACAGCTTAGACTATCAGGATAAACAGATCTTAACACTTAGAAGATTTATAAAACATGCTGAACTCGTTAAAGCACAGACAATCGGCTATAACAGCCGATTCAAAGCATAGCATGCAGCCAAGGGACATATTTAACCATAAGCAAATCGTTGTTAACTTCAAGTTTCTAACCTATAGTGCTAACAGTGGGGGTCGGTCAGAGCCGATACAGCCATAATAACAGTTCTAGGTTAAAGTCCGTCAATTAACAAACCTACTTACGTCTAAACATATATTGACCGCATGCTATCTTCGATCAAGATTGAAATAAGACAGCCGATAAGGCCAGGTCCATCGTCAGAGCAAGATTAAACATGAATAAGCAGCATGGCGATGAAACAGAAAGATATGATGCCGATCTATCTCAATCTTAATCGGGCAGGGTGATTTTTGCTATAAATAGTAAAAGAACTACGTCTAGCAAGAATCGATAACTAGCAAATCTGCTAAAACAGCAAGCAAAAAACTTACTAATCTTAATAGATTTAACCGGATAACTAATCTTATCAATATTTGTACGAGGTCAGTCGGAGCTGATGCAGCCTTACAAATATTGATAAAGATCGATAACTAGCTTTACCAGAGTTATAAGTGATCGATCAAGCCGCTGCAGCCTTATAACTCTAATAGAAACCGATAACTAGTTTATATCAAAGGTAGCAAGAGGTCGGTCGAAACTGATGCAGCCTTACAATGCCGTGATATAAACCGTGACGGAACTTATAGGCAAACCAGAGGTCGGTCGGTGCCGATGCAGCCTAGCTTGTTAAAGAACTCGCCAAGATCTACTCTACTCCTACTCCTAATGCGAAAAAGTAAAGGTTTGAAGGGGTTGATGCTTGTTTGGTTGGTTGAGGGATGTGTTCATTACAATAGCCGGGTATACTATTTATTCCTGAGGTTAGAATATGAGTCCAACTCGACTCAACTCACATAACTGGACACAAAGAAAATGTCTAATCTACGATACATTCAGACTCTATTTTTCCTTATTCTAGAATCCACCACTTCCCCTTTCACCGCCAACGTTGTCTGGGATCGACCCCCCTATTGCATTAGCGCTTAGTCGATTCTGATGCCGATTCGGGTTGATCTGTCCTTTTTAATCTGTGTCCTCTCCGTCGGCCTTTGAAAACTTTCGATCCTTGAGAAACCTGTCCAAATTCTGGTGCAAACAGTTCGCTTCCAAATTAGGTTGCTCCAGGCTCTATGGAAATGGGCTTGGATGCTTTTAAATAAACTAATTAGCATCCAGAAGCTTTTCTAATAAGAGATCTTTTGATATTTAACATCCAGATCCATCCCTAGAAGAGCGCCACACGTCGGGACTATGAGTAAAGCCAAAAAAAAAATTGCTTCACCGGCTTCATTAATGTGAGAGATAAAACCTAGTAACCTACATACCTCTTACCTGAGTAGAGAAGCTAGAGCTACGGCCGCACCTCTCTTTGAGCCATCTACGTCCAAGAAAATTTGCAAACAAAACACCCGCATCAGCAGCAGACAAGCTGGTTTTCGGCCTGTGCTCCAAGAAATCGACTACGGATGACAGTGCTATCCAAAACACTAAAGTAAACAGTCAGTCACCTACCGTTTAACCTATTATTTAGGCAAAACAGTCAAAACAACCGATTAAACGAAAACAACATACCACCGTGTAGCGTCTAAACGGTATGTAAAGGAGCTAGGCTGTTTGGGCGTACAGTCGGATGAACTGATCACCTGTGACCATTGTCTATTCTCCATCCTCTCCCTATCTACGCGATAGATGCGGAGCCAAACACTACCGAAAACAGGATCTTTGTCGAGTGCAATCTATCGGGCACTCAGCAATGAGCCTGTTTGTCGAGTGTTGCACTTGGCAAACCCGGACACTAGGCAAACAGGGGCTTTGCCGAGTGTCTGACCGTCAGCAAAGAAGGACACTCGGCAAACAGTAGGTTTGCCGACAGTCAGACACTTGGCAAAGAAGGACACTCGGCAAACTGTTGGTCAGACACTCGGCAAAGCCAGGCACACGGCAAAACGTGACAGCAGCTAACGGCCAGTCCCTTGCCGTTACTGTTTGCCGAGTGTCGCAAACGGACACTCAGCAAAGGCATACATTTGTCGAGTGTCAGACCTAGACACTCGGCAAAGGCATGCCTATGCCGAGTGTGGAGCCTGACACTCGACAAAGAAGCCGGTTTACCGAGTGTCATTGGCTGGCACTCGGCAAATTATTTTTTTCACTTTTGACCTCCAAACTTTTTCTGTAGTCCTCCTACAGTACTTGGTACCCCATGTTCAAATTTGGTACATTTCTCAAACTTTTTGTTATATTTCTTTAATTTATTTTATTTACTTGAATTTTTTGGGATAAGTCAAATTTGAACTGCAGGTCACTCGAATATTAGAAAAAAATGAATGGAAACATTATATCCATGTTATTGATTCTAATGTGAGGCCGTATCCAGGGACAGACCAGAAATTTTGAACATTTTGATCACAAAACATGACCACGAACTTGCGGGCGAATTGTTTTTAATTTCTATAAAAAGCAAACAAAGTCCGAAAATCATGAAACTTGTCGAGATGTCACGATATCCTATGTGGAGGCTGTGATAAAAAATTGAGAAGGTTTCACGCAAGTTGTGACGAACGATGCTTACAAACCGAAGCCCCGCGCCCGCCCCGCCCAAGCCGCCCCGCGCCGCCCGGAGGAGGAGGAGCCCCGTGCTGCCCACCCATGCCGTCCGCCGGCCACCGGAGGTGGAGGAGGAGGAGCCCCGCCCCGGCGACCGCCTCGCCCCGCCCCGACCCGCGCCTACTCGCCGGCCGAGCCCCGCCGCTTGTTCGCCCGCCGGGAGGAGGAGGAGGAGGAGGAGGGGAGAAGGACTACCGCCGACCACCGCTGCCGTCCGTCCAGCCTCCTGCACCCCGCCCTCGTCGCCAGGCGCCCCGGCGCCCACAAGGTATGCTCTTCCCTTCCCTTTGCCTTCCTTCATGTTGTGCAGTGGTGGAGTCGTGGTGGTGGTGGCGGCGGAGTGGTGGTGATGGTGATGATGATGGTGGAGTGGTGTTGGTGATGGTGGTTGGCGTTGTTGTGGTGGTGGTTGGTGGTGGTGGTGGAGTGGTCGTGGTGGTGTTGGTGTTGGTTGGTTGGTGGTGGTGGAGTGGTGGCGGCCGTGCTGTAGTAGTAGTTGTAGTACTAGTAGTAGTAGTAGTAGTAGTAGAAGAAGTAGTAGTAGTGGTGTGGTGGTGGCGTGGCGGTGGTTTAGTAGTAGCAGTACTACTACTAGTAGTAGAAGTAGTATTATGTATGGATTGAGAATTAAACTGCATGGCTACCCTTGATGTATATGTGGTTGTCGGCCATCGTGCCATTGTTTCTTGCAGGTTTTGGAAACCTCACCATGCAGGGGAGGTGCTGCCGAAATTTTGAATTGACAGTATTATGTTTCTTTTTTTTTTTGCATAGAAGAGCCCGTAGAAGCCAAGCCGGAGTACCCCGATCGTCTTCCTCGTCACGCCGGGTCTGCCTGCTTCCCGTCGCCTCGCCACTGCATCGACCCGCCATGGCCCCGCTAGCCTGACTCCACTGCCACCCAAGGTATAACCCCTATTTCCGTATTATGGTTGTACATCACATAACCCAGTTAGGCGTCTCCCGTTCGAAAGAGATACGGTTGGAAGTATGCAGATCTTTGCATATATATAACCGTATCTGTTTCGAATTGACCACGTTTCTTGGACAGCCCGCGGATGTGTAGATGTATTAGTTTCCATGGTCTGCTCCAATCCAAGACATAGTTTTGGCATCGTCTCACTGTTGTTCTCTGGATACACACTCTTCGGGCCAGGACATGTATCTGGAGAACAGCATGGAGGTGCTGCCGAAATTCTGTCTCGAATAGGAGTAGAGCATGGAAATTAACCTCATCTACGCATCCTCGGGTGGGATTAGGACCTATCCTCACCTATTAGATAGTAGGAACATCGTGTAGATGCAATTGATGGTTATATTACTCGCTTATGTATATGCTAGAGGATGGATAACTGTGAGTGGATGTACACGGGCCGCTCAAGTCAGGGTAATCACACCGATGAATGGATCGACAAGACCGAGAATTTCTTGAACCTAGCATTTGGAGAGTCCGCTAAAGGAGCAAGTGCAATGCCGTGTCTCTGCAGTAGATGTGGAAATAGGAAAAGACGAACAAAGAAGGTCATGGGGGAACATCTTTGCAAGAATGGATTTACGGCAGACTATACCCGGTGGGTCTACCATGGTGAAGCCGATCGTATTAGAGAGGAGGTGGTGAGACCACACGTCGAGTGTTATGATGGCGATGCCGGGGTAGCAGACATGTTAGATGACTTTCACGAAGCACAGTTCCCTGAAGGACGTACGAAGGAGGAGCTAGAGGCAACCGCAAAGGTGTTCTATGACGTGATGTCTTCGACACAGAAGCCCCTTCACGAGAAGACAATGGTTTCTTGGCTAGATGCCATTGGATGCGTAATGGCGTTAAAGTCCCAGTATAGCCTGAGTCAAGACGCCTTCAATGGTATGTTGACAGTTTTTGGCAGCCTACTTCCGAAGGGTCACATGCTGCCGAAGAGCATGTACGAGCCATGGAAACTCCTTTGTGCACTTAAGATGCCGTATGAGTAGATACATGCTTGTCCGAAGGGGTGCATCCTATTTAGGAAAGAACATAAGGAAGCAAAGTACTGTCCAAAGTGTAAATCCTCTAGGTATCTAGAGGTAGACTTTGGTGATGGCCCGAAGAGGCAGCTTGAGATCTCCGTGAAAATCCTACGGTACCTTCCGTTCATACCGAGGATCCAACAGCTATACATGACCGAGGAGTCCATGAAATAGATGACATGGCACAAAAATAGGAAATGATACAATCCTGACAAGATGGTACATCCATCTGATGGTGAAGCATAGACCCGCTTTGATCGCATTCATCATGACAAAGCTGAAGAGGCTCGTAATGTACGTGTTGCACTAGCAACAGATGGGTTCAATGCATATGGAATGATGGTGGCCCCATACACTTATTGGCCAGTGTTCGTTATCCCTCTCAATCTCCCCCCTGGCGTCCTCCTTCAATGACATAATGTGTTCTTGTCGTTGATAATTCCTGGACACCTGGGGAACAACATGGGTGTGTTCATGGAGCCTGTGTTTGATGAATTGGTCCGTGCTTGGGAGGAAGGGGTACGGACATACGATCGAGCTACAACAAAAAACTTCACAATTCATGTTTGGTACCACTACTCCCTGCATGACTTCCTGGCATATGGGATATTCTTCGCCTGGTGTGTTCACAGGAAGTTCCCATGCCTAGTATGCAAGGCAGCTGTGAGGTTCATTTGGTTGAAGAAGGGTGGCAAGTTTTCTTCGTTCGACAATCATCGACAATTCCTCCCTCTTGAGCATGCATTTAGACGAGACATCAAGAACTTTACAGAAGGTGTCAAAGTCACAGACCCTCCACCGTAGATGATGACTGGTGCCGCGGTTCGTGCTCAGATAGAGGCTCTCTAGGTCAACCAACAAGAAGGTGGTTTCTAGGATATGGTGAGCAACATATGTGGACTCATAAATCGGGCTTGACGAGGCTCCTGTATTTTGATGATCCTCTTCTTCCACATAACATTGATGTAATGCACACAGAAAAAATGTCGCTGAGGCACTCTGGGCAACAATCATGGACATCCCTGATAAGACAAAGGACATCCCTGATAAGGCTAGAGTGGATCTGGCAATGTTGTGCGATAGACCAAAACTAGAGATGAAGCCTACTAGTCGCAGCAAAATGTGGAGAAGGCCTCAGGCCGATTTCGTCTTAACCAAGCCCCAAAGGAGGGAAGTACTAGAATGGATCCAGACGTTAATGTTCCCTGATGGGTATGCAGCGAATCTAAGGAGGGGAGTGAACTTATCTACTATGCGAGTCTTAGGGATGAAGAGTCATGACTACCACATATGGATTGAGCGGCTTCTTCCAGCGATGGTTCGAGGCTACGTCCCTGAGCATGTCTAGCTAGTGCTGGCGAGTTGAGTTATTTCTTCTGCCAGCTTTGTGCCAAGGAGTTATCTCGGGCCATGATTGATGACTTGGAAAAAGTGGCACCTGTGTTGCTTTGTAAGTTGGAGAAGATCTTTTCACCCGACTTCTTCTTGCTGATGTAGCATTTGATTTTGCACCTCCCATATGAGGCACGAATGGGGGCCCATGCAGGCCCGTTGGTGCTATCCAATCGAGAGATGTCTAAAGGTTCTTCAACAAAAATGTAGAAATAAAGGGAAAATTGAGGCTTCCACTGCAGAGGCATTCATTCTAGAGGAGGTGTCAAATTTCATAACAACATACTATAATGACAACCTTCCTAGCGTGCATAATCCACCCCCTCGTTACAATGCTGGCAAAAATGAATCGAACCTCAGCCTTTTCAAAGGGCAACTCGGAAGCGCATTTGCATCCACCTCCAAGACCTTGAACGTTGAAGAGTGGCGCACTATCATGCTTTATGTGTTGACCAACCTTGATGAAGTGGAGCCATATACGTGGTAAGTTCTCAGCGAACTTGTTACATACGCCGTCACTATTTAGCATCCAACGTCCTTGTTTCTCGTTGGTACAGGGAATTTCTTGATCAATTCTGGCATCAATCAAGGCAACCTTCCCGCAGGAAGTTGATACCATTCTTAGACATGGTTTGCCCGATTTCATTTCTTGGTTCAAATAGAAGGTAACGTCCAATTTAGCTCATACTTAGTTTGACATTCCAAGTTGCTCGTACATGCGAATAATATAACGATCTATCCTGCTTGAGCATGCAGGGCCAAAGGGATGCATCTATGAGTGCTGAGTTGAGAAAGGTTACCGATGACTTTGCCTATAGGGTCACGTCATTTGCCGGTTATGACGTGAATGGATATTGCTTTCACACAACAAGCTATGAGCAGAGTCGGCCCAATCGAAGAACCACGAGTACTGGAGTTTTTACGCCCGGCTCTGATAGCCTCGACTATTATGGAAAAATTGAAGAAATATACGAACTCAAGTTTCATGGTTGCAAACCTCTTAATCCTGTCATATTCAAATGCCATTGGTTTGATCCTAAAGTAACAAGACAGACCCCTCATCTTGGGCTAGTCAAAATTGGATAGGATTCTGTCTATCCAGGAGATGATGTCTATATTGTGGCTCAACATGCCACGTAAGTTTATTATCTCCCATATGCGTGCCAAACTGACCCCCGTCTTAAGTGTTGGGATATTGTGCACAAGGTATTACCACACGGTAAAGTACCTGTCCCAAACAATGAAGATTACAACTTTGACCCAAACACATATGCCGGAGAGTTCTTTCAAGAGGAGGGGCTAGAAGGGAAGTTTGAGATAGACTTAACCGAAGCGATCGAAATAGACAATGAAAGGGTTGTTGACGAGGACGCTGGAGATGAGGTGCAAAATGCGAAGGACTTGCAGTTACTTGACCAATTATGATACGACAATGACAATGATGAGGAGAAGGCTCCTTCGGATAGTGTTGATTATTTGGACATGGTTGATAGTGATGACAAGACCTATGATCCAGCTAATCCTGATCATGAAGATTATTTCTAATACATGTAATACTTTGTTATTTTGTAATTATGTTTTGTTTATTTTGCATCTCTTTCTAAGTACGTCTTGTTTATCTGTGCTTATTGGTTTACTCTTTGTAATTGCAGGTGATTGAACAAAGATGGTGGGCGGTTCTCAGAGGAGGGTTCAGTCGCTTTACCCGAGAGCACGCCCTGCAGTGCCCACTATAGATGAGGAGCCGTCAGAGAGGAGTATGAGGAGGAGCAACCGCAGGATGAGGGAGTCGTCGCCTCCCGCCTCGTCGCCTATGGGGGAGTAGGTGACGCCCAGGGACGAGGAGGAGCACGTTCGGTAGACGGACGACGAGGAGGAGGCGACACCAGGGGGTTCCGCTTCCTCTGGTTCATCGGGCGTCTACTTCCGAGGTCCCGTGAGCCTCCCTTAGCGACCGATACCTCCTCATCAACGTCCGCTGATTCGACGCGATGGGGAAAAGTAACTTTCGATGTTATCACTACTTGTTCATATGATATGTTGAAAATCTAAATTGAATCTAATAATTTTTCTTAATCACTTGTGCACGAACTAGACGATTATAGCGACTGGAGGTGCTCACACACGCTGAGTCAATGGCATCCTGGGTCTTCTATGCAGGGAACACTTCCTTGGCCTGGTTGAGTACGCCGAGGTGACGGGGCCGACTTACACGTTTGACTACTACGCCGCCGCCCCCGATGCTAGAGATTTTGCTGGCAAGGAATTCCCCAACAAGGCGGCGCGGGTGAAGCAGGAGCTGTGGGTAAGTCTTCTTTGCACTACATTGCTCAATAAATCGCATTCATTGGACTTTCTCAAAATAATGAATGGATACATCATGTCTGTATGCAAGATTTCTTCAGATGCCAGGAGGGATTTGAGGCTAGAGCGGATTTGGTGGCTACCAAATGCCGCAAGAAACTCATCGTGGACATGCATTACGAGCCGTGGATCCAGGCCATCATAAATTACCATAGGACCATCCTTAGCACGAAGGTCAGCAAAGCTGACGCAAGAACCATGACGCTGGAGCCAGAACAGTACCTACAGGTAAATACAGAACATTAATTATTACTGATTCCTTTTGAGATTAAGTAGGCTTAATTTCATCTTCTTATATCTCATATACTTGATGGCCTGTAGATGATTCCTTATTGGTGCGCCACGCATCCCGAGTGCTGGGAACAAATGGTGGACAGGTGGTGCTCCCCCGAGTGGTTGGAGCAACACAACACTTGCCAGGAGCGCCGTTTGATGATGCCAGGTGTACTACACCATCAAGGCAGCCGCAGCCTCAGCGGATACACACAAACATGAGTACGCGAATTCATTTATTTATTCTAACGCTCAACTCTGCATGATTTCTAATCATCTTCATGTTTTTCTCGCAGTCATCGTCACATGGTGGCCAGCCTTGCTCCTAGTTCAAGGCACTTGCTCCGACGTCGACTACAACCTAGAGGACCCGCCCAAGGCGTACAGCAATGTGACCATCCACAGCCACCTCAGCGAGTACACGTCAGCGGCAAGGGAGGTCCATGGGCCAGAGTACGATCCGAGCACCTAGGACCTTGATGGAGAAATCATCATGAGGGTGGGAGGAGGCAAGAAGCATGGGCGGTTCTGGCTTGGTGACGACGCACTCGACACGGCCAGTACTCCCACTCTCTCCCAGATTCGAGCAAGGAGCACTAGCGCGAGCCCGGCCATACGCCCACTGGATGGCAGCACTCCAGGTTACTCCTGTTTTATTCGTCATTTATTGACTTTTACATACCTTAGCTTTATATTATTGAAACATTGGGGTGAAATATTGCAGGCCCAGGTGGAGGCTATGGTGGCCGAGCGGGAGGCCGATTGGCAGAGGATGGAGGCTATGGCGGTCGAGGGCCGAGCAGCAGAGGATGGCAGAGATTCTTCAGTACATGCAAACTCTTGGGGCCCATACGGGTATACCTATGCCACCTGGGCTATTCGCTCCAAGCTCCAACTCCTCCTGCATCTACTCCTGTGAGTATGAGTATGAATAATTTAGTTTTTATGCTCATCTTTAGTGTCAAACCACAACAATACTTGGAACCTAGTGGAGTATGAATGTTTGTCATGTTTGGTATATATTTATCTTGTCTCACACATGCAATCTCTTCTCCTTTGTGCAGCGTCAATCGGCGGCATCGAATGAGGTGCCTCATCACCTCGGAGAGTCACCGGGATCGCATGCTGGGCCTCACCAACCCCGACAGTCGCCGTGAGTAGCTTTTGTGAACTTTGGTTACTTGTGAGATATTTGCACTTGTGGTTATGAACTTGTGAGAGATTTGTGATGAATGGTTGTGAACTTGTGATATATTTGTGATGAATGGATGTGATAAATGTGCTTGTGAGATATGTGATATATATTGTGATATATGTGGTGTTTGTGATATATATGGGATGTTTGTGAAATATGTGATATATCGGTGATGTTTGTTTGGATGGAATGTAAAAAACAAATAAAAAAACTGTTTTTGTCACTTTGCCGAGTGTTGCACCTAGGAACCATTTTTGCCAAAGCCATTACACTCGACAAAGTGACTAATTAAGTCTGTGCACCTAGGAACCATTTTTGCTGAGTGCCAGGTCTTTGCCGAGTGTCAGACTAAGACACTCGGCAAAGTTGATGGGTTTGTCGAGTGTCATGGTCATGACACTCGACAAAGAACATGCCTTTGCCGAGTGTCGTTGTCAACGACACTCGGCAAAGCCGTGGCTTTGTCGAGTGCCTTGACCGCGGCAATCGGCAAAGTCGCCATCACCGTGGTGGTCGCCGTCACGGCGACTTTTATTTGCCGAGAGCCGGGTTAGCACTCGGCTGCTGAGTGCCCAACAGATAGCACTCGGCAAAGAGCCCTTTGCCGATTTTTTTTTGTCGTACGCTCTTTGCCGAGTGTGGCCTTTGCCGAGTGCATATTGGGCTTTGCCACCTGATTCCGGTAGTGAAAGGGGGTGCGGTCAGTCCCTTCCGGCCATTGCTGCCATAGAGCATGTGAGTTCCTGATGTGTTCTGCAAGCAGCTGATGGCAAAAAATAAGAAGTGGAGGGCCCGTGATGAAAAAATGCAATTAAAATATAAACGAGAAATAAACAGTAAAAGTTGGTCTCATGATTTACATAGAGTTCAGGGTTCCCAATGGAAAGTGATCTATTAGCTTCATGTCTTTTACCAAGGATTGCGCAAATCGAATGAAACATTTAAAATCCATATAGAATCGAAATCAAATTAAAAAAATATATTTCAAAATTTTAAAGGTTCCTTTCAATCCGAACTGTTACCTAGAAGTGATAAAAACACATGTTATGCCTTGATTGTATATGCATATTTTTATTTTATGAAATGTTTGTTGTATTTTCTTAGAAAATTGCTGTGCTCATTTGAATCCTGCAAAATTTACGTAAGTTACTCATACGATTTTGACACTACAGTAAAAAGTTTCACCACAAGCCAAGTTCCTGTTAGGGAGTTAAAAATGATGTAGTATTTCTGTTGTGACATTTTTGTAGGCTGCATATGAGCACTAAAAAATTATGAAATTTTATAATTTGCTAATATAATCTAATCATGATTTAGTGCACATATGGCTACATGTAATCCTATTATATATTTTTTTAATTTCTGAAAAAATATTATAAAGATATCATTCGTATTAACGACACTCTATATAATATGGCAATCATATTCATATTATTTATGTTTTGTCTTTGATCAGTTTTGTATGAACAAGCAACATAGTGGTACATAGAAATCATATTCATGTTTGACCATGGATACACGAAAGCATTTATCAATTTGCTAATGGTTGAACACAGGCGGCTCATTGTACAAGCTGTCTATTCCCGGTCGTCGTCTGTGTGTGAAGGTGGAGATAACTTAGCCTATGTTTAATTTCAATCTAAAATCTCAAAAAGTGCTACAGTAGCCATCACATCGAATGTTTGCGGCCCGTGTATGGAGCATTAAATGTAGATGAAAAAAAACTAATTGCATAGTTTGGTGGAAAATTGCGAAACAAACGTTTTGAGCCTAATTAGTCCATGCTTGAACACTAATTATTAAATAAAAACGAAAGTGCTACAATAGCCCTAAATTCCAACTTCCAGAAACTAAACGCGCGCTTAGAGGTAGCAAGTTGCCTGTGTTGTAAATGTCCAATAGATCGAGCTGGCCGGAGCACTACTAATACCGATTCCAAGTTAATTATTTGTATAATATGGGGCACCTAATGGAGCAAACTTAATGTCCAACGACCAACCTCCTTGTGATGGCCCACGTACATATAACATGCGCTGCTCCTATGTACGTACTCCATCCCAAAATGACTCCTTTTTTTTTATGAGTCCAACAATTTTATGGTTGATCAAATATATAAAGAACTTTAACAATTATGATAATGACTAAATATTATTAGATTAATCATGAAATATATGTTAACAGTAAAGCTATATATTTAGCGATACATAAATTTTGGGACTAGCTATTTCCTATAAAGTTGGTTAAACTTATGGAAAACTTACTTGTTTGCCTCATCAATCAATCGGACTCTTTGGCTCGACGTACAGGTGATATGATATAATACTGACCGGCCTACATACAGCTGTTGTTTAGCTGTGACAATTGTCGTGCATCATGAACTTGTCTGTCGTTCAAATTAAGTAATGGTACATTGTATACAAACACTGGGTCCTTGGGTTAGGTGGAGACTTGCGTGGTGCCGGTCCTGGAGGAATGCAGCACAAGCTAAGGATTTATAAAGAGCCAATAATTGAAGGTAGTTTGTACTATAATAGTGTTATTATATATAAAATATACAAGTGGACATGTGACCTCATATTGTTTGTTACATTGTAGTATGCGTGAACGCATCAAAAACCTGCCACGCGCGTCATGACATGACTTGGAAGCATGCGCGGTGCCGGTTGGCCATCGGAAAGAAACACTACTTAATGTTTTACAAAAGTTCAACTTGACGTAGAGAGTTGTTGTTGCTATTCTATTGTTATAGGATGTACATTATTAGGCTGCTAGCTGTTAATAAGTTTTAGAATTACATAACTTGGTTTATTAGCGCTGATGTCAGAATACATGGGGCTGTCTAGCCATTGAAGATTGAGTTTATTTATTTATTTATTTGTATGTATGTATGTATGTATGTATGTAAAATAAGAACGCACCAAACAAGGCCTGCATGCACAACCAGGGAGGCTGCAAAAATAAATGTCCCTACCATCGGCCACTTGTAGTCGTGGGGCATGCAGCGACAAATGGTTTAATTACCACACTTTGTGAGGCAGAAGCATCCCTGCTTCCAAACAAAAGCCGACGTATATATCATGATAGTATACTGCACCATGAACAAGACTTGCTGGCCTGGCAGTATATACTACTCCTTCCGGTCAACCTAGCGTCTAGAAAGAAGAAAACTAGTACATATATAGGTTGTTTCCACTGGAATTTTATTTGTTTATTTTCTTTCTTTCTCCCTCTCTCTCTCTCTCTCTCTAGACTGGTGGGTATAATAACAGGCGGGATTATATATGCATGTATCCGGATTGTGCATGTATCCCCCGTCAGATCTAGCAAGAGCTGTTAAAATAACATTTGATTCAAGAGCTTTAATTGGGAAATAATTTTTTTCAGCGCACGCAATTGATCGTTTGTTCCCATCACCGAGAACTAAACTAGCTCGAAGAATCATGCGTATGTCTCCGATTATATATACACGTCTATCCTGACGCGTCCACCACACATATACAACCTTGGTTGTCGCGTCCAACACACATACACAACCTTGCTTGGTTGTCGTATACACAAACCAGCTATATGGCTCTATTGATACATAAAAGGTACGTGTACCTATATATTACTATTTCACACTGACGTGTCTCAGCTAGCTTGTCGCACGTCAACAACGATTATCGCAGAGGATACGATTATAATCATAATAAATATAGCAAATCATCCCAAGCTACACGCCTCCTCCCGTCCCTAGCTCAAACAGCGATCATGTTGCTTGTGCTCCTGCCGCAAGTAGCACTCGCCCCCATTCTGCTGACCCTAACCCTACAAGCACTCCTCCTACAACCTACATCCACGCTCCTGCCCTGCCTCCAAAGAAACGGAATACTGTTCTCCACAGTATTTATCGTTTTCTAACACGCAAAAGACCAGTTGAGTCCCCAAACCCTAACCCGTCTACTCGGCAACACGGAAAATTAAGCCTACATTCGGACTCGTGGGACAACCCGCTTCCATCCCTACCTCGTACAGTAAGAGCCTGTTTGGCATGGCTCCAGAGCCGAACTCCACCCCAGAGTCAGGTGGAGCTAGCCAAACACCCCAACTCCAAAAAATATTGGAGCAGCCCAACTCCATGGAGTTTTTGGAGCCCCAGTACAAATTTGTAGAGCACCTCTTCTCCTGCTCCGAAACCGGCCAAAACAGAGGTAGACATAGAGTTGGGGTGAAATTACCCGCAATTGCCACTGGTTACACAAGTGAATCGTTATTTTTTCTATTCTCCCTGCCCCGACCCCTTCCCCTTCACGCGAGCGCCCACTCCCCCGACCCGACACCCTTCACGCGAGCGCCCACTCGCCGCCGTCCGCTTCCAGGGGACGAGCAGGCCGGGCGGCGCCGCCCCCCCTCTCTCTGCCTCTCTCCCCCACCCCCTCCCTCCGCCTCTCTTCCCCGCCCCCTCCCTCCATCCCCCACCGGCGGCCGGCGAAGGAGAAGACAAGGAGAAGGTCATCCTCAACCCTAACCCTAGAGAAGGGGAAGAAGGGCGCCTCTCCACCCACCGGCGGTCGGCGAAGGAGAACAAGGGCGACGTGAAGGCACCCCCGACGCTCCCCCAACCTTGCAAGGTATCCCCATCCCCATCCCCATCCCCATCCCCATCTCTATGCTGTGTGTTTTTTTAAGAACAGTGAGTTCATGGTTTTGGAGAACATGATGTGTAGAATTGTCCTGTGCTAGGTCATGTTCTGAATTGTTGTGTTGAGTTGGTATAGATGCCGGAAATTGTTTGGAACGTAGAGAACCTTCGGATCCTTTGTGGTTTGATGGCTGAGCAAGTCGAGAAAGGAAACCGGCCAAATACTTTCTTGAATTTAGTGGGCTATGCTGAGGTTGAGAAAAGGATTCAAAGATCGGACGGGTATTGTATTGACCAAGAACCAAATCAAGAACAAGTGGGATAAACTGAAGGAAGATTTCAAGGCATGAAAAAAGCTAACAATGGGGCAAATAGGAATTGGTTGGAATAATGGCACTATTAATATGGATGATGAATGGTGGAACAAAGCTAAAGCTGTAAGTGCTTGTTTTATGAATATCACCTACTTCTTAAATTAATTGATGGTGGAAGAAAGCTAGAGCTATAAATATTTGTTCTAATATGTGTTGCTATTTTGCATATTTTCAGTCTATTCCAGGCTGTGGGAAATTTAAGAAGCAACCACTTCAAAATGAAGAAGAGTTAGCAATTTGTTTCTAAGGCATTGTGAATGTTGGTTCTGATCATTGGAACCCTTGTGGTAACACTCCTACAGTGGCTGTGGATGATGTTGTTCGTGTGGATGATGAAGTTGCTGCACGCGACACAAGAAGAGGATTTAGATGAGATTACCCCTTCCCCTAGTAGTGGCAAGAGACCGGCAAGGCCTTTTCATGTTACAGGCAAGAAGCCTAAGACAACCAATGCAATCCTCATTCAAGAAGCATGCACTAGGATGGCTAGTTCAGCAAGTGCATATGCTGCCAAGAAAGAAGGAAAATTCACTATTGAAAATTCACTAATGACCCTGCCTCATCCAACACCTTTGTTCCTGCGCCCGCCGCTGCCCCAAGCAGTGACTCCGCTTTTGCCACAAGCGCACTGCAGATTAACATCATTGATCTGATCCCATCAATTGAGCAGCGCTTCAATGATCTCGTGTCTGTGTCCATTGACTCTCTCATCCTGATCACCGAGGACTTCCTAGTTTCTGTATTGAAGGGCCCATCTAGTACTATCAGATCTATCAAACTACAGGGACAACTGCAAGCACTGCCCAATTCTTCAATCCTGGACAAGGTGTCGCCACGTAACAATTTTAGGACGCGCTGCAGCTCCACTCCGCGGGCCTGAGCAGCGAAGATTTATCTGCCTTGCAAAGCTTATGCTGCTTGGAGTATCTGAAGCTGGTAGAGGATCCTCATGGTTTCATGGGCAGGGATTTTATTGTGCGGCGCGATGGATTCCAAAGCCTCATCCAACTGTGCTTTCAGGGTCCAACACTTCCGAAACTGAAATTCGAAGAAGGAGCCATGGAAAGTCTCACCTCCCTTCAGCTGCTTTGTCCAGATTCGAATCAGCTGCAAGCGACAGCGACAACCATGGAGGGAATCACCCATGCCAAATTTCTCAACGATGTGGCGCTCCATCACACTCTGCTACCACAGATACACAAGATCGTTGGAATGTCGCAATACAGGAGCACCCAAACCGGCCATGCGTCAAGAAGCAACCTGAACCGAAGCACGAAGACTAATAGAGACTCGAAATTGTACATATATCACTTTGTTATGTGCGAATCACCATCCACGTTGCTCGCATTGTTTTTCTTTCTTTTATTTTGTTCCAACTCGACGATCATGGGTTATCAATAGTGATATATAATCTGTGGTAGCAAAAAAAGTATGATGGCAGTTTGGGAGGTAAAAAAAATTGGGACTAAAGAACTGCTGCACTCTTTAATAATAGGTATATAGACTAGCAAATGTGCCCGTGTATTGCATAGATCCCAATATATATTGAAATTGGAATACATATCATTGTCCAAAGTGAGTTGTCTAACTTGTATGGATGCGGGTCACAAATCTGTGTCACATACGAGAAACGGTGGGCACAAGGGCAGATTGGGAACTAAAAAAAACATGACAAAAAAGCAGATATTACAACGTGCGCGTGAGCGCTAGGATTGAGGGCATTTACCCATATCGTGATAAATATACTATTACTAATGCTGTACAACCTCTGGCTTTGCTTAGCTCAGTTAACTGGCATTTTCAGTGAACTAGACGTATTGACACATCATGAAATTGGCGCTATATCAAATTCCGAAGCATCTTATATTAGGTACTCTGTGCTAGAGTTGTCTAGCTCGTTCCATTATTGATTCATCATCTAGTGATGCATCAAGAAAGTGTTAGATCGGCGTTATTCATCAGCATATGGTTAAATTTAATGCTACTAGCAGTACTTTGCTTGCTTGACTTTGCCACTCTTAAATATTAGACTTTTATTGATCGCGCAATCAACTAGACATGTGTTGAGACAAGGAAGCACGAGCCGCGGAGGCCACATCTCCGATTAGGCAGACCAAGGGCTAATTATGTTTCATATGGAAAGATTGTTTTCAGGGATCACGAGGCTGACCTCCGACTGGGCTCCCGTAATGGGCGGAGGTGATACCCAGGACGGCGAGGGTGGTCCTCAAGACACCGGAGGCGATCCCCAGGACGGCGGAGGTGGTCCTCGAGAAGGCGGAGGTGATCCTCAAGATGCCGGAGGTGATTCCCAGGACGACGAAGGCCAAAGACCGGGACCAGCGCGGAGTTGTCTATCGATACGGGACCTATAGGGTTCTTTACCGACATGATTAAGGCCTCGGCTGGTCCCACGACCTGACATGAAGAACGGAGCGCCCAGCAACTCGGACTTCGTAAGAAAATAGACCGACCTAGTCGGATTTAGAAAAGGACTAGACTTTGTAATAGAAACTAGGACTCTTATTCGAATCCGACTAGAACCAGAATAGCAGCCTTGTCTCCTCTCCCTATATAAAGAGAGGCAAGGCGCACCCTATAAGAAAAAAAATGAACAATAGATGATATACAACAATCCAAATCGAAAAGGCTAACGCCGACTGGACGTAGAGGCTATTACTCGATCACGAGGAGCCGAACCAGTATAAAATCGTTTGCTTTCAGCGTTCACCGTTGAGTTCTACGCACGCCGAAGCCTGAACAACTGTCCCGGGTACCCCGTGACAAGCTATCGGTGGTCAAACACCGACAGCTGGCACGCCAGGTAGGGGCTTTTGGCGAAAAACGCGATCAAGAGCTTAGCGGACCTTGACATCATGAGTTTCCCGACGGGATCAACCTTTGTTTTTGGTTCCTGGATCTACGAGGCAGATGGTGATGGCAGGCTCCGAAGCCGTCTCCTCAAAGAATCAGAACTAAAAGAAAACTCGATCAACCCGACGATCATGGAAGAACAACTCGCCGAGAAGTTCTCGCAGCTTTCGACTTCTGATTCAAATCGGAAGAGGGGGCTGACCGACTACGACTCCAACTCAACCATCCATCCTGGCTCGGAATCCAACCCGAATTCTTTGTCCAGGGTGCTGGGTTCTTTCCCGATAGGACTCCGCAATACGGCACCTGTCGTTCAAGAATACAACTCGGACTCTCGTCTGGGTTCATCCAAGAAGTGTAGGCCTTTTCCACTTGGACTCCACAACACGGCTGCATCTTACCAAGCACAGCTCCAAA
The DNA here is from genome assembly GCA_904845875.1 of Miscanthus lutarioriparius. Classification (NCBI taxonomy): domain Eukaryota; kingdom Viridiplantae; phylum Streptophyta; class Magnoliopsida; order Poales; family Poaceae; genus Miscanthus; species Miscanthus lutarioriparius. The sequence continues at coordinate 106,100,338 of CAJGYO010000005.1, forward strand.
GTTTGATCAACCCGGTATGCAGGATACCTCTAACAGGGGCCCAAGAAGGACTCATACTAACAGCGACACCGCAAGACTGCGTTGTCCACTGGCCAGGTTCTTTTTCCAATAAAAGTACTTGGCTGAGGGAAACAACAACTACCCTACCGTACTAGGAAGGGAAGAGAATCAACGACTACGAGGCGTCAGAAGAAGGTCTCGACAGCTCTAACGAAGAAGAGTCAAGTTTCAGCTACAAGGGTGAACACATCCACGAGGTATTCATGATTCGACGTCCACGATCACCACTGGTTCCTCCAGAAGCGCCCGATGTGAGGTCATCTGACGAATCTGAATCCAACATATCACCAGATAACATAGGGGACAACGATGAAACTGACAGCCATAGGGTGGCTAGACTGAAAAGGAACAAAATGAAACAAGGACGCAGAAACCGTGCGATTGACCGAAAAGAAGTCTAGACCAAATACAAGGCGGATCTAAGCGAGTACCACCGGAAGAAGGCCGAGAGGGAAGCAGAAGATTGACGTGTGACTAGCAAGCCACGCAGTGACCATTACAACAAGATCCGGGAGCTAGCCCAAGAACTTGAGGCTATCTCTCACCCCAATGAAGAACAAGAATGTCTCTGAGAAGCCCTACGGACAACCACACGACAGACTCAAGAAGAACAGGCCCTTTCCAAAACAACCCGCCAGGACCTATTCTTCTAAGCAAGGCAGTCAAAGCTAGTGCAAGTCTGCCTTCGAGAGGTTAGGACCAAACGCAAGCCACGACGCGGGAAGCAGATCTGATCATCGCCAAAGTTATCGAGTCGAGGAATCCAGGGAACACAGGAGTAGGCCCAGCACCAATGGCTCCCAAGAGCATCTCGTACGGCTCAAATTGGAGAGAGGGCAGGGGGAGTCAGAATTCAGAGAAACCAGAGTACCTGATCGTTTTCCCTATTTTGCATATCGACTTCTTTCTATACTGATACCCCACAAATTCAAGCCATCCAACCACTCCAGATACGACGGCAAGTCAGAACCAAAGCAGTGGCTAAGGATCTACTCTCAGTCGATCGAACTAGCCGGAGGCGATGACGACATCAAGACACTCTTCCCCATGGCATTAGAGGCCATACCACTTCAATGGTTCGACCAATTGAGCCCTGGATCGATCAGGGGATGGGAAGACCTACAGCGTGCTTTTTGCGAAAATTTTGCATTGCTTATCTCACACCCAGTCACCTTATCAGAACTGAAAGGACTCAAACAAAAGGGGGGAGAGCTTTAGAAGCTACTACCGGCGGTTTGGAGAACTACGAGCACAAGTACACGACATCACCGAACGTGAAGCCTTCTCCAACGGGATCCTAGTCAAGTGGCAGTTTCAAGACTTCTACAAGGAGAACCCGTGGAACAACGAAGAGTTCAAAAGAGTAGTTGAGAAAACAATTGCAGCAGAAGAATGATAGAAAGAAGAAAACTAGAAGAAAGAAGAAGTCGACCAGGGAGATAACAGATATCAAAATTCTAAAGGCACAGTTGCAATATTTTTTTCCAGAGTCCCAGGATCCAGAAGCAAGCATCAAGACAAACTGGCTCTACAAACTATCATGGCAGCAGAACCCGCCACACCTAGGTACCTCAATTGGTCCTAATACACGATACAGTTCTCAAGAGAAGATCACTGGACCAGCGACAGCAATGCTGGACACTACCCGCTAGTCCTAGACCCAACAATCACAGGTTTGACAGTCACAAAAGTCTTGATTGATGGAGGAGCTGACCTCAACATCATCTTCAGCGACACCCTAAGAAAAATGGGACTGGATCTTGTTGGACTAATCACCTCAACAAGTGTACCCTTCTATGGAATAGTACCCAGCAAAGCAGCCATGCCACTCAGACAGGTCACACTTCTAGTCACCTTCGGATCACCAACAAACTACCAGACCGAGTTCATCAGATTTGCAGTAGCAGACTTTGAATCATCATACCATGCTATACTTGGATGACCAGCTTTAGCAAAATTTATGGCCATACCACATTACCCATACTTGTTACTCAAGATGCCAGGACCACATGCCATACTATCTCTGAGGGGCGACTTGAAACGCACCTTTGATTGTGACGTACAAGCCATCCAGATTGTAGCAAAGGCACAAGCAGCAAGCGAAAAGAAAGAAGTCACTACTATAGCAGAAGAAATCAACCCGGAGGAGATAGAAATTCCAGCCAAACGCCCTAGCATCCTTGCACCACCTAAAGAAGCAGACATCATGACAATCGACTTGGGCACTGCTGATCCCTCCAAGACAGCTATCATCAGTGCTCATCTCTCTAAAAAATAGGAACTCGTGCTCACCAACTTTCTTCGGGACAATAAAGATATCTTCGCATGGAAGCCGACCGACATGTCAGGTGTTCTGAGAAGGTTGGCTGAGCACAGAATCGATGTCAATGAAGGCACAAAACCAGTCAAGCAACGACTACGATGATTTTCTCCAGACAAAAAAGAAGCCATCAAAAAAGAGATTGCAAAGCTACTAGCAGCAGGGTTCATCAGAGAGATTCTACATCCCGACTGGCTTGCAAATCCTGTTTTAGTACAGAAAAGAACACGGCTGAGTGGCGCATGTGCATCGACTACACAAAGATCCATTTGGACTACCATGCATCGACCAGATTGTTGATTCAACAGCAGGATCAGCTTTGCTACCGTTTCTGGATTGCTATTCAGGCTATCATCAGATTGCACTAAAAGAAGAAGACCAGAGCAAGACTTCATTCATCACACCATTCAGAGCATACTATTACAAAACAATGTCATTAGGACTCAAGAACGCAGGGGCTACCTACCAGAGAGCAATTCAGACTTGTTTGAGTGAGCAAATCGGAATAAACGTAGAGCAATTCAGACAACGTAGTAGTAAAGACAAAGAACCCGGATACACTAATTGACGACTTGAAAGAAACCTTCAAAAACCTAAAGGCATGGAATTAGAAGCTTAATCAAAACAAGTGTGTCTTCGGTGTTCCATCAGGACAACTACTTGGCTTTCTAGTTAGTCACCAAGGAATCGAAGCAAGCACCAAATAGATTAGCGCAATTACACAGATGAGACCCCTTCGCTGCATCAAAGATGTTCAAAAGTTGATAGGGGGCATGGCAGCATTAAATCATTTCATATCAAGACTTGGCGAGAAAGGGCTACCATTTTTCAAGCTTTTGAAAAAGTCGGGCAAATTCCAGTGGACAAAAGAAGCAAATGAAGCCTTCAAAAAACTCAAAGCCTATCTAACCACGTCACCAGTCCTGACTCCTCCAAACAAGCATGAAGACATGATGCTATACATCACAGCAACTAACATGGTGGTCAACGCAACAATTGTCGTAGAGAGAGAAGACGGACATGTGTACAAATTACAAAGGCCAGTCTACTACATCAGCGAGGTACTATCAGACTCAAAAATCAGGTACCCACATGTTTAGAAACTACTCGATGCTATCCTGATCACCTCCCGCAAACTGCGACACTACTTCGACGGACACAAGGTCACCGTGGTAACAGATTTTCCACATGGCGACATATTACACAACCGTGACGCAATAGGGCGCATATCAAAGTGGGTAGTCGAGCTTGGATCTTTTACCATTAAGTTCACTCCTCGAAAAGCAATAAAATCACAGGCACTTGCATACGTTGTGGCAGAGTGGACAGAACTCCAGCAATCCATGCCAGATACCATCTTAGAACATTGGAAAATATACTTCGATGGGTCACTAAAACTTGGTGGGGTAGGCGCAGGTCTTCTTTTCATCTCACCAGATGGAAAACAATTCAAATATGTCTTTCAAATCCTACGGCAAGCTACAAACAATGAAGCAGAATATGAAGCACTCATCCATGAGCTCCGGATAGCCACTTCACTTGGAATCAAACGACTACTCGTCTACGATGACTCCGTAGTAGTTGTCAATCAAGTCAACAAAGACTAGGACTGTACCAAAGACAACATGGATGCCTACTGTGCTAAAGTACACAAGCTCGAGAAAAAAATTCAAGGATTAGAAATCCTACATGTATTACGGGATTCAAATGTTGCGACGGATATCCTTGCAAAGCTCGGATCAGACAGGGTGAAGGTCTCACCTAGTGTATTCGTAGAAGAGCTTACTGCTCCTTCTATCAAACAACCCGGTGCGATAACCCTTGAGCTTCCTGCTTCAGGATCAGACGGGAGGAAGGTCTCGATGGGTGAACAACCCGAAGAGATAACCCCTGAACCTGCAACACCATGCTTACAGCTACTAACAATAACCACAACATGGACTCAAACCTTCATCAACTACATCAAGGAAAACAAACTACCAACAGATAAAGAAGAAGCTACTCGGATCATGAGAAGAAGCTGGAACTACGTCTTAGTTGGAGACAAGCTATACAGAAGAGCAGCATTATCGGGGGTTCTACTAAAATGTGTTACACACTAAGAAGGCAAGCAAATCCTAGATGAAATCCACTCAGGATGCTGTGGCAACTACTCAGCTTCAAGAACACTAGCAGGCAAAGCTTTCCGGTCAGGGTTCTACTGGCCGACATCACTAAAAGATGCCGAAGAACTAGTTAGAAAGTGTCTGGGCTGCCAGATGTTTGCAAAACAAGCACATGTTCTAGCGCACAAACTCATCTACATCCCACCTGCCTGGCCCTTCTCATGTTGGGGGCTAGACCAAGTTGGACCTCTCAAGAGAGCCAAAGGAGGCTTCGAGTACATTTTTGTGGCCATTGACAAATTCACCAAGTGGATAGAATACAAACCACTCGTCAAATACAGCGCAACCAAGGCCATCGAGTTCATTCAAGACATTATGCATCGGTTCGGCATGCCCAATCGAGTCATCACCGACCTAGGGTCCCCTTTTACCGCAATCAAATTCAGGAGTTGGGCTCAAGACTACGGGATCAGCATCGACTACGCATCAGTCGCCCATCCTCAAGCCAACGGACAAGTAGAGAGAGGCAACAGACTCATACTCACCGGATTGAAGCCAAGATTATACGAAAAACTAGAAGACTATGGATCAAAGTGGATCAATGAGTTACCAAAACTAGTCTGGGGGCTATGCACTCAAGTTAGCAGAGCCATAGGTTACTCACCTTTCTTCTTAGTATACGGATCAGAAGCGGTCCTACCAGCAGACCTGATATGGACATCACCAAGAATAGAACAATATGAAGAAGGAGAAGCAGAACACATTAGAAGACTAGAACTGGACAGTTTGGAAGAAGTAAGAGTTAACGCCACATTACAATCTGCTCGGTACCTCCAAGGATTAAGACATCACTATGACAAAAGTATTCGTCCATGCTCATTACAAGTCAGAGACCTAGTACTATGGAGAATATAGAAAAAAGACGGACGACACAAACTAATCAGCCCATGGGAAGGACCTTCATCATATCAAAAGTCACACGACCAGGTTCATTCGAGTTGATGACCGAGGACAGTGTTGTAGAAAAGAACTAATGGAATGTTGAGCAATTATGAAGATTTTACGCTTAGAAAGACTATCCAATGTAATCAAGAAAGCTGCTACGACTAATAAAGAGCAAATTTCACAACTATCCTAGGTTTCTCAACCTAGATGAGAGCCAAGTAGCTTGAGCCTCGGGAGTTGTTTTCACAATGAGGATGAGAGTACGGCCAGAGGGCTAACACTCGCAACTATCCTAGGTTTTTCAACCTAAATGAGAGCCAAGTAGCTCGAGCCTCCCGAGTTATTTTCACAATGAGGATGAGAGTACGGCCAGAGGGCTAACACTCTCAACTATCCTAGGTTTTTCAACCTAGATGAGAGCCAAGTAGCTCGAGCCTCCCAAGTTATTTTCACAACAAGGATGAGAGTACGGCTAGAGGGCTAACACTCAACAACTATCCTAGGCTTTTCAACCTAGATGAGAGCCAAGTAGCTCGAGCCTCCCAAGTTGTTTTCACAACGAGGATGAGAGTACGGCTAGAGGGCTAACAATCACAACTATCCTAGGTTTTTCAACCTAGATGAGAGCCAAGTAGCTCGAGCCTCTTGAGTTGTTTTCACAACAAGGATGAGTACGGCCGGAGGGCTAAGACTCGCAACTATCCTAGGTTTTTCAACCTAGATGAGAGCCAAGTAGCTCGAGCCTCCCAAGTTGTTTTCACAACAAAGATGAGAGTACGGCCAGAGGGCTAACACTCGCAACTATCCTAGGTTTTTAACCTAGATGGGAGCCAAGTAGCTCGAGCCTCCCGAGTTGTTTTCACAACGAGGATGAGAGTACGGCTAGAGGGCTAACACTCGCAACTATCCTAGGTTTTCAACCTAGATGAGAGCCAAGTAGCTCGAGCATCCCAAGTTGTTTTCACAACAAAGATGAGAGTACGGCTAGAGGGCTAACACTCGCAATTATCCTAGGTTTTCAACCTAGATGGGAGCCAAGTAGCTCGAGCCTCCCGAGTTGTTTTCACAACGAGGATGAGAGTACGGCCAGAGGGCTAACACTCACAACTATCATAGTTTTTTCAACCTAGATGAGAGCCAAGTAGCTCGAGCCTCCCTAGTTGTTTTCACAACAAGGATGAGAGCACGGCCAGAGGGCTAACACTCGCAACTATCCTAAGTTTTTTCAACCTAGATGAGAGCCAAGTAGCTCGAGCCTCCCGGGTCATTTCAACAAAGAGTAAGGCCAAGAACGGAGACGCCCCTATCCTAACAAGAACGGAGACGCCCCATCGCACAGTTCCAATCAGAGAAGGTACGCTGCTACTTTAATTGTTACACTACTCATGAAGTTAGCAGGAAGAATAGGCCAGGAAGGAGGTGTGGGCAATGTCAAAAGAAACAAGCCACCAAGGAGGGATGGGCAGACTATCCAGGAGAAGTATCCAGATATGAAGACCTATTCAATGATGAAGATAAAAGTTCTCCTGAGAAAGAAGCCGTACCACCAGCATCAGAAGAGGCCGCGCCATCAACAGAAACTGTACTAGTCACTACAGAGAGCAAGAACAAAGAAGGACCACAAGAAGAATCCCTAATCAAGAAAGTATGAAAGAAGAAGACAACATCAGAAGAAGTTGTGAAGGACAAGTCCCTATCACCCAAGTCAAAGTCAACACTGCCAGGTAAGGAGGTATGGAAGATAAAGGGATCATCGTCCAGTTCACCAACAGAAGAGGTACAGTTAGGGTCACCATCCATTCCCACTGACATACCCTGGGACATATGAGCAAAACAGGAAGTCCTGTCAGAGGACTATAAGCTGCCGAACCTTCGCCGAAAGGTAACTCGGTAGTTATCCTTAATTAAGTATTGCATATTTACTTTACAGCATTGCACAATAATTTCTTTTTAGCATATTTACTTCACTATATCTGCATTAGAAAAGAAAATAAAAATGTTTTTGTATGCATAGAAAAACTTGAAGCCCCATGTGAACATCTTGTGGCATAAACACCCATAAGCTGTTTGCTGTGGTGGCATAAAAATAAAAAAAATGCATTCATCTTGTTATATTAGTCTTGCATTATAAAATATAAAATACCAAAAATATATATATACATCTTGATAAGTTTCTGCTTAGAACAACAAGAGTTGTAATCAAATAAGGAAAGGCTATAGACAGCTAGGTTTAAGAGTTTATCACTAACGCTTAATCTGTTCCACAAGCTGTGCTGTCTATTTGAGCTCTGCAGGAATTTATTGAACTAGAAGGGTGACAAACAAGCAGGAGGTTGCCACATCACCAACAAGGTGCATCCCCGCTGCAGTCAACCCAAAAGAATGCATAACTACGGAAACATCCAGCTTGGGGGAAGGCATCTCCCATATATCTAGCTAACTATTACTTTTCTTCTATTCGATTATTTATAAGTGTGCTATTTACTAAGAAAAGAAATAAAAAGATGCATAACTATAAAATCAAATAAATATTTTTTTGTCTTACTATTTATATTTTAGATTGGTGTGGAATAAATAAAAGAGAGAGTGAATAAAAGCTTGCCTGCTTAGAATAATAAATGAGCTCTTGCATGGAAATGAATTAATAGTTGCTCTGTCGTAATTTCTTTCAAGTACCTAGTTTTCAACCTTGAATCCTCCCAAAGTTTTAGATGCAATTATTTTGACTCAAAGATTTACTTTGAACCTAAAACTTGTGGGTAGCAAATGCTTGATCTAAGTCTAAGTAATTGAAAGGTATGAGATGAGTCTTATTTGAGCTGCTGTTTATCTTGTTCTAGCAATACTAGAGTTCTAGAGGTTTATCTTTTAAAATTTAAAATGCTACATAATGAGTTCCTTGTATGATAGAGCTTGAAATTCCTACCACAGCCATACATATTAGATTAGGAAAACTTGTTACATTTTATGCTACTTGCTTTACATTGAGTACTGTCAAGCTTTGTCGATACCTTAGAGACTTGTCATGCTTTTAAAATCAAGATCACGCACACTCCACCCAAATATGCCGCTTCTACATTGGAAGTACGCAACAACATGCCATAACCTATCCACTCCAAAATATGTTCCACTCTTACACTGAGAGTGAACATCCAAAAATATTTCTCTTATCCATCCACTCAATCAATCCTTGGTCATTGAAAAGCTCCAAGATCTTGTTTATTATCTCTTTATCCATTATTATATTATAGACAAGGAAGCATGGGCTATGCAAGAATAAGAGTATTGGAAAAAAGGGAGATGGACAAGTGTCCAAAGTTCTCAATTAAAAAAAAGAGAGAGAAGAAAGAGAGATAGCCCATGGTCTTCCTTAGTCTTGCAGAATTCTTCGAAGATCTACAAAAGAGAGGTATGTTTACAAGGAGCAAAAGTAGAATTAGGTTTTCACCATCACTACCATTGCCCCCATTTACCACATTCACCACCATATTCAGCCATTCCATATATAAACCACACATGCACCTCTTGATTTGATTGTATGACTTGTTTCTTTGGATCCATTGTTTGACTTTACAATATATGCTTTGCAAGTATGTATACACTATCTCCCACCTATGAACTCCATATAAGCTTTAGTTATAGGGTGAGAGAGAGTATAGAGTGCTTTTGCCTAAGAGAGTTCCAAAAATACCACATACTTTTCAGAAAGAGAGAAGGCATAACAGTTCTATTGTCTTGGTGAGGATCCATAAATACTACATACTGAGAGACCTGAGAGAGTCATACAATGGAAACTCTGAGTTTTATTTCGAAAACTTGCAAAAACTCTGGAAGAATAGTTGAGCAAAGAGCTTGAGACATAGCACTTGACTTGATCGTTCTGTCTTTCAATTGTTCAAGACCGAAGAGAAGGCTACAAGCCCCATGGTTAAAGGTAATATGAGTAAGTTTGAAGGTCAGAATAATAATTATCTGGAGGAGAATTCTTGTTTGAAAGCATGTGTACTTTTTAGGCGTGAAAGCATTGCAGCATTCTTGGGGGAGTTGTTGATGGTAGATAACTATTGGTTCTACCCGTCAACTAAGCATTAAAAATGATATATATTAAACCCCAACATAGAGATAGGGTTTTATCTGACAGAATTCCACGAGTTTTGGTAAATTTGTGTTCTGTAGGGGGTTATCAGGAAAAGAGGAGAATAAATGGAGAATCTCAGGCTTAAGAAGATATTTTATCGCGTAAGTAAATTTGGAAGACTCTAGAAGATACGAGAGACACATAACCTGAAGGGGGACCCACCTGTCATTGGGTGGGGCTGGCCAAAATTGGCCAGGGTTCGGCCGAGCCCTGGTGGGACCCACTGGCCAGGGCCCTATGTCTACCCCCCTACACCGCCTTTGAGGTTCCATCTTTGTCGTTGCTGAAGTCGGTTTGATCCAAGGGCTACAGTTCTCCCCCTAGGGCTATAAATTCAGGGCCCCAGGCCCCTGGCAGAGAAGACCCTGATCATTATTCTCATTCCATCTCAAGTCTAGAGCGAGAAACCCTAATCTCCTTAGAGTTCCACCAATTCTAGGGCATAGCCTTTTAGAGTAGAAGTAGGAGTCAAGCTTGTCTTGGATTCCGGACCGCGTCACGAGGGAGGCTTTTGGTAAAGCTTCTGTAACCTCTCTCTTTGTATCTTTCTGTAATTATTTGTGCTAGCTACAATTGATATGACATTGCTTAATAGATTTATGTTCTCTATTATATTGTTTATTGTCTACTTTGTTTATATGCTTAGCATAGTTAGTTTATCTTTATATTCAAGCATGAGATCGTATAGCGCTCACTCTTTGATATCATGGGTGAGTGGTTGGCAGTGTGTAAGCATGGTGCTTAGACTCTGTTTACCTACGGATGCACCCTACATTCTGGGTAGTATGGTAGATCGCGGATGTGATACTCCCGTTGAGTCCTTTGTATTCCATCCCCCGAATGTAGGTTTAGTAGGACTTGGTTACTTTGGAAGACTTGCTCTGTTCTTGCTCTTCCTGAGTAATGTCCCTTGTGTGTAGATATAAAATATCCTTGCCATGATTGCTAAGTATAATTACACTAATCATAGTATGCATTGACTTATAATTAGGATAACTAGGAATATTCTTGTGCCTCTCTCTATTCTCGCTAATGCTATAGGTTGGAGTGCTCTAAGTGATGGATTAGTATATGCTATGACTTGAGATAGTTATCATTATTTATCATTATTATCATTATATTCATTTATCACCTAATCCTGTTGTGAGTAGAGGAGAAGAGTTTGGTTACTCTGAATTTCATGTGCATTGTGCATTCATATATGTTTATGATCCTCTAGCCATCTCTTCCCATGGGTAAAATTATAAATTCGACCCCTAGAATATTCTAGGGTAAAATGCTACAATGGTATAAATTATCTGTGCGCTTGCGGATACATTCTTTTTTTCTTATCTTATTCTTTAAGTCACATAAAATGAGAGAATTAATGCTTAGTGATAATATTAGATAGAGCCTATAATAACTTTTAGCTTCAACACTAGGGATGACAACCTAGTAAAGCAGGTTAGAAGTTCAGGTAATAATTAAGTGGCTTATATAGATCTCAAGTGGCTAGCTAATCAATATACCTCCCTACGGGGCACCTCTAGCGCTGTCACCCTGCTGGGTGTGGTGGTGGTGTTAGAGGTGCCAACAGTCCTACCATGTCAAATCCCCAGACCGCGAACGGCCATGTGATAAGGATCGTTTGGAGCGATTGTGCTAGCAAGTGGGTTTGTCTAGCGAAGAACTGACAGCCTTCGCAAGTGTGGACGATTTTTCTGCGTCGGCCACGGTGGTAGGCCAATAGAAGCCTTGTTGAAAGGCACTTATGACTAGGGACCTTGGCGCCGTGTGATGGCCACAAACGCTGCCGTGGATGTCCTTCAATAATCTTCACCCCTGCTCGACGGGGATACAGCGTTGCAGGACTCCCATGACGCTTCATTTGTAGAGCTCCTCTCCGACGAGGGCAAATGACTTGGCACGTTGGGCGAGGCATCTTGCTTCGACCTTGTCTGGGGGGAGAATGCAGTGGGCCAGGTAGTCAACATAAGGTGTCCTCCAGTCCTGATCTGTTTCTCCTAGCGCTTGGCCTTCTTCTATGTCCATCACGTCGGCCGTTGCTTCTGACAACTCGTCGACGTGGGCTTCCATTCCTTGCCAAGGTCGAGAACAATAGGTGAGTCATTATCGACCTCTGTCTCTTCGGGATGTATCACAGGTTTCATCTGGTCATGGGCAAAAATGCCGATAGGGATTGGCTCGCGTCCGGACGCTGCCTTCGCGAGGGCATCTGTCGCTTCGTTAAGCCGACGTGGGATGTGGTTTAATTTTAGGCCGTCGAATTTGGTTTCGAGCTTGCGGACCTCTTGGCAATAGGCTGCCATTCATGGATTGACACAACTTGATTCCTTCAAGACCTGGTTAACCACGAGTTAAGAATCACCTCGGACTTCGAGCCGATGTATTCCTAATTCAACAGCGATTCGCAAGCTGTTGATGAGAGCTTCGTATTCTGCTTCGTTATTGGACGCAGGAAAGTGAAGTCAGACTATGTATTTTATAGGTACCCCGAGAGGAGAGATGAAGACTAGTCCAGCCCCCACGCCCATTTTCATCAGCGAGCCATCGAAGTACATGATCCAGTATTCTTGGTCGACGTGCGTCGGGGGCAGCTGCGTCTCGGTCCATTCTGCGACAAAGTCAGCCAAGACCTGGGATTTAATCACTGTTCAGGGAGCATAAGTAATTCCGCTGCCCATTAGTTCAAGCGCCCACTTCGCTACGCACCCTGTGGCATCCCTGTTCTACACGATCTCACCGAGGGGAAAGGAACTCACTATCATTACTTTGTGTGAATCAAAATAGTGAAGTAATTTCCTCTTGGCCACAAGCACGATGTACAACAACTTCTGGAGTTGTGGGTAGTGGGTCTTTGAGTCACTTAGCACCTCGCTTATGAAGTACACTGGTTGTTGTACCTTGAGGGCGTGTCCCTCTTCCTCCCGCTCTACCACGAGAGCTGCACTTACGACCGGAGTCGTTGTTGCGACGTAGAGTAGGAGTTTTTCCCCGATGTTCGAGGACACCAGGACCGGGGTCTTGGTCAGGAGATGCTTGATATGGTCGAGCGCTTCTTGAGCTTCGGGTGTCCACGATAAGTGTTTGGACTTCTTTAAAAGCTTGTAAAGGGGGAGACTTCATTCTCCAAGGCGAGATATGAACCGGCTGAGTGCGGCGAGGCACCCAGTTATCCTCTGTAATCCCTTCACATTGTGGATTGGTCCCATTTTCTCTATTGCTGCTATTTTCTCTGGGTTGGCTTCGATGCCTCATTCAGAAACGATAAAACCTAGCAACATGCCTTTTGGCACTCCAAATACACATTTTTCGGGGTTCTGTTTTATGCCGTTTTTCTTTAGTTTGGCGAACGTCAGACCTAAGTCATGTATGAGCTGGTTGGCCTCCCTGGACTTGACTATGATGTCGTCCACATATACTTTGACGATCTTGCCTACCAGCTTGTCGAAACACCTAATCATGGTCCGCTAGAACATTGCCCCGACGTTTTTTAGCCCAAACGGCATGGTGACGTAGCAATATGAGCCGAATGGGGTGATGAACGAGGTAGCAAGCTAATCGGATTCATTCATTTTGATCTGATGGTATCCGGAATACGCATCAAGGAAGCAGAGGGTTTCGCACCCAGAGGTGGCGTCGACTAATTGATCTATTCATGGTAGAGGATACGGATCCTTCGGACATGCCTTATTAACACTCGTATAATCAACACACATTCTCCATTTCCCATTTTCTTGCATACAAGTATAGGATTAGCTAACCACTCTGGGTGATACATCTCCTTGATGAAGCCGACCGCCAGAAGCTTCTTGATCTCCTCCCCAATCGCCTTGCGCCTTTCGTCGTCAAAGTGGCGCAGTCACTGTTACTGGTCTGGAGCCTTGCTTGATGTACAAGGAGTGCTCAGCGATGTCCCCCGGTTTGCCTAGCATGTCCGAGGGCCTCCACGCGAAAACGTCGATATTCGCGCAGAGGTAGTCGACGAGCTCACTTTCCTATTTGGGGGAAAGGGCGGCGCTGATGTGCACCACCTTCTCATCCCCGTCGATCATGTCGAGGATGATGGCCTTGGTCCCTTCGATTGGTTCGAAGGAACCCACCTTCTTGGAGCTAGACATCGTCTTGTGGGTTTCGGTGAGCTCTGCCGCGAGCTGCTTGGAGGTGATGAGGGCGGCGTCGTACTCACAGCACTCGGTGTCGCATTCGTAGGCCCGCTAGTAGGAGGAGCCGATGGTGATGACCCCCTTTGGGCCTAGGATCTTCAGCTTCAGGTACGTGTAGTTCAGGATGGCCATGAACTTGGCGTAGCATGGCCTCCCTAGGATGGCATGGTAGGTGCCGCGGAAGTCGACCACTTCGAAGGTGAGGGTTTCCTTCCGGTAGTTTGTCGGCCCACCGAAGGTGACCGGTAGGTCGATCTGGCTGATGGGATCTGCTTGCTTCCCCGAGATGACTCCGTGGAAGGGTGCTCCGGAGGGTCGTAGGTGTGTGCATGGTATCTTCATGGCCATAAGCGTGTCGGCGTAGAGGATGTTGAGGCTGCTGCCTCCATCCATGAGCACCTTGGTGCTGATGGTGGGGTCGACGACGAGGGGATACCTCCCTGGCTATGGAACATAGTCCAGATGGTCGCTGCGATCGAAGGTGATTGGCGCCTCCAACCACTTAAGGTAAGAGGGAGTGGCGCGGTTGGTGGTATATACCTCATGTCGGGTGACCTTCTGCAGATGCTTGGAGCCATATGCCGCTGGGCCACTAAAGATTATCATCAGCGTCTCATCCTCCGGTACATAGCCCTCCTCCTGGGCGCCACCGTCGCCTTCACCCGTGCCATCCCTTCTCCTCACGTCCCCCTTCTTTGTGCCACCGACAAGGAAGCGCTTCATGAGCCGGCAATCCTTGAGGAGATGCTTGACAGGAGTTGCGTGGTTGAGGCAGGGCTGCTCCAGCATCTTCTCGAAGTGGTCGTTGACCTACCCCGTGGGCTTGCCCCCCTTGTGGTCGATGGCCACCACCAGGGAGCCATCATGCCGTTGCCGGTTCCGCCCTTTCTTGTCGAGGCGACCGGATGGGCCTTCGTCGGCGTCATTGCTCAGCTTGGCCTTGCTGGGGGCGCTCTGGAAGACGGCCCCGACAGCCTCCTCTCTGGAGGCGTGGTTGGTGGCGATGTCGAGCAGCTCTTTGGTGGTTTTGGGGTGCTTGCACCCTAGCTTGTGGACCAGGGTCTCACAGGTTGTCCCGGACAGGAACGCGGTGACGATGTTGCCGTCGGCGACGTTAAGGAGCTCGTTACACTGCCAGGAGAAGCGTTTGATGTACTCGCGCAAGGTTTTGTCCTTTTTCTGCCTGTAGTTCTTGAGATCCCAGGGGTTCCATGGGCGAATGTACGTGCCCTAGAAATTTCCTACAAAAACTTCCTTCAAATCAGTCCAACTTCTGATTTTACCTTTCGGCAGGTGCTCCAGCCACATGCGCACCGAGTTGGAGAGGTACAGCGGCAAATGCTAGATGATGAAGTAGTTGTCCTCCGCTCCTCCCGCCCAGTAGGTGAGGCGATAGTCTTCCAGCCATAGGCCGAGGTTCGTCTCCCCGGCGTACTTCATGATCGAGCTCGGAGGCTTGAAGCGCGGCGGGAATCGCACCGTGTTGATGCGTAGGCTGAAGTAGCATGGCCCCGTCGGTTCGGGGCTGGTGCTCCGGTCTTTTTCCTCATCGTAGTGCCCTCCAGGGCACGGATGGCAGCCACAACATTGTTCTTGCTGTTCGTCTCTGTCGGCTCGGCCATGTCGACGTGCATCGAGTGCGTGACGTACGTCACGTGTTTCACCGACACGTGCTTGCACTGGGATCCTGACCGCATCGTGCCTTGGTGCGTGATGAACCGAGGCTTCTTGGGGTGGAGGCGCCCGATGGCCGGTGAGGGTGCTGTCCCTGCGTTGGGCCGAGCTCTTTGCCTGCTGGGCAGTGGCGCAGTCGAGCAGGACGCGCAGCTCTTCATGGAGCTTCTTGGCTTCCGGCGTCGATGCCTCCGGAAAGCGCCGCACCAGCATCGCGGCAGCGGCGACGTTCTGTTGCGCCCTTTCGAAGACCGGTGGGTGGTGATCATCTTCCATGATCCTCTGGTGTACGTCTCGTGTGAGAGCTCGGGCTCTTCCACCGTGTTGGCGTTGCCCAATTTCTCGCTTGAGGTGGGTGCGCTCGGTGTTGATGTGGCGCTAGGCCTCGTCCAGCTCCTCCTGACGGGCCACCAGGGCATTGAGGTTGGTGTGCTGCGGGGTTCATCTTTCGTCGCCCTCCAAGGGGACGACTTCATTGCCGTCATCGTCGACATCGCGCAGTGCTCCTTCAAGGGAGGGAAGTTGCTTCTGTCAGAGTGTTCTGTGGACCCTGCGCTAGAATAATCAGACAATGTTAGGCCCCCTTTGTCCAGGAGGTCGTAGATTGATTCCACCATTCCTACGAACTCGTTGTCCGCCGGATTGGCTGGTGATTCCATCGTGATGAGCTGTTCTATGATTGACGCGGCGTTGGTGAGGCCAAACGAGTACGTGATGGGAACATTGCCCACCATTTCATCTGACTTGAGCGGTGCCCCTCCCTTTAGCTGGATCATGACGTTTATGTAGGAGAGGGTGACGGAGCGCAGATCTTCCACAGTCAGCCGTGGCCCGAAGAACTCCCTGAGCCGGCACTCAAGCATTCCCGGATCGATGAGTGGGGGAGCCTCATCTTCGGAGGAGAGCTCCTTCGAGGCGTAGTAGTCTTCAAAGGGAGGGCCCGCGGAAGTGTGGGACCATGTGTTGGAGTCAGAGTAGAGGTTGTCGTACTCATCTTTGGACCAGTACTCCATGAGGGGGTGTTCTCCGAGGGTCCGGATGTTCAGGTCCCCCAGGCTGTTCGTGATGGTGTTGACGTTGTCTCCCTTGACGGCCTCGTAGTTGGCCGGGGAGAGCTTGCCCTCTGTGGTGAGGGTAAAGTCAAGGGAGCCGAAATGCACATGTGCTCCCGGTGTCCAGGTTGACGCAGCGTGAGCCATGAGGGGACTCGGAGCATTCCCCCGGGGACCCTCCTCCCTGCTAGCGTGATCCACCATGAAACATTCATGGGTGGGGTCATAGTCTTCGTCGTTAGAGTCAAGGGGTTCGAGGAGGTAGTCGCAGCTCTGCATGAAGTGATGCAGAATTCCCAGGGTATCAAGCCCGGTGGTGTCCATGTTGTCCCACGAGCCCCAGGTGGCATCGCTGGAGCCAGCATCTGAGGACGACGGTGAGCCCGAGATGAGCTTGGAGAGAGACTGGTAGCCAAGTTCTGTCACCCCATCGGTGGCAGTGCTAGCGAGCCATGGGGGTGAGCACGGAGCTGCCAGAGTGGGTGCGCTATCATCGCGTAGGCGCAAGCTGCCCATCAGCTCGATGATGGGATTGACGTCGTCCTCTAAGGGGGAGAGCAGGCGAATCATGTCCTCTCTGAGGAGACAAAGGAAGTCAAGGCTCCCGAAGCAAATATGGGAGAACGGGGAAAAGTCGATGTGGTGTGAGGCCATTAGAAACCCTAAGATCGTCGTGACACACAAATCCCCCTACCTGGCGCGCCAAATGTCGGTGTTATGAAACCACCAACCAATAAATTTATGTATGCGTGTCGGGATCGGATGGTGAGACAAAGAGACACAAGGTTTTATACTGGTTCGGGACAAACGATCCCTATGTCCAGTGTGCAACTGTCTTACTCGTGTTCCTTATCTCTGGCTTGCCAGGGGGTATACAAGCTTGGTCGAGAGAGGGACGGGCTCCCAAGTCTCTGAGTGAGTGTGTGTGAGTATGTGAGTTGTTGTTCGGTCCTTCTACAAGGATGCTATGCCTCCCCTTTTATAGTCCAAGGGGAAGCCGGTTTCATGATCAAGATGTTTAAGGAAGAAGAAGAGGGGGTCAAGAATGCTTAGAGGATACGCCTCTCGTTGTTGTGCATGGTGGTGCCAGTCCGTGCTTATCGCTGGCCATTCTTTCTTGCTGTGTTAGTCGTATCGGTCTTCGCCGGGTCACCTTGCTCTTGCCGCGGTCATGGTTTCCATGATCACCTATGTCCGTAGCCTACGCCGTGCCCTACTCCTGTAGCTTCACGTCGGCACGCATGCGTCGCCCACTGTGGTTTCTGAGGGCCGGTGCCGAATTCCAATGCCTCCTTTGATGATGCCACGTGGTTGGAGTTGCCGTGGTCTCTTGTACCTGAAGCCCCCGCCGCATCCTAGCTCTGTAGCTCCGCGGTGGTTCGTAGTGGTATGTACTGTAGCTCCATGGTGGCTCGTACATGGCATGCACTGTGGCTCCTGATAGACGGTGCGAAGTGTGACGTTCTCTGTGACGGGGCCGCTCTGGGGCCTGGCATTTTGTACGGGGGCAGACTCTGACAGAGGGTCATGCCTCCCTTGCCTAGTTGGAAAAGCAAGATCCAGTTTGCAGTCCGGCATCCTCGCAATAAATGAACTGTACGGCGTCTGGAGATGTGCGTCAGAGCAAACGGTACGCAGGCTTCCTACGTCGGGCGAATCGGGGCCAAGTCGGGCATCTCCCTACATCGGGCGAGGTGAGGTTTACATCGGCCACCAAATCACCTCGGGCGAGGCGGAGTTACATCGGCTGCTTATTTCATGTCGGATGAGCCGGAGCCACTATCTCTCTTGCCTTTAGGTCATGGGCCGGGCTTTAGCATTCCGATTGCTTGGGCCCTGATCGTTTGTGGCCTATGATCCTTTCTTGGGTTCCGGGTAGTTCCTTACTTTGAGTTTCGTTAGCATCTTCTACGAGTGGGGTTTTGGGCTTTCGAGCACATAACTTGGGGTACCCCTAATTTAGGTACCCGATAAGACTGATCAAATCAAGTTAAAAAATAACTCAGATGTAAAGATCAAATATATACAGCAGAAAAGTTATCTTTATAAAGATTTTATTACAAAACCAAGGCACAAAGCCACTGGCTAAGGTTCATCACCCGGAGGAGGAAGAGGAATTTGAAATTGTTCTATAAGTTGGCCAGCCAAGTCATCAACCTCAGGCTCTGTCCGCTCCATAGTATTAAGGTACTCTTGACTTTCAGCTTCTTCAACAAGCCTGTGGAGGGGAGCATTAGGAGCAAGAACCTGGATGTGAGCCAGCACACTCCTGAGGGCACAATGGCAACCTTTCTTCACTAACTCATGAAGCCAAGTGGGAGTGAAAGGGATAAACTGGGACCAGGATCTTCCATCATCCTCTGTAGTATGAAGGAAGTCGGCAGCTGACTTGAAGGCTTGCCACAAGCTCTTCTAGTTTGCCTCTGCATCCTCGGCCCTAGCAGTGAGCTGCTCCACCACTTCAAGGCCTAATAAAGATCCCGGTTAGCCCCATGTCTAATAAGCCTGGCCTGTGTGAGTTGTTTTTTGGTATGATCCTTTACCTGCTCAGCCCGATTGTGCTCCAACCAGAGAGTTTCCTTCATAGCTTCAAGATTGTCAACAAGCTTTTTATTTTCCCTCTGAAGAACTAATAAGACAACAAGAAGTAAGCAACAGAAGGCATAAAGGAGAAAAAGGAGAGAAAGAACTCAATCACAAACACACTTACCATGCGACTCCTTAGAAGCAGTCTTTAAGGCTCCAAGGGAAGTATCCTTCCTCTTCTCTGCATCAATAATTTGAGCATGGAGGGCAGCCTTAGAAGTCTCCCACCCCTAGCGAATAGAGTCCAACTCCGCCAGCATGGAAGACAACTTTGCCCTTAGTGCATCCACCTCAGAACTCAGCCTTTTTTCAACCTCACCTGACCCAAAGAAGTCGGTGTGATCCTAGGCAAAAGCCTTAGAAAAGGAACAAAGATGAGAAGAAATGAAAAACATCAAAATACCAAAAACAAGATAGCAAAGAGAAATTACCTGAAGCTTCTCACCAAAGGAAGTAGAAAAGGAAGTCCAAGAAGAAGTCAACTCTGCCACCCGGTGGGTAGGGTCGAGCTCCTTCAGCACTTCATCCAAGCACGAGTCGAACATCAACCCTACACCGGAACCCAGAGATGGAACCGGTGAAGAAGTCAACGCCACATCCAGTGGAGGATCCTGGCCCGCCAGGTCCTTCACCTCTGAAGCCATCGGCTTCTCCGCGCCATCGACAACAGGCAACTTCGGAGTCGACTCCGCCTACTCATTGCTTGAAGGCTTATCCGGAGTGGCCACCTCCTGAGTACCCGCCACACTTGCTGTCTTCTCAGAACTCCGAGAGCAAGCAGGATGGGCCAATGTAGCTCCCAAACCAGCAGTTGCCAAGGTAGGGACCGGCTGGGGGCTAGAAGAAGAAGTAGACATCGACCTAAAATGAAAAATATCTTTTTAGAAGGAGAACACAAGCCCAAAGACAAGGAATACAAATAGACAAGGAAACAACTTACTTGGCAACTTTCTTGTTCAAACTGAAGGCTCTGACCCAGCTAGAAGTCGGTTTGGGTGGAGGCATTGTGGCAAGCAGAGAGCTAGCACCAACAGGCACAGATACAGGGCCAGCAGGCCCCGAGTCAAACACATAACCCGGAGCCTGACGATGAGGACTACTAACAAGAAAAGAACCAAGAATAAGAGAGAGGAAGAACTCAGAAAGAAGCAAAAGACAATCAAAGACAAAAACTACTCACTTGCGATTGAGGGGGACATCTGTAACAACCCAAAAATTTGCAAACACCAAAAATACCAACTATCAATTTTTTTTTGAATAAACCCATGATTGGTGTATGACATGCTAGGAAGCCCACCTAGTTGCACAAGTAGACCCTATGTTAGTGTTTAGAAGCATATGCATTGTAATCAACATGTGATTTGGCTCTTTTTGATTTTAGGTGATCAATCAAGACCCATAACTAAAATCAATTAACATGCAAGAATATATAACGGTTAACCAAAACTTGTGTAGCCAACCTTTGGCTTTGGACTCCCTAAACCCTAATGACCCTTAGTGGACCCCACTAAGATGTATTCATGCTTGGCAATACATATATACACTCATAGAGACCCAAGGTACAGTTAGAATGGAAAAGTAGAAATAGAAAAGACTTAGAAAAAGAGGAGAAAATGGAAAAGGCCATTTCGGCCTAGAGCAACCACGCGGCCCAGCCTGATCAGCCTGCTTATCCCCGCAGCCGGTCCAGCCTAGCTCTTCGCGGCCCGCTCTCGCGCAGCAGCCGCAGCCTGCCCCACTTTCTAGCCTAGCCCCACGCATTCGCACACAGGCCGGCCCAGTAGGACAGCATCCTGGCCCACTCACCCTCACGTCACAACGATGCCAGCGCCGACGTTGTCGTTTTTCCCTGCGACGCCGACAGGTGGGACCCGCTTGTCATCCCCTTCCTCCCTTGGTCCCCCTCGCCCCCTCTACTTTCCGCGAAGGCAGAGCAACCGTGATGCCGGGATGGAATCCCAAGGCCGCCCTGCTCGATCCTAGCCATCCCTGCTCCAACCGACTCCGACACCCCCTTGGATGGCTGCCACGTCACCGATCCACGGCGCCTAGAACCCCGTCTAGCCTCGCGCTCGCCTAGCACGCAACGACCGTGGCCATGGATGATGCCATCACCTGCCACCCCTGTTCCCTCTGTGTCGAGCCACGGTCTACGAATTCGGGAGCACCAGAGCGCCCACGATCGCGCCGCGTCCCTAGAACCGTTGCCTAGCCTCGCTAGAGGCCCTCCGATCGCCCCTCGATCTCCATCCGCCGTTCACCGAGCTCCATGGATGAGCCCCGCTATAAAACCCCTGGAACTAAGGCCCTAGCCCTCTCCTAACCTTGCGCTGCCACCTAGTGGCAAACCACTTAACACCGAGCTAGAGAAGGGAGAGGAAGAAGGAAGGGAGAGGAAGGAGAGAGAAGGAGGCTCCGTCAGAGCACCGCCGAAGCCGCCGGAGCCGGAGACGACGCCACGATCGGCTACAGTAGCACTACGGTTCTCCCTGCACGGCCATGACTCACCACTGCACTTGCCTCGCCCTACGCCAGTAGCCTCCTTCATTCAACACTTATGGTGAGCGCCCAACTCCCCCTTGCTCACCGTCGTAGAGCCCACCATGAGCGCCGCCACGTTTCCCCAACCTAGGGAAGTACAAGGCCGGCTTCGAGCCCTCGGACACGCGCACACACATGTACACAGCTAACCAAGCCAAGGCAAGGCCTTCCCGAGCATCGAGTGCACGGGAACGACATGCGCGACTGCCCTGACCACCATGGCCACCATGGCCAAGACATCCGCGCACCATCCCGCGTTCCGGCCATCGCAGAAACATAGAGGTAGCGCAAGCCTGTGAGACAGGGTCGCTTCGGTGTAGAACGATGGAAGCCCTTGCCCTTTTGACCGTAGGAACCCTGTTCTACTGGAACCTTGACCTCATCGGTGCGGACGCGCTCCAGAGCGCCACCATGTCGAGCTCGCCCTCACCACCTTCGACCGTCTCGCTCATTGAGAGAACGCCGTAGAGCTTCGCCTCGACTGTAGTACACCACTCCCGCTAGAAGATGGAGGGAGGAAGGACCTGAGATCGCCGCTCGCAACCACTTTGCCGGACCAACATATGCCCTTGCCGCCGTCATGCCATGGCTGCCCTGCCCATCTCTGGCTGTCTCGCCTGACGAGACTTGGCCGTCGACCTCCGCCTCGTCGTAGCAGACCTAGCCGCCCAAGAAGATGGAGAAGAAAGCACCGCCTTGACCGAGTTTACCGCGACCAAGACCTATCGCTCGTCGGCACGACCGTCCGTCGGAGCACCACTGTGGCGCAACTGCCCTCGCCGATTCCGGCCACCTCGCTCCGCGGGGAGTGGCCGATGATGCCCTCCATGCCCCCGTGCATCCAGACGCCTAGTCGGCTAAGGCCGTAGCCCCACCTAGCCCCTCGCCGCCGCTAAGGTGACCTCATCGGAGCTCTGTTATGAGCGCCATAGTGGAGCGGACCCCGCTACGTGTCTTGGACACTAGAGACGTCGCCTATAGCCCCTCTCGGACCACAATTGGATGGAAGAAGGCACCCTTGGCCCCAATTGAGCCGTAGCCGCCTTGCTGCCACAGCCACCGTGCCCGCCGTCGCGGCGCTGCCGCTCTGCCAGACCCCGGCCATCCTTGTGGCCATGTGCGCGCTCGATGGAGTTCCGGGAAGTGTGTGCACCTCACCAAAGCCCCGTAGTGGCCCCGTACCAGCCTCGTCGTCGTTCACTGCGCCGTCGACCCCCTCGCCGCCCTATGCCACCGTGCTACTCGTGTCGCCCGCATGAAGCTCCATTACCCGTCTTGAGCCCCCTTGGACTCGCCGTAACCCCGTGGTGCTGGTGCACCCGTCAGCCGCCCTGCCAAGCCGCCGATCACTGCCGCGCGAAACAGAGGATGGGGAAGAGAAGGGGGAGCAGAGGAATGGCGGCCATGCCCTGAGCCTATCCACTGTGAGCCAGTGAAGGATGGGGGAGATGTAGACAAGGTCCACCATGAGCCTGGAGAGTGGTCCATGGACCCACACACACCCGTGCACCATGAACCGGTCCCATGAATTGGAGCCAGGAGAAGCACCCACCGGGTGGACTCGCTCCACCATGAACCTGAGAGACAGGAGGAGAAAGTGAGCCTAGTCCACGATGGACTGAGTCAATGGTCCACCAGACCCTTGCCTACCAGCGCACTATGAGCTAGCTCCGTGCACCGAAGCCCACTGGAGGCCCAACTAGCCACGTGGACGGCGTAACCGAGCGACACATGTTAGGGCCGGGCCGGCCCAGACCGGCCCGTAATCCAGCCCAATAGCCCATCCGAGGCCTGTTAAGTGTTGACCATTGACCCGGTCCCACCTGTCAGAGACCAAAGCTGTCGGCCCCACCTGTCATCCACTGTTGCCGATCGGACCAATCCCAAGACACCACGTGTCAGCCTAGGAGTAAACCACCCCTTTTCTTTTTCTAGAAAATGGATTAAACTTAGAAAATTCATAGTAAATTCATATGAGCTCAGAAAAATGCGAAACCAGTGTCCAAATTTTTCTAAAAACAAGCGCTACTGAAAGGATCAAGATGCCCAAGAGGGGGGGGGGGTGAATTGGGCTAATTCTAAATTTCTTCGCAATAAACAAGTCCTATGGTTTGCCCAATTAACCCCTTATGCCTAGAGAAGTGTTTCTATTGATCTAACGCACAAGAGTTTAGCAACCTAGTTCCAATCCTACTCTAGCATGGCAATTCTAGGAATGTAAATGACACGAATTGAAATTGCTCAAAGTAAAGAGAGGAGAGGAAACGCGGTGATGTTTTGCCGAGGTATCGAAGAGTCGCCACTCCCCACTAGTCCTCGTTGGAGCACCCGCGCAAGGGTATGCTCCCCCTTGATCCACGCAAGGATCAAGTGCTCTCTACGGGTTGATTCTTCGACACTCCATCGCGGTGAATCACCCACAACCGCTCACAACTTGAGTTGGGTCATCCACAAGCTCTCCGGATGATCACCAAGCTCTCCAATCACCACTAAGCCGTCTAGGTGATGGCGATCACCAAGAGTAACAAGCACGAACTCTCACTTGACCACGACAAGCCTAGAGAGATGGGTGGGTGCACACTTTGCTACTCTTGATCTCACTAATGAGGGCTCTCTTTGGGATTCTCAAATCTCAATCACCTCACTAGGACTTTGCTCTTCTTGGCACTCTCTAAGGTGTGTTTCAGCTGTTGAAATGAGCAAAAGTCACTCCACACATGAGTGGATCTTCTATTTATAAGACAGCCTGAAAAATGAACCGTTATGTGCCTCTACGGGCTGACCGGACGCTCCGGTCATGTTGACCGGATGCTTCGGTCAGTTCAACCCGCACACCAGTGTTTAAGTGTTGACCGGACGGTGATAGGATCTGGTCACCACTGACCGGACACGTCCGGTCCCATTTTTCCCTCACTGGATGCTTATTGTACTCGACCGGACGCTGGATCCTCAGGGTCCAATCGAATTGACCGGACGTGTCCGGTCGCAGATTCACTCTTATGGAACCTTACTGGAGTCGACCGGACGCTGGTCCCCAACGTTCGATCACTCGACCACTCAGCGTCCGGTCGCACTAGACGCAATCTCCTTGGTCAAATGAACTGACCGGACCCTGCGGCCAGCGTCCGGTCGCACCGGAGCCAGCGTCTGGTCAGTATTTGACCCTCCATTCACTTCCAACTTTCGATCATTCGTGAATGAAGTTTGCTCTAAAGGATCTAAGGGCTTTGTTGGAGCTACCTAGTGCTAGACTTAGCAAGTGTGCACCAGACCTAACTCACTAGACTCACCTAGGTCAAGCTACCCGTCCATACCCCCCTTAATAGTACGGCTAAAGGAAAAAAACAAAGTCCTAAACTACTCTAAGTGTCTCTCCAACTCCAATCGACACTTAGAACTAGTCATCCTTAACCTTGTCGTCCATCCTTTGAAAACCGAAACGATTTCCATCGTAGGGGCATGACATCCATGATTGCCCAATCGATCTCCATTACCATGACCTAACATAATTGCCTCTGCAAAACACACGTTAGTCATAGTAATCTTGTATTGTCATTAATCACCGAAACCCAACGAAGGGCCTAGATGCTTTCACCTACGTCATAGGCCTATCTATGAGTGCATTTGGATGTTTTGAATTTTCATCGCTTCTCTATGACCATCTATAGGAGTCGCTTATGCGGCTTTATGTCCCGTTTTCCAGAGGAGCTGCTAGAGGAGGACTTGGACTACATAGAGGAGTTGGGTGTTGACCTCGCAGGTGTTACGTCCCACCCAACCTCATAGATCCCATTACGCATGCCACATGTAGCTGCTAGTGCTTTACTTTTATGCAACTATGCTGTGATTGGTTGCATGGTAGTTTTACTTGTTGGCCTTTACCTTGTCGTAACCTTCAAGCTGCTCACCCGCTGTTAGGCTAGACGCATGCTTATATACTTGCTACTTGCAACTCTTACTCTACTACGCATTATATCTGCGATGTGATGCCTGGTGGAGAACTATTGGGATATGGTTTGGCTTGGGATGCCAGACTTGGTGGACATTGGGGAGAGTGATGCGTGTGTCTTGGGTGCGTGTGTGGTGAGGGTTGGGTCGACTGGACAGGATCCTACAATGAGTCTTTGGGCGAGTCTCGCCAGGGATGTGACCTGGGCATCCCCACTCGAGGTACCTGTGGCGGGTACATGTGATTTGAGGAGTATTCCGGGTTGGATTGCCTCTGTGGTATGAAGCCTCGGACGGAGGTGCTGTTGTGGCACGAGGTGTTGACCCCACTTGTGGAGATATCCTGTTTGGTCCCACTTAGGAACTGATGTCTTAGGAGAAACGAAACCACGGACCTTTTCGTGCACACCACTTGTCATTGCTTCCGCAAGGGATGAATGTTAGACTAGTCTAGACGATGCCATTACTGCTAGGTTGTGAGGTGGTAGGGTGGGCAGTTCGGATGCTGGATTCCCGTGCCATCCTAGATGCGTAGTACCACTTGGTAGGCCCGGTACTATGTCTCCCAGTCTCAGTGTGTCAGTTCGCCGAGGTGCCCCAGGGCTGAGTGGCAGGATGGCATTTTCCAGGCTAGGTGATCAGTCGGAATCGGCCTAGGCAGTGCACATGCCGATGATGGTGATCTTGTGGTTATAGGTGTACACACTCTACAGAGTTGATCGATCTATACGTATAGCCGAGTCCTCAGATATGGACATTCTGTGACCTATGTTTCACTTGAGTAGTGAGAGGAGTCCTTTCTCTCCCTGGTTTTGTTACCCTTCCGGCCATGGGCCGTTGAGGCATTGGGCGAGAGGGAGTTGTCCTTGCCACCTAGAGAGTGCGAGTGTGGTAAGATGTGTGGATGGGATGGATGGTGGATGTGGACATGTGTGTGGGAATGGGAATGACTAAAACTTGATGAACAATTACTATTATAAAATATTGATGATACTTGCATAGGAAAGACTACAACCTATATAGGTCCTCTTGTTATAACCAAATGCATCCACTTTCCACATAGCAATTGCAAAAGCATAGGGTGGGAGCCAGTAGCCAGTACAAATCATACTGATACATTTTGGATCAGGTGTTGAGCCCGACTACAACTGTGAAGAAGATGACTAGATGAAGTAGATGGTCTCATGCCTATGCTCAAGATGGTTGTTGAAGATGATGCTTCCGCGATCGTTCTTGTTCTGGGATATGGTCTGAAGCTGTTCCGTGTGCTGAGTGCTCTGATGTTTCCGCCATGTGGTGATGTAATAAATTAAACCCTTCTATTTGTACCTTCTTAAGACTTGAATTGATGTATGACTGTGATATCGACTGTTATTTGATAATGTGATAGGAGTATCTTTCGAGACTCACATTATAATTCGAATCTGTAGATTTTTCCTTCGTGGAAAAATCGAGATCGTTTCAGTTGGTATCAGAGCCATACTTGACCCTAGGACAAGACCCATAGCATTGGCCGATAGAAATAGGAGTGAAAACTTGCCCCTTCGGTTATATTCACCGACCCTGCATCTTCTTATGCATGGCTTACCTCTTAATGCTGACTTGTAACCCCATCCTTGGACCAACTCCTTCTAACCCCCATATTTGGACCAATTGCATATGGCAACCTTTGAACGGTTTGCAATTAATGACAAGCACCATGACGGGTACGCTCTGGTACTCCATGAGGTACTGAGACAACTTGGCATCCCCGAAGAGAAGTGTCGATGGACCTGCCACCGCAAGGTTGGGCCTCATGGGCCTGAGAACTACTACATGGTGACTATTGATATCCTTGCTTGTGACAAGATCCCCGAGCTCAAGCCCTTCATCATGAGCGGTGCAGAAGACACTGTCGCCTCCGCGGTGCAGCACGCCGCACAATCTGCCCTTCGGATTGTGATGCAAGACGCCTACGAACGTCTCAAGAGTGGACCCTATCGCCTGTTACCACGAGCGCTCAACTACACCAAGAGTGCTAAGGAGCGTTGGATCAATGTGGAGAACACCTATGCCAAGGAGGATAGTGACACTATCAAGGTCACCGAGAGACACATGCTTCTCATGGATAGGCACATGTTGGAGTTGGAATACAACAACCATCGCTACAAGCACAGGGTCCATGAGCTGGAGGAAGAGCTAAAGACCAAGGAAAAGGAAATGGCAGAGATGTAGAAGAAGAGTATGTCCAACAAGGTCCACCTCATTGAGTTCATGAATACCTCCCTGTACCAGCGCGACGTGTCCCAAAGAGTCTGGAAGGCCTGGAAGAAGTCTGACGCCCGTCGCAAGCAGGAAGTGCAGGACAACCAGTCCAAGCTACCCCACCGTCTCTGCTGGGAACCCTGTGAGGAGGAGTTCGTGCTAGAACCTAGCCGACTCAACATGGCCGCATGCTCTCTAGACCAGATGCCCCAAGTTGAGTCCACCAAAGAGTTGGAGGAAGCTCGCGAGTTTGTCAAAAGGGTGTACCTAACCGATGCTCAGTTGCTTGAGAAGGATGGAAGCCCCTCTACCCCTCCGTACAGCTAGGCTTAACCTTTTGGCCGTGATCTGGAAGTAACATAGGAGTAACCAAGATGCTGATGAGCCCTGCGTGGCTATGTGGCATGACTCACTTCTGAAGAAGAGTAGAATGTCCCCCTTTTTGGAGCCTACCTGCATGTAGTGCGTTTCTCGTGAGTCTTCTGGTGTAGCTACTGGAGACATCGCCGTGTAATAAAACCAATGTAATGAATGCTTGGATCTTAACGCATCTTATGGTCATTCATGCATCTTTGATTGAGTGTAGGCTAGTTTTAAATGTTTTAAACTAATAATAATAAGTTGTATCACCCGCACTAAACCCATGACCTAATGCAGCATGATGTCGACCCACCGTGCCAACCGCCTCAACCACCGTGCCCCTTCCCCTGCACCGGCCATTCGGGGTCGAGGACGTGGCCGTGGACGCTATGGAGGACGTACTGGACCCATTCCTCTCAACCCTGAGGAGAACATACCTCGTACCCCTTCCCCACCACCGGTTGGCGCCCCCGCTGGAGGACCCCCACCAGTCGGAGCCCAGCCTCCGCCGCCGCCACCACCGCCACCCACTAGAGCCCCCACTGAAGGAGATCTCCCACTACCCCCGCCACTTCTGGCAGAGGTGATGGCTCGCCAGACGTAGTTCATGGAGACACTTGCCGAGGGTCTACTAACACGTCGTAATGGAGGACCGCCCAATGACTTTCAGCAGAAGCTGGAGGGCTTTCTCAAGTTTAGGCCTCCCACTTTTGATGGCACCAACAATGACCCTATCATAGCTGATGACTAGCTATGTGAGATTGAGAAGAAGTTGGACCTGACCACTTGCTTCGACGAGGAGTGTGTTGGAGTCGCCGCTCACCAACTCACTAGCGATGCACGCGCATGGTGGGATAGCTTCTGTGACTCTCACCATGACCCTACCAACATCTCTTGGGAGGAGTTCACTGAAGCATTCTGGGAGTTCCATATCCCCGAGGGTGTCATGGACGCCAAGGCAGAAGAGTTTCGCAATATCAAGATGGGATCTGACAGAGTCCATGAGTACACTACCCGCTTCACTCGCATGATGCGGTATGCACCCCCTTCATGCGTGGCCTCAGAGAAAGAGAAGATATACTACTTTCACAAGGGCCTGAACACCCACATCAAGCTAGCCCTATTGGGTCACAAGTGCTACACCCTGCGGGAGCTGATCGACAAGGCAATGGAGATCGAGAAGGATCGCCTGGAAGCTGATGCACTGTTCAAGGACAAGAAGTGCCACTTCGAGGAGTCGTCACATACCTCAACCCACCAGAGGTCCCATGCGAATGTGCCTCTGCACAGTCGCTCTTGTGTCACTCAAGGAGTTGCACCTGCTTCGATCCTTGGAGGTGGTACCTACACAGCCAACTACCACCACCCCGCTCAGAGTACCCCCACCTGGAGCACTCCTGCTCAAGACCCTGGCACATGGAAGGCCGCCACACCCACTCCCATAGGTGGTGCGCCCTTCACTTGCTTTGGATGTGGCCAGCCAGGACACAGGGTTGCCTACTGCCCTAAGAAGACCGCTCCACCTGTTCAGACTCCTGTCAAGCAGCAGATTCAGGCTACTCCAAGCAAGAGTGCTACCCGTGGCCATCTTACCCACCTGACCATTGAGGATGTCCCCGACATGGAATATGGTATGTGCTTATGTTTGAAGAACGGAGCGCCCAGCAACTCAGACTTCATAAGGAAATAGGCCGACCTAGTCGGATTCAGAAAAGGACTAGACTTTGTAACAGAAGCTAGGAGTCTTATTCGAACTGACTAGGACCAGAACAACAACCTTGCCTCCTCTCCCTGTATAAAGAGAGGCAAGGCGCACCCCTATAAGAAAAAATGAACAAGAGATCATAT
The DNA here is from genome assembly GCA_904845875.1 of Miscanthus lutarioriparius. Classification (NCBI taxonomy): domain Eukaryota; kingdom Viridiplantae; phylum Streptophyta; class Magnoliopsida; order Poales; family Poaceae; genus Miscanthus; species Miscanthus lutarioriparius. Next base: position 106,130,325 of record CAJGYO010000005.1, read on the forward strand.
ACAACAATCCAACGCGAAAAGGCTAACGCCGACTGGACGTAAAGGCTATTACTCGATCACGAGGGCCCGAACCAGTATAAAATCATTTGCCTTCAGCGTTCACCATCGAGTTCTACGCATGCCAAAGCCCGAACAACTATCCCAGGTATCCCCGTGGCAGGCTATCGGTGGTCAAACACCGACGGTGTCGCTTTGAGTGGTGGAGGTCCTTTGAGGCATGATATGGGCCTCTGCTACCCCAAGGACAGGAAGCGAGCATCGGTTAAAGCCCATTGGGCATGTCGGCTGATGCGGAAGAAGCCCCAGTATGCGGAAGAAACTGAGCTGGCACCAACTTCAACCTCTGGAATCACCATTGATCGGATTCGGAGGTAAAAAGATAAATGCTCTAGGAAAAATCTCATTCCCTGTATCATTTGGAGACTAGGAAAATGCAAGAACAAAATATGTGTCCTTTGATGTGGTTGATCTTTACTACCCATACAACGCCATCTTCGGCAGAGGTTTTGCAAACAAGTTCAACTTAGCCATTCACATGGGGTATCTTTGCATGAAAATGCCGACACTCCATGGAGGCATCACGGTACATGGGAGTTAGAAAGAGGCCAAAAACATAGAAAGGACTATCTATAAGTCTCAGAGAAACATAAATTCAGTAACCACCCTAGAACCTCCGGATATGCCTATAGGCAAAATAGATCCCAAAGATCAAGAAGAGACAAAAGAAGTACCACTGGAAGATGAAGTCCCCAATAGAAAGGTGATAATCGGAGGCAACCTCTCCCCTAACAAGGAGACAAAACTTTTGGAAGTGTTGACCAAAAATAAAGATGTCTTCGCCTGGTCAGCCTCTGACTTGCAAGGAGTTAGCAGGGACATTATTCAGCATTCGCTAGACATCAATGCAAACATGAAGCCCAGGAAACAAAGGCAAAGAAAGATGTCAGAAGACAGAATCCTGATAGCCAAGGCAAAGGTGCAAAAGTTGCTCGACACAAAGGTGATTAGAGAGGTCAAATACTCAGACTGGTTGGCAAATGTAGTGTTGGTACCAAAGAAAAACAGGGAAATGAGAATGTGCATAGATTTCACAGATCTGAACAAAGCATGCAAAAAGGATCCATTCCCCTTACCAAGAATTGATGCCTCCATCGACAAAGCCGTTGGCTGCAAATGCTTCTCGCTCCTAGATTGTTTCTCAGGATACCACCAGATATGGTTGAACAAGAAGAAGAAGAAAAAACAAGCTTCACAACTCCCTTTGGCACATATTATTTCATCAGAATGCCCGAAGGTCTAAAAAATACAAGGTTCACCTTCACCAGAATGACCAAGGAGGTTCTCAAGTCCCAGTTACAAAAGAACATCATAGCCTATGTAGATGACATTGTGGTCATAAGCAAGGAAGAAGAAGACCACATTGAAGACCTCAAAGAAACCTTCACCAACCTCATGAAGGCAGGGCTCAAGCTAAACCTAGAAAAATGCATCTTCAAGGTAAGCAAGGGAAAAATGCTAGGATACATAGTCGGACCAGAAGGCATAAAGGCAAACCCTGACAAGATGAAGGCAATATTGGCAATGGTAGAGCCATCAACAAAGAAAGTAGTATAGAAGCTCATAGGCAGAATAGCAACCATAAACAGATTCATTTCCAAATCTGCAGAGCGCATTCTACCCTTCTTCAAAGTGTTAAGAGGTTCAGAAAAATTTGAATGGGATAGCGAGCAGTCGAAGGCATTTCAGTAGCTCAAAAACAACTTGGCAAGCAATTTGATGGTCACAGTACCCAGTCTGGAGGCACCACTACTACTCTATGTAGCCGCATCAAACCATGTTGTAAGTGCAGTGCTAGCTCTAGAGCAAAAAGTAGATGTGAAGGTCATATAACGACTAGTGTAATACGTTTTGGAGGCACTACATAGGAGCTAAGCTGAACTACATAGAACAAGAGCCATCCTCATCGCATCAAGGAAATTGAAGTACTACTTTCAAGCCCATGAAATCACCGTACCATCATCACAACCACTTGGGGACATATTCAGCAACAAAGAGGCCTATGGACATATAGCAAAGTGGGCGATAGAATTATCTCAATTCAGCATAAACTATGTGGCAAGAACAGCGATCAAATCATAGGCTCTGGCCGATTTTATGGCAGATTGCACACCACCATCGCAAGCAGAAGTTCAGCCACAGAACTAAACGTGGACCTTGTTCACTGATGGAGCATGGAGATACTAAGGAGCAGGAGCCTCCGCCATGCTCGTATCATCTTCTAGCATGCACACCAAATATGCCACAAGATTGGAGTTCAAAGCCACCAATAATACAGCAGAGTACGAAGGTCTGTTACTCGGCCTCAACAAAGCCAAAGCACCAAGTGCACAGAGGTTACTAGTCAAGACAGACTATCAAGTCATAGCAGGACAAGTAGAAAAAGAATATATAGCCTGAGAGCTAGAGTTAGCCAAGTACCTAGCGGTGGTATGAGCAATGGAGCAAAGATTCCAAGGGTTCACACTCAAGCATATTCCAAGATCAGAAAATGGAGAGGAAGACGAACTCATGAAGGCTGTGGCAAACAACTTGCCGTTACCCGAAGGCACTTTCTTCTAGGTGCTGAAAGAACCATCGATTGCCTCCGTAGCCAAGGCATTCAAAGAAGTCCTGATCACACAAGAAGAAGACTGGAGGTAGCTGATAATAGACCAAATCAATGGTTCCTATGGACCAAAAGATGAATCCAGCTCAGCAAGAATGGCAGCTAGAGCAAGAGATTACACCTTCATTGACAGAATTCAATACATGAAGGGAGTAGTCCAGCCGCGCCTGAAGTGCATAACAGAAGCCGAAGGCAAGGAATTATTACCAAAAATACACTCAGGGATGTGCGGGTCACACATAGGAGCACACGCATTATTAGCTAAAGCCATCATACAAGGTTTTTATTGGCCAACTCACATAAGAAATGCACAAGAAGTAGTGAAAACTTGCGAAGCTTGCCAAAACTTAGTTCCGCACCAGAACAGGCCTTCGGCACCCACCTAGCTTATACCACCAACATGGCCATTACAAAGATGGGGAATGGATTTGGTGGGTCCATTGCCACCTTCGCAAGGGGGAACTAGTTCATTTCACAAGATGGATTGAAGCAAAACCACTGGCAACAATAACCTCCAAAATAGTGAAAAAGTTCTTTGGCAGAACATAATTTGCCACTTCGGAGTCCCAAGAGCATTAACAGTGGACAATGGCAAGCAGTTTGACTTAGAAAAATTCAAAGAGTTCTAAAGAAGCATAGGCACACAATTGGCCTTTGCGTCGGTTTACCACCCAGAATCCAATGGAGCCGTTGAAAGGTCAAACAGAATAGTTTTCTCGGCAATATCCAAAACGCTATTCAGCCTTCGAAAAGGGAAATGGATAGAAGAATTGTCGAAGGTGGTATGGTCCCACAACACCACCACTACAAGAACCACTGGATTCACACCATTCAAACCGCTTTACGGCGAAGAAGCAATGCTACCAGAAGAAATAAGACACCAGAGCCTTCGCATCTTAAAGCACGCACTAGCCTCTGACAAAGATTATTCTAAGGAAACATTGAAGAGCACAAGCTGGAAGCCATGGACAACATAGCCAAGTATCAAGAGCAAACCAAAAAATAAAGAAACAATCAATTTGTCAAGAAGACATGAAGCATGGAGACCTGGTCCTTAGAAGAAAACCAAACGCAGCAAACGCAGGTAAGCGACAGCCAAAATGGGAAGGTCCCTACACCGCGAAGGCAGCAGGACGACAAGGATCATTTTACCTAATGGATGCAGAGGGAAAGACAACAGATCACACCTGGAACATTGATAACCTAAGAAAATTTTACATGTAAGGGTGACCTCCGTGGAAATATAAGCAGAGAGCCCAAATTTCTTTCCCATTTTTTCTTTTTCTCTCTTTGAAAATTTCATGAACCTGTACTATTTTCCTCACATGGGGGACTCCTAATGGAGGTGAGGTTTTTAATGAGGTAGGATCCATGTAAAACCCTCTAGAAATATAAAGAGGATAGCCCCCAACATGATAAATCCAAAGCAAAGGTCGAAAGCAGCTAGCAACGGAGCTACAACATTCGATAGCAACACATACTATCTAGGTCCTTCCAATAGCAAGGGTGAAAAGCCCCACATTTGGAATGACCTCCACTGCCCAGAGCATAAACCCTTGGGAAAGTCCTATCCACAATCAGGCCCCAAAGGAACAAACAAGGCCAAAAAAGGCCAGAAACCTGAAAGAAGACATGCTTTTGCCGTAGGCATTGGGACATCACCTAGCGAAGACCTGAAAAAAGCAGGCACCAGGCGACGCAAGTACAACATACGAAAACACACTACATAAATACTAGAGATACCAAAAAGTATGCAGGCAATCTCTAGCATTAATTTTGATACATTCATTCAATGGCACAACTTAATAAGTCACCGACCAACCTCAATGTTCAGGTACACCACCCACACTATAAAAACCAAGCCATCCCATCCAAGCTCCCTAATCAGAGAACCAGAAATCTACAGAGAACACACACATCTCAGCCGTCTCCCATAGAGCGTGAAACCAAAAACCCCTAAGTCACAGAAACCATTGAAGCGGGAGTATCCTTAAGAGGGAGGCAAGTAGAGCGCGAGATACCACATTAGCTTGGTTAGGTATGAAAGTGGGCATACTTGCATTACATCATGTTGCTAAGTCAAAAACCAGACCTCATGAAGAAACTAGTCATACACTTTGATCAAGATGTGCAAGTGTGCGGAATATTTTTCTAAGTATTTTTGTACTCATTTGTCATGCCTCTCTTTCTCTCTCTTTTGCTTTGAAAGTATGGGCTATCTTTATTCACTATGGCAGAACCACCCTAATTATATGGCCCACATGCACCTGTCATTGTCATAAAGACCTCTGACTGCTGCACACGAGAGCCAGATAATTCTGGTAGTCTGTCGGGTGTCCTCGGAAAACTCGAATCATCCACATTTGACAACTCATACTAGGATCAACAAAGGAGTAACTACAACATTACAACATTTGTTACAAAAATATACATCAGAGTGCGGAAGAAAGATAACATTGATTTACAAAACATGATGAGTAAGTTATTTTTGAGTAAACTTAACTTAATTGCGGAAACAAAAAACAACCAGATCATGCCGAGCCCACCGACATAACCTTGGTTTTTCAGCATGAGTCAGCACCTGCAACAGGGGTTAACAAACCCTGAGTACATGAGGGTACTCAACAAGACTTACCCAATGAAAAGAAGAGACTCCAAGGATATGCTGGCTTAAGGGAAGTAGTAGGGCTAGAAAAGAGAAGCTTTGCAGAAAAGCTTACTACAAGTGGATCCTTACTTTCAATGTTTTAGCGATGTGTTAAGTTATTATCAGTATTCAATTTGCACCTAAACTATATCAATCACTTCTTATCAGACTCTTTCTCATTCCTTAACCAACTTCCACTTGTTAACTATGATGAGGGTGCGAGGACCAAGTCTCCTTTTCTCGTGGAGCAAACGATGATTCGAACCGCTTAAACAAAACCCAGCTGGGGCTTCCCAACCACACGACATATGCAAGTCCCAGACCTACATATATCAACCTTTACTCAGATCCTCCAAAACGTGAATGGGTTCACGCCATCCGAGAGCACAGTATGCCACCATCCAGCCCATTGCCAGGAGGGTACTGTTGGCATTTCTTACCGCATACAGAAATAATCCGCAAGCATACGGAAATACCGTTGTAGCATTTCACCCGGAAGTATTTAGGGTATCGTATTTCCATGAGGAATGATTATGTAAAGGTCTCTTAGCTAGTCCACCTTAAGATAACAAGAACAGAGATAGCAAGGGTAGCAAGGGTTCTATGGATAGAGATTCTAAGATAAGGAAGTCTCACCACTATCAACTCACTTCGGGCACTGGAGCACACCTGGTCTGCCAGGCGATCCTGACCTATGGCTCTACGCCATACCCTGGACGTGGGGGATTACAAGGGACGGACAGGGCTATCACCACCTGTCGCCTACCACCTCAACCATCGGGTACGAGGCAAACGAAGGTAGCAATGAGCCTAGACACCACGTCTAAGCTGTTGACTACTACTCTAGCGTGATATCAAGGCTTACCCATCCTCGGGGTCCTTCTACTAGGGCATCCGCCATGGGGACAGATGATGAACCCACAAGTAAATAGCAACAAGACCAACTTAAAGTAAGAGTTCACCACCATAGAAGAGCACGAACCTTTGTACTCCAAATAGTACAAGGTCCACCGAGGTACAAGCGAAGAGGAAGCCGACATCCCCGGCACTCCTCCGCTAAGCATACACGCGGCCACGAGCACACTAGAGGAGGTAGCCGACAACCCCGGTCATTCTCTCTCCCTCACTCACTCCCTATGCTAAGTAGCTAGAGCTAAGATATGAGTGGAGCTCTTCTCTTCTTGCTACTACATGGTGTGTCTCCCTTGTGTTTTTGAATCCAATGATATGAGGGGGAGAGAGCCTCCTTTTATAGATGGAGTGGAGGGGGCTCTTTAGAAAATTGTCCCTCCCCTCTTAATGGCCAAAACTGACCTCCACCGGCGTCTAGGTGCCCTAAATCTGCCTCTCCCCCATCGCACCACCCTCATCTACAGTTAAGGCACCGCCTCACCAAAGCTGGGCCTGTTTGGACTTAGGGCTGGCGTGGCCGTGCCCGCGCCCTAGCTGGCGCCCCTCCTGCTCTACTTTGGCCTGTGGGCTGCTGAGTGTCTCTAGGCTGTGCCACCGGGGTGCATTGGCCCTGTTGAGTTGGTTTGGTTAGGCTTCTTTCTATCTCTCCCTTGTTTTGCTATGGGCCAAAAGATTGTTTATCATTTCTTATATTCTTTTATCTACTTTTGGCCCACTTTAGGTGTTTTTCCATAATAGCCCTACAAAACAAGCGAAACACCAAAACTTGTGGAATTGATTAGTCGTAAGCCCTAATTCTATGTTTTGTGTTTGTTTTAATTGTTTTATTTATAATGTTGGCGATATAAAATGTGAGTTAAGGACCGCCAATAGGTACACGCTACTCCCGCCATCTCTCCACTCCTAGTGCGCGAGTAGCCGTTCTCGTAATAGAATAGCCAAAGTAGGGCTTACCGGAGTATGTGGCTAGTACTATAACAGTTCTTGATCCAAGGGCCAACAACGGACGGTCCTTAACCGACACAGACGGAAACATTACATTGAGACTCCTTTCCCAATGCAAGTTACCCGTCCGGTCTCACATTAAGTATCATACCTATTAGCCATCAAGTTATGCCATCACAAAACATTTTAAAACACTTCATTTAAAAGACTAACTCATTAAGCATGGCAAAGCATAACTAGGCACTTTCAATAAAACCGGTAACAAGGATGATATTGGAATAATCAAGGTTGGTAATGCAGCACATGGGTTATCAATCAACTCCTAATTACTTAATGCAACATATTATAATCTCAAGTGGCATATGATGCATGATGAAAGGCATACAAGTGCATAACAAAACTCAAATCAATCTATGAAAGTTGAGTACAACTTTCCTTCACAAAAGAATTAAGTTGATTATTCACAAATCAAGTTTTAGTAATTATTAACATGTTGATTTTGAGCATACCAAGAATATAATTAGATTGCCATGGAACAGTAGGGGTTTTGTGTCCCAAGGTCCACAATCAACCCAAAATATCACACAAGTCATATTGGGATTAACTCTTAATGACTCTAATTAATTAATTAATTAAACATACAAAAGGTAATATAATTAAACATGGTCAAATTAATCTCAAACTTTTTGTGAAGGTTGCTTACATAATAAAACAATGGCAAAACAAATTTCACAATTTTTGGATATTTATTTTGGCCTACAAAAAATCATAGAAGTTGCATTTATTAATTCAAAGAGGTAATTTTAAATCATGCCAACACTATTCATTTTTAGGTTTCATATTTGTCCTAGATAGACATCATCATCAAGAAGCTACACAAAAATTTTCATGATTTTAGGAGCTCTAATTATTTTTCTATGAAATAAACGAGATTTAGCACTATTTAGCACTTTCTAGAAATAGAAAAAGGAAATTATCTTCTCTGGTAGTCTCTGACAGGCTGACCCCACATGTCAACAACAGTGTTGCCACGCTGACCATGGCAAACACCGCCGCTGACCGGTGATTTCTTGCCGGTGGTAAGGTTCCCGGCGGCACGGCTTGCACCAGCACGACCTCCTCGACTCCGCGCATCGACTGGTGTAGTTGGTTGAGCGAGTTAGGCTCGACAACCACCATGTCGGTGGCCATGGCAGCATGGCACAACTCTAGCGAGGCGGAGATGGCGAACGGAGACTTCTCTGGTGATGGCAAGGGCACCTACGGACTCAGCGCTCTTAGGCGAACACCACAAGCTAGCTAATCAAGTGGCAAACGGTTTCTAACGAACTTGGCAACGCGTGCAGCGGTACGGCGGAGCAGAGCATCTCCGATGAGCGCGCGAACCGGAGGCTACAGTGCGGTAGAAGTTAAACAGAGGGTATGAGCAACAGAAGCAGCTCACCATAATCCTCAGATGGTAACCGGTTGAAGACAAAACCGACCGGAGAGGTGTGGTCGACGGCGATGGTGGATGCGACGGCAATCCAGCTGTCCGCGAAGAAGGCGGCGGCGCGCGGACGACTCAGGTGAAACGAGGCTGTGTGGGCTAGCTCAGCAAGTGCGCTAAGGCATTGCAGAGCTTTTGGCGCGGCCAATTGCGGTGATTGGAGCTCGGCGGCAGCAGCGTGGCGCGGCAGAGCTACGGTGCATGGCGACGATGGGAGGAAGAAGAAGACGTGTTGTGCTCGACTCTGGGCTTTATAGCCGCAGCGACGTATGGGAGAAGGACAGCGACAGCTTGGCGACCGACGTGGCAAAGCAAGAGGTGGCACGAGGCTCCTAGAACTGTCCAGAAGGGTGGCGGTGCGCCGGCAAAGCTAGAGGTGGTGCTACCCTATTGGCCAGGTACTGTAGCTACCCCCTCCCTTTGCTGTTTTTCGAAAATTACTCCAAATTTTGTGTAACAACTTGAATATCTCCAAAAACAAAAGTTGCTCAAAATTCTTTTACTTCACTATCAAGGAAGTCCCTAGAGATGCCATACTACTTCGCCTCTTTCTATTCTCACTATTAGGAATAGCAAAGCAGTGGTTTTATGCAAACAAAGAGAAGAACACTACTTGGGCACTCTGTTCCACCAACTTTCTAGCAAAGTTCTTTTATCATGGGCTCAACAACAGCACCCGTGAAACTATGGGTGCTGCTGCTGGAGGAGCATTCTTATCACTCACTATTCCTCAAGCCACAGCTCTTATGGAGAAAATGGCATCCAACCAAGGTTGGAGTGAAGAAAGAACTCAAACCCGCAAGAGAGGTGCAGGTATGCACCAGGTCAAAGAGGTAGACATATTGACTGCAAAGATGGACCTGCTAATGAAGAGGCTTGATGAGAGAGCCGGTGAGAAGAACAAAGTCATGCACATTCATGATTCCCGCATGACTTATGAAGAATGTGGAGAAACTGGGTATTCAGGCAATAATTGCCTAGAGCTACAAGAGGATGTAAACTACATCAACAACAACAACAACTACTATCGTCCTCAACAGAATCATGGTTGGAATCAACCACAACAGCCTAACTACTCAGGTAACTACTCAGGTAATTATCAAGTAATAATAATTTCAATAATTTCAATCAACCACCTTTGAGAGAATTAGTTATTAATCAAGGAAAATTAATGGATAACATGTCTAAGAAATTAGCATCCAATGATAAAGTACTAGAAGCAATTAATAATAGGATGGATAGTTTCTCAAATGCCATTAAGAACCACCATGGCTTTAATAAAATGATAGAATCACAATTATCTCAGCTAGCAAATGTTGTTCCTCCCACTAACCAAGGTAATATTCCGGAGCAACCGGAAGAGTTAGAATCTGCAAATCTTGTCGATATATTCAATGCAGGAAGTTACTATAAGGACCACTCGACCGGAGGGTGGAAAGATGATTCCTTACCGATCAAGAAAGGTGACCCAGGGAGACCGGTGATCCCGATCTCCATTGGACACAGCTCATTCAAGGAAGCCATCTGTGACTTTGGAGCAAGCGTCAACATTATGCCCAAGGTAATTTATGAGAAGATTCATGGCGATGCATTATTGTACACAACCACGTGCTTGCAGCTTGCAGACCAGTCACTATGCTACCCCAAAGGAATTCTAGAAGATGTTTGTGTACGAGTTGGCAACTCATATGTTCCTGCAAACTTCGTAGTGATTGAGACAGGTGGTGATGAGAAGGCACCCATCATTTTGGGTCGACCCTTCTTGAGCACTGCTGGAGCTATCATCTATGCCGATAGCGCAAAGATATGTTTCAACATCAAGGGAACAAAAGAGAGATTCACTTTCAAGAATCATACACCAGAGTCTCCTGCACACCCACAGACTCCTTACCTCTACAATAGCTACGCTACACCTAAGAAGAACAATAGGAGGTACAAGAACAAGAAGCCACAAACAGAGGCAGTGAGTATGGTCAATATAGTCCATAGAGAGCATGACCATCAACTCAAGTCCCCGTACCTGAACAAGAAGGACGATCCAGGTGTCCCAACCATCGAATGCACAATTAATAGAAGTTCTTTTCAGAAAGCTGTATGTGACATCGGATCAGGAGTCAACATAATGGCCAAGGTAACATATGAATACTTATATGGTAAAATGCCCTTGTATCCCACCTATGCGCAGCTGCAGATGGCGGACCAGACATATCGATTCATGGAGGGGATAGCTAAAGATGCTCCAGTACAAATTGATGACCACTTCATCCCCACTGACTTCCTGGTCCTAGATATGGGAGAATATGAAACTGATCCACCAATCATTCTTGGAAGACCATTCCTGAACACCACCAAGGCCATCATCTACATAGGATCAGGGGAGGTCCACTTCCACTTCCCCTCAGAGAAGGTACGGTGTTATTTCAATGATAATTATATAGTTGATGAAGATCCAAAGAAGAACAGATCAAGGTGGAGGCGTCGTTACCAGCGCCAGAAAAGGCAAAACAATAAGGATGGATGGATAGACTATCAAGGAGAAGTGTCAAGGTATGAAGACCGATATGATGAAGATGAAATTTCTCCTAAAGAAGATGTCGCACCACCCACAGAAAAGGCGCCAAACTCTGTAGAAAACAAAGAAGAAGAGATAACAATTCAATAGAAAGCTCCTTCCTCAAAGCCAACTTCACCAACTAAACAAGTATGGAGAGAAAAGGTAAAATCTACTTCACCAATTGTTTCAGATTCACCAGCACATGAAGAGACACTTGTAACACCCCTGGTGTTATGGTAATTAAAAATGTGGTCATGTCATCATATGCAATGCAAAGCATCCATGTTTAAGTCAATCTTGATTTGCATCAACTAAAACAAGTTTACATTCATAGATTGATTGAGCTTTTGTGTTGAAGTTTGACTTGAACCAAAAACCCTAATTTTGAATGCCATTTCAAATACTTGGTTAATGCCCTATGTAAGTTGAGGTGTAAGCTGTGCTTTACACTAGTGTCAAGTGTAGGGGATAAACTCAAGTGCAACATGTAATAATGAGCTCCAAGTTTGGATTTGAATTTGGGTTCCAAATCTTGTTCTGAGTTTTCCAATTCAAATTGAGAGATTTATTAAAAAGAATTTCATAATTAAACCTGGTTCAAACAAATGTGGCATTGGGTAGGTCAAGTATGATTTGACCCAATGGTACATTTGGATGATAGTTGTGATCACTAATTAATCACCAATTAAAGTAGAAACAAATCCAGTTTGAATTCGATTTCAAAACCCTGATTTTCAAAGTCCCCTTTCTCCCTCTTTTTGCGTAACTCAAAATCTAAGCAAAATTTTGGGGTGAGTCCAAAAGCAAGTTTGTAGATCTTGTTACGATGTACAAAGTTGGTATTCAAAGTTTTTAAAGTTTCAATATAAAATTTTGAATAAATTTGAAAAGATTCAAATCCCAAATTTGAATTTCAATTCAATTTTCAAAATGTAGGCATAATTGGAAGTTGCCCTAATTATGAAAGTTGTAGATCTTCAAAAGTTAAGCACTTTCTGTTTTTGGAGATTTTCAAGTTGTTACATAAAATTTGAAGTAATTTTGAATTTTCCAAAACCCTAAAAGTGTCCCCTTTTGAATTCAAATTCAAATGTCTAAATCCATGCAGAATTTGAAAATGTTCATATTGATAAAGTTGTAGAGCTTGAAAAATGGAACACCTTTTGTTTTTACAGATTTTTAAGTTCCAATACAAAATCATAAGTAATTTTGAAATTTCCGGCAGTGGCAATTTGGTAATTTCCAGGAACAGTGCTAGCACCTTTCCACCTCACTGTCGGCGACCTTCCTCGGCCTTCCAGGCGTGCCGCGAGTGCCAGCAGCCGCTTCACGTCATCTCGGCCGCTCCACGCGTCGCCGTTGCGTCCCCTCGGCCGCCCTATAAAACCTCGAGCTGCGGCCACCGCCGCTTCCGTTTTCCTCTTCTATTTCTGCCGCCGCCTAGCTCCACCGCTCACCGCCGCCTCCGTCGAGCCACCTTTGGCCGAGAGGATCACGCCATCGGTTTCGCGATCACCTAGTGCACCTCCCCAGCCAGTTCGCAGCCTCACGCGCAGCCGGAATCACCTGGAGGCCGTCATCTTCTCCACGGCCGACTGGGATGCCGCCGCGGGTAATTTTGCCACCGCCCATCCTATCTGGTGAGCTTCAAGCTGCATCTTTTGTTGTGCAAGACTCACCTTGATGTCATGGTCATGATCGGCTTGCCCTTTTGGTCTCTACCGTCCCAGGGACGTCGGAACACGCCACCGACGCCAGTTCACGTCGCCGGACCCGCCATCGTTGTCGACGACTCACCTCTGCCTCGCCTCTATCGAAACCACCATGAGCACTGAAGTCAGGGTGAGCTGCTGCGTCAATCTACACCATTAGTTTATCCTTTTTGTGCCACAGCCATCCATCCACGAGCTCACCGTCGTTGCCGTCGTGTCCGCACCGCCACGCGCGAGGTCGTGCTCGTTAGGAGTCCGTTTAGACTGAATCGGGTGTCCTGTCGCGTTCGCTAGTGTGCGTGGAGTCGAATGGTTAGCTCGCCGTCGTCGGAGACGCCTCCGACTGCCATCTCCGCATCGCTGCCGCGCCGCCGTGCCACCTTGGCCGACGAACTCGCCGCTGCCGTCGTGCCGCCGTCGCGTTAGCTAGCCTAGCGTGTGCACGACGTCGAGTTGAGCGTGTAGGACTGAGCCACGACGCCGGAGACCTCGCCACCGGCGAGGAATCAGCGGTCAACAGCCGGTCGCCGTCGGGTCAACGCGGAAATTGAATTTCCTTTTTCTTTTTCTTTTTCAGAATTTCATTTAAATGTGTATTTCTTTGGAAATTCATGGAAATTCAACTATTAATCCAAAAATTATGAAAATTTTTGTGTAGGCTATTTATGATGTGCTGAACCTAGGAAAAATATGAAATGCTAAATTTGAATACTTTTTCATGAATTAAAATTAGCTCAATTAATTAATAAATGCAACTTCCATGAATTTTCTATGCTTATTTATATGTCTAAAACTTATGAAACTTGTTTTGCCACTACTACATGAAGTAACCAACCTTCACAAAAAATTTTGAGCTCAATTGGACAAAGTTGATTTTATTCATATTTTATGCTTAATTATTTAATTAATAAAAGTAATAGTTAAACCTTAATCAATTAGGGTTTTTGTGTGACTTTTTGATTGAGTGTTGACCCTGGGTCATTAACATGACATGATCCATGGCACTTTAATTATTGTTTGAGTTTATCATTAACTTGTAATTAATGAAGGTCATTAATGCTTAATGAAACCCTAATGGTAGATTAAGTAGGTTTTGTTGGCTTGCAACTTTATCATGAAGGAAAGTTGTACTCAAGTTCTTTTAAGATTGTTAATTCATCCATATGCAACATCATGAGCATCTCATTAATGCATGCATATGTTGCTACGTCCAGTAACCGAAGCCGAAGAAGGTTCCGTCGAACCAAACCTCGAAGAAGGAGTTCAATCGTTTGAAGTCGGGTTCGATATCTGTGGAACTGACCCTGAACCTGAGATCTCTGTCAACCAAGGGAAGCCCCGGATGCATCTAAACCCTACCTTGAGTTTTAAAAGCTTTATATCACTTATGCTTATGCAATGTTGCATTAGGTGATTAGGAGTTGAGTGATAACGTAATTGATGCATTATCAACATTGATTACTCAATATCATCAATACTACATGTTTTGTTTTGAAAATGCCTAGTTATGCTTAGCCATGCTTAATGAGATAGGCTTGGAAAGGAAATATTTCATAATGGTTGAAGTTGGCATAACTGGTTGGATAATGAGGTATGATAATGAAATTGAGACCGGACGAGTAACTTGCATTGGGAAAGGAGTCTCAATGTAGTGTTTCCGCCTGTGTCGATTAAGGACCATTCGTTGTTGGCCCTAGGATCAAGAACTTTGTAGTACTAACCACATACCCGTGGTAAGCCAAGTCCTGGCTATTCTATTATGAGAACGACTACTCGCGCACTGGGAGTGGAGAGATGGCGGGAGTAGCGTGTACCCACATGGCAATGGGCTGGATTGGTGAAGTATTGTACTATTGGGTGGCGCCAACTCGTTCTGGTCTTAGAGGATCCATGGGTAAGGTTGATGTATGGGGGTTTGAGTCCCGCATACGTCGTGTGGTTAGGAAGCTCTAGCTGGGTATATATTTAAGCGATTCGAATCGTCGTTTGCTCCATGAGAAAAGGAGACTTGGTCCGAGCACCCTCATCGTAGTTCATAATTGGAACTTTGGTTAAGGGATGAGAATGTGATTGATATGTTTTACATGGTCTAGACTAGGATCACTTACACTATGGTAATGATTAATGATGAGTTAAAACATTGAAAGTAAGGATTCACTTTTAGAAAGCTTTTATGCAAAAGAAATTTTGAATCTTGGTAAAGCCTTACCTTGAATTTCCTCGAGCCTGCATTCCTGAGTCTGTACCTGTTTCTTCAGTTAAGTCTTGTTGAGTACTTTTGTACTCAGGGTACGTTAAACCCTTGTTGCAGGTGGGCCTCCATAGCAGGTCTATTTTGGACCCTACTGCATGACCGTTTTTAGGTAGACGACGAGGATTAGGTTGTGTGACCCTTGGGCAGGGTACTCCGTTTGTGTGATCTGTTTAATGTTACTAATGCTATACTACTATCTATGTGTTGTAATAACTTTACTTAAGTTTGTAAGGTTTGAAACAAATAGTTTGTAAACTTATGTTATGTAAGACTTCCGCACTTCACTCTAATGTAAATTATTTGTATAAACTGTTGTAACACTGCAATATCTCTATAATGGATCCTGCTCAGAAGATCGTGGATAATTTAGGTTTTTCGAGGACACCCGACAGACTTCTTAAGTTGTTTGGTACACATGCATAGCCATCAAAGATCGTTGAGATAATGACAGGTGCATGTGGGCCATATAATTTAGGAGGTTCTGCCACAACACTGCCGGTGGCATCATCTGCGCCATCCGACATGCCCCGACAAGTATGAACGTGCAAGAGGCCCTGTTCGGAGGACTTAAATCACTAAACCCTGCGCCAAGAGGTAAACTTGGTAGTTCTCAATATTTCCATTTTCGGTACTGCATAAGTTTTTTACTATCATATTTACTTTCCCTTATATGCATAGTTAGTGGCATGTTTACTTTACTAATACTGTCATAGAAAAAGAAAATAAAAATATCATGCATTGCATCCAAAAAATGCTAAGCCCCATGTGAATAAATTTTGTGGCATAAAACCCATGAGGATATTCACTGTGGTGGCGTAAAAATAAATATGTACTCATAATAGTTACAATGTTTTGCATAAAAAAGGGGGTTAATTATTGAGAGATCCTGATAAATAAAAAGACATATATGTTAAGAAAGTTCTAGATAAGCAAGGCTTAGAGGTTTATCACTAACACTTAATCAGTTCCACAAGCTTTGTTGTTTATTTGAGCTTCACATAATTTGAAGGATCAGAAAAGCTGACAAACAAGGAGAGGATATGCGAACTACGGGAGTGCTGTTCAAGACTAATCGCCTACATTCTAGCCACTCCAAAGGAAGTACGTCCTCACTGCTACTCCGCTACATTAAGAGACTACGTCAACATCCAGCTTGAGGGAGAGCAACCCCGTATATCTAGCTAAGTATTTCTTCTACTATTTCCTATTTCAGATTAAGTTTGCTTTGCCTAAAATAGAAAACGACTAAAAAGATGCATAACCTTACAAACCAAATAAAATTTTTCTTATATATATGTTCCTGTGAGATCTTTAAATTTGCTAAATAAAATATCGGAGAGTGTACAAAGTTTTGCTTGCTAAAATAAATCCCGAAAATAAGACTCTTATATGGAAATGATGAATAGTTGCTCTGCCGTAATTCCTTTCAAGTACCTAGTTTTCAACATTGAACTCTCTCAAGTTTTAGGCACAACTGTTTTGATTTAAGATTTGCTCTAAACCTAAGCTTGTGGGGAGCGAATGCTTGATCTTAGTCTAGGTAGTTGACGGATATGATATGGGAAGGTCTGAGCTGCTGTTTATCTTGTTCCAAGAGACGCTAGAATTCTAGAGAATTTATCTTTTGAAAATATTTAAAATGTTGCATGATGAGTTCCTGTATGACGAGAGTTTAAATTCCTACCAGAGCCATATATACATGCTTGTTAGACTAGGAAAACTTCCACTTTTATTTACTGCTTGTGAGCGTTGAGTATGATCAAGCTGTGTTGACCTTTAGGAATTGGTCATGCGGTTAAAATCAAGATCCACGTACACTCCACCCTTACATGCTGCTTCTACTCTGGAAGTACGCATCCACATATATCAACCCATATATGCTGCTTCTACTCTAGAAGTATGCATTCCCATATATTTTCATCCAGATCCACCCAAAATTATTCTACTCCTACACTAGGAGTGAATAACCAATATGCTTGCTATCTAGTTTATTCCTTTTATCCCCTGCTAGCCAATAAAGCTCCAAATATTTCTATCGCTACCTCGTATCAATATATCAATTCAAAAGAGGCTTGGGTGCTTAAAAAAGAGAGAGAAAAGAGAAAGAGGACAAATGTCCCAATGAAAGAAAAATATATATTCTCTAGGCAACCCAAGTTCTCAAAAGTCTTTAAGTTCAAAGGAGAGGTATGTATTTCTTTAAAAGGAGCAAAAGTAGAATTAGGTATTCACCATTATCATCTATACATATTCCTTTCAATTACCCTTACTATCTTTATCCATCATTGTTTACACCTATCATCAATTCACCACACATGTACATCTTGATTTGATTGTATGACTCGTTTCTCTGGATCCATGGTTTGACTATACAATAAATGTTTGCAAGTATGTATTCGCTGTCTCCCACCTATGAGCTCCATATATATAAGCCTATTAGATGTAGGGTGAGGGAGAGAAGGCATCTCATTATGCCTAATACCAAAAATACCACATATTTTGAGAGAAGGGCATACATATAAATGCCTTGGTTAGGATCCAAAAATACCACAAAGGAGAGATTTGAGAGGGTCATACAAAGGAATCTCTGAGTTTTATTTGAAAATCTACAAAAACTCCGGAATAATAGTTGATCGAAGAACTAGAAACATGGCGCTTGACTTGACCGTTCTGTCTTTCAACTACTCAAGACCCAAGTGAGGGTTACAAGCCCCATGGTGGAAGGTAACATGAGTAAGTTTAAAGTCATAATAGTTCACTCTAATCCAGAGGAGAGTTCTTGTTTGAACACATGTGTACTTTTGAGGCGTGAAAGCATTGTAGCAACTCCAGATCCATCACTGAGTTTATCTTTGCTCAGGGACGAGCAAAGGGTAAGCTTGGGGGAGTTGTTGACGGTAGATAACTGCAATTTTTTACCGTCAATGAAACATGAAAAAGGACTTAAATGCAATTACCATCTAGATATAGAGTTTATACTGACAGAATTCCACGAGTTTTGGTGAATGTCTATTTCTGCAAGGGGTTATCAGAAAATATCCAAAGGAGGTCCACATGTCAGGTTTACATAGAGATAAAACACCTACGTATACAAAAGAAGACTCTAGAAGACACGAGAAGATGGACCCCCGGAGGGGGGACCCACCTGTCACAGAGACAGGGCGGGCGCCCTCTCTCCTCAACCAATCAGGCTAAATCTCGCGGATCATACTTCCACCGCCTTTGAGGATCAATAATAATCGTTCATTAAGGTCGGTTTGATCCAAGGGCCGAGGTTAATCCTAGGAGGCTATATAAACAGGCCCAAACCCTAGGGTTTGGAGAGAATTCATTATTATTCATTCTAAGAGAGAAGAAATCATCAAGCCAGAGAGCCACCATCTCAATTAGAGCTCCATAGTTTAGAGCATAGCTACATAGGATTAGAACTAGAAGGAGGCAAGCACTAGCTTGGTTTCCAGATCTATCAAGAGTATTGCTCGGTAAATCCTTGTAATCTCTCCTATTTTGTATTCGCTCTTGAGTTATTCACATTATTGTTCATCTAGATATGAATATGACTTTATTCTATTGTATTATATTGGATATGACTTTGCTCTATTTGCTTATATTCTCAATTATAATGTTCTTAGTTTACTTTGATTATATGATTGGCATAGTTAGATTAGTTTTATATTCAAACATAGGATCGTATAGCTCTTACTCATTGAATTCATGGGTGAGTGGTCGATATTGTGTAGACATGGTGCCTATACTGTATTTGCCTGCGATTGCACTCTATATTCTAGGCCGTGTGGTAGATCATGGATGTGACACTCCCGTTGAGTCTTTTATAGTCCACCCCCCGAATGTAGACCATGTAGAACATAACTATTATAAGGAAAGGCTGGCTTTGTTCTTGATCTTTCTTTATAATATCTCTGTGCGTAGATATAAACTTGTCTTGCCATGATTGCCAAGTATAATTGCACTAATCATCGTATGCTTTGACTTATAGTTAGAATAATATAGGAATTATCCTTGTAGATCGTCCTAATACCATGCTAGTGCTATAGACTAGAGTATTCTATTGAGATAATTATTATTTACATGGCTATGTGCTTACCATTTATCATTCATCATTATTATATATATATCTTTATCTTGTGACTAACCCTGTATGAGAAGATAGACAAAGACATGGTTATACTCTCCATTATCACATGTAGTGATGCTCATTATCCTTAGCCATCCCTTCCTATGGGTAAAAATATAAATAACGATACCTGGATTACTCCTAGTTAAAATGCTACATCGGTATTATCTGTGCGCTTGCGAATATCTTATTTCATATTTATTTTAAGAGAGCATTTGCATTTATTAGTACCAGCATTTCTGGCGCCATGCTAGGGATGACAACCTAGAATTTAAGTGGTGTTAGAAGTGTCAACAAGCATTTTTGGCACCGTTACCGGGGAAGGTTGATTAGGCTATTCAAAAGGAAAATGAGCTATCACTTGCATCCACTAATGTGATCGAGAAACCATCATTTCTCTACTCATACAGCCTTACCCTTGTCTTTTGTCTATTTATATACACATATGCAGGGTAATGTATGACCAGGTTTGACCTTCCGAACAATTTTATTGAAAATCCAGAAGCATTAATCAGAAGGACTAGAGCCAAGCTAAAGAAAGTTCACCAAAACCTATTTCGAAGCTTGACACCAGAGTTTGAAGCCATGGTGGACAAGTCACTCTGTGAGTTCTCAGCTCCCACTATGGATAACATCCATACAAGACCTGCTATCAACATTGATCGGCCATTTGAGCTTAAGCCTGCGCTCATCAACATGGTGCAATCTAGCCAGTTTTGTGAAAAGGCGCATGAAGATGCTAGTGCTCATCTCCAACACTTTCTGGAGATTTGCAGCACATTCACTATCAAGGATGTCCCTAGAGACGCCATACTACTTCGTTTCTTTCCATTCTCACTCTTGGGAATAGCAAAGCAGTGGTTTTATGCAAACAAGGAGAAGAACACTACTTGGGCACTCTGTTCCACCAACTTTTTGGCAAAGTTCTTTTATCATGGGCTCAACAACAGCACCCGTGAAACTATGGATGCTGCTGTTGGAGGAGCATTCTTGTCACTCACTATTCCTCAAGCCACAGCTCTTGTGGAGAAAATGGCATCCAACCAAGGTTGGAGTGAAGAAAGAACTCAAACCCGCAAGAGAGGTGCAGGTATGCACCAGCTCAAAGAGGTAGACATACCGACTGCAAAGATGGACCTGCTAATGAAGAGGCTCGATGAGAGAGCCGGTGAGAAGAACGAAGTCATGCACATTCATGATTCCCGCATGACTTGTGAAGAATGTGGAGAAACTGGGCATTCAGGCAATAATTGCCCAGAGCTACAAGAGGATGTAAACTACATCAACAACAACAACAACTACTATCGTCCTCAACAGAATCAAGGTTGGAATCAACTGCAACAGCCTAACTACTCAGGTAATTATCAAGTAATAATAATTTCAATAATTTCAATCAACCACCTTTGAGAGAATTAGTTATTAATCAAGGAAAATTAATGGATAACCTGTCTAAGAAATTAGCATCCAATGATAAAGTACTAGAAGCAATTAATAATAGGATGGATAGTTTCTCAAATGCCATTAAGAACCACCATGGCTTTAATAAAATGATAGAAACACAATTATCTCAGCTAGCAAATGTTGTTCCTCCCACTAACCAAGGTAATATTCCAGAGCAACCGAAAGAGTTAGAATCTGCAAATCTTGTCGATATATTCAATGCAGGAAGTTACTATAAGGACCACTCGACCGGAGGGTAGAAAGATGATTCCTTACCGATCAAGAAAGGTGACCTAGGGAGACCGGTGATCCCGATCTCCATTGGACACATCTCATTCAAGGAAGCCATCTGTGACTTTGGAGCAAGCGTCAACATTATGCCTAAGGTAATTTATGAGAAGATTCATGGCGATGCATTATTGTACACAACCACGTGCTTGCAGCTTGTAGACCAGTCACTATGCTACCCCAAAGGAATTCTAGAAGATGTTTGTGTACGAGTTGGCAACTCGTATGTTCCTGCAGACTTCGTTGTGATTGAGACAGGTGGTGATGACAAGGCACCCATCATTTTGGGTCGACCCTTCTTGAGCACTGCTGGAGCTATCATCTATGCCGATAGCGCAAAGATATGTTTCAACATCAAGGGAACAAAAGAGAGATTCACTTTCAAGAATCATACACTAGAGTCTCCTGCACACCCACAGACTCCTTACCTCTACAACAGCTACGCTACACCTAAGAAGAACAACAGGAGGAACAAGAACAAGAAGCCACAAACAGAGGCAGTGAGGATGGTCAATATAGTCCATAGAGAGCATGACCATCAACTCAAGTCCCCATACCTGATCAAGAAGGACGATCCAGGTGTCCCAACCATCGAATGCACAATTAATAGAAGTTCTTTTCAGAAAGCTGTATGTGACATCGGATCAGGAGTCAACATAATGGCCAAGGTAACATATGAATACTTATATGGTAAAATGCCCTTGTATCCCACCTATGCGCAGCTGCAGATGGCGGACCAGACATATCGATTCATGGAGGGGATAGCTAAAGATGCTCCAGTACAAATTGATGACCACTTCATCCCCACTGACTTCCTGGTCCTAGATATGGGAGAATATGAAACTGATCCACCAATCATTCTTGGAAGACCATTCCTGAACACCACCAAGGCCATCATCTACATAGGATCAGGGGAGGTCCACTTCCACTTCCCCTCAGAGAAGGTACGGTGTTATTTCAATGATAATTATATAGTTGATGAAGATCCAAAGAAGAACAGATCAAGGTGGAGGCGTCGTTACCAGCGCCAGAAAAGGCAAAACAATAAGGATGGATGGATAGACTATCAAGGAGAAGTGTCAAGGTATGAAGACCGATATGATGAAGATGAAATTTCTCCTAAAGAAGATGTCGCACCACCCACAGAAAAGGCGCCAAACTCTGTAGAAAACAAAGAAGAAGAGATAACAATTCAATAGAAAGCTCCTTCCTCAAAGCCAACTTCACCAACTAAACAAGTATGGAGAGAAAAGGTAAAATCTACTTCACCAATTGTTTCAGATTCACCAGCACATGAAGAGACACTTGTAACACCCCTGGTGTTATGGTAATTAAAAATGTGGTCATGTCATCATATGCAATGCAAAGCATCCATGTTTAAGTCAATCTTGATTTGCATCAACTAAAACAAGTTTACATTCATAGATTGATTGAGCTTTTGTGTTGAAGTTTGACTTGAACCAAAAACCCTAATTTTGAATGCCATTTCAAATACTTGGTTAATGCCCTATGTAAGTTGAGGTGTAAGCTGTGCTTTACACTAGTGTCAAGTGTAGGGGATAAACTCAAGTGCAACATGTAATAATGAGCTCCAAGTTTGGATTTGAATTTGGGTTCCAAATCTTGTTCTGAGTTTTCCAATTCAAATTGAGAGATTTATTAAAAAGAATTTCATAATTAAACTTGGTTCAAACAAATGTGGCATTGGGTAGGTCAAGTATGATTTGACCCAATGGTACATTTGGATGATAGTTGTGATCACTAATTAATCACCAATTAAAGTAGAAACAAATCCAGTTTGAATTCGATTTCACAACCCTGATTTTCAAAGTCCCCTATCTACCCCTTTTTGTGTAACTCAAAATCTAAGCAAAATTTTGGGGTGAGTCCAAAATCAAGTTTGTAGATCTTGTCAAGATGTACAAAGTTGGTATTCAAAGTTTTTAAAGTTTCAATGTAAAAGTTTGAGTAAATTTGAAAAGATTCAAATCCCAAATTTGAATTTCAAATAAATTTTCAAAATGTAGGCATAATTGGAAGTTGGACCAATTATGAAAGTCGTAGATCTTCAAAATTTAAGCACTTTCTCTTTTTGGAGATTTTCAAGTTGTTACATAAAATTTGAAGTAATTTTGAATTTTCCAAAACCCTAAAAGTATCCCCTTTTGAATTCAAATTTCAAAATCCATGTATAATTTGAAAATGTTCATATTGAGAAAGTTGTAGAGCCAGAAAAATGGAACACTTTTTGTTTTTATAGATTTTTAAGTTCCATTGCAAAATCAAAAGTAATTTTGAAAATTTCAGGCAGTGGCAATTCGGTAATTTCCAGGAACAGTGCTAGCACATTTCTACCTCGCCGCCGGCGACCTTCCTCAGCCTTCCTGGCACGCCACGAGCGCCAGCATCCACTTCGCGTCGTCTCGGCTGCTCCACGCATCGCCGTTGCGTCCCCTCAGTCGCCCTATAAAACCCCAAGCTACTGCCGCCGCCGCTTCCGTTTTCCTCCTTTGTTTCTGCCGCCGCCAAGCTCCACCGCCTCCGTCGAGCCACCTTTGGCCGAGCGGATCACGCCATCGATTCTGCCATCACCTAGTGCACCTCCCCAGCCAGTTCGCAACCTTGAGCGCAGCTGGAATCACCCGGAGGCCATCATCTTCTCCACGACCGGCTGGGACACCGCCACGAGTAATCTCGCCGCCGCTAGTCCTATTTGGTGAGCTTCAAGCTGCATGTTTTGTTGTCTAAGACTCGCCTTGATGTCATGGTCATTATCAGCTTGCCCTTTTGGTCTCTACCATCCCAGGGATGTCGGAATGTGCCACCGACGCCAGTTCACCTCGCCGGACCCGCCATCGACGCCGATGACTCACCTCTGCCTCGCCTCTATCGAAACCACCATGAGCACTGAAGTCAGGTTGAGCTGCTGCGTCGATCTACGCCATCAGTTCCTCCTTTTTATGCCATAGCTGTCGATCCACGAGCTCGCCGTCGTTGTCGTCGTGTCCAAGCCGCCGCGCGCGAGGTCGTGCTCGTTAGGAGTCCGTTTAGACTCAATCGGGTGTCCTGTCGCGTTCGCTAGTGTGCATGGAGTCAAATGGTTAGCTCGCTGTCGTCGGAGACGCCTCTAACCGCCATCCCCATGTCGCCGCCGTGCCGCCGTGTCTCCTTGGCCAGCGAACTCGCCGCTGTAGTCGTGCCGCCGCCGCATTAGCTAGCCTAGCGTGTGCGCGACGTCGAGTAGAGCGTGTAGGACCAAGCCACGAGCCGGAGACCTCGCCGCCGGCGAGGAATCGGCGGTCAACCGCCGGTCGACGTCGGGTCAACGCGGAAATTGAATTTCTTTGGATGTGAATTTTTCAGAAATTCATTTAAATGTGTATTTCTTTGGAAATTCATAGAAATTCAACTATTAATCCAAAAATTATAAAATTTTTGTGTAGGCTATTTATGATGTGCTGAACCTAGGAAAAATATGAAATTCTAAATTTGAATACTATTTGCATGAATTAAAATTAGCTCAATTAATTAATAAATGCAACTTTCATGAATTTTCTAGGCTGATTTATATGTCTAAATATTATGAAACTTGTTTTGCCACTACTACATGATGTAACCAACCTTCACAAAAAAATTTTGAGCTCAATTGGACAATTCATATTTTATGCTTAATTATTTAATTAATAAAAGTAATAATTAAACCTTAATCAATTAGGGTTTTTTGTGACTTTTTGATTGAGTGTTGACCCTAGGTCATTAACATGACATGATCCAAGGCACTTTCACTAATTGTTTGAATTTATCATTAACTGGTAATTAAGAAATGTTAATGACATTTTATGTAACTAATGAAGGTCATTAATGCTTAATGAAACCCTAATGGTAGATTAAGTAGGTTTTGTTGGCTTGCAACTTTATTGTGAAGGAAAGTTGTACTCAAGTTCTTTTAAGATTGTTAATTCATCCTTATGCAACATCATGAGCATCTCATATAGCATGCATATGTTGCTACGTCTAGTAACCGAAGCCGAAGAAGTTTCCGTCGAACCAAACCCCGAAGGAGTTCAATCGTTTGAAGTCGTGTTCGATATCTGTGGAACTGACCCTGAACCTGAGATCCCGTCAACCAAGGCAAGCCTCAGATGCATCTAAACCCTACCTTGAGTTTTAAAAGCATTATATCACTTATGTTAGGAGTTGAGTGATAACCTAATTGATGCATTATCAACCTTTGATTACTCAATATCATCAATACTACCTGTTTTGTTTTGAAAATGTCTAGTTATGCTTAGCCATGCTTAATGAGATAGGCTTGGAAATGAAATATTTCAAAATGGTTAAAGTTGGCATAACATATTGGATAATGCGGTATGATAATGAAATTGAGACCAGATGAGTAACTTGCATTGGGAAAGGAGTCTCAATGTAGTGTTTCCGCCTGTGTCGATTAAGGACCGTTCGTTGTTGGCCCTGGGATCAAGAACTTTGTAGTACTAACCACATACCCATGGTAAGCCAAGTCCCGGCTATTCTATTATGAGAACGACTACTCGCGCACTGGGAGTGGAGAGGTGGCGGGAGTAGCGTGTACCCATGTGACAATGGGCTGGATTGGTGGAGTATTGTACTCTTGGGTGGCGCAAACTCGTTCTGGTCTTAGAGGATCCATGGGTAAGGTTGATGTATGGGGGTTTGAGTCCCGCATACGTCGTGTGGTTAGGAAGCCCTAGCTGGGTATATATTTAAGCGATTCGAATCATCGTTTGCTCCACGAGAAAAAGAGACTTGGACCGAGCACCCTCATCGTAGTTCACAATTGGAACTTTGGTTAAGGGATGAGAATGTGATTGATATGTTTTACATGGTCTAGACTAGGATCACTTACACTATGGTAATGATTAATGATGAGTTAAAACATTGAAAGTAAGGATTCACTTTTAGAAAGCTTTTATGCAAAAGAAATTTTGAATCTTGGTAAAGCCTTACCTTGAATTTCCCCGAGCCTGCATTCCTGAGTCTGTACCTGTTTCTTCGGTTAAGTCTTGTTGAGTACTTTTGTACTCACGGTACGTTAAACCCTTGTTGCAGGTGGGCCTCCATAGCAGGTCTATTTTGGACCCTACTGCATGACCGTTTTTTAGGTAGACGACGAGGATTAGGTTGTGTGACCCTTGGGCAGGGTACTCCGTTTGTGTGATCTGTTTAATGTTACTAATGCTATACTACTATCTATGTGTTGTAATAACTTTACTTAAGTTTGTAAGGTTTGAAACAAATAGTTTGTAAACTTATGTTATGTAAGACTTCTGCACTTCACTCTGATGTAAATTATTTGTATAAACTATTGTAATACTGCAATATCTCTGTAATGGATACTGCTCGGAAGATCATGGATAATTTGGGTTTTCCGAGGACACCCGACAGACTTCTTAAGTTGTTTGGTACACATGCATAGCCATCAAAGATCGTTGAGATAATGACTGGTGCATGTGGGCCATATAATTTAGGTGGTTGTGCCACAGCTGGTATTGGAGCGGTCGTTACAAAGATCATTGGAGTATTGTTTTGCAAAACTTCAAAATAATTTGGGTCAATTAAATTTAACTTGATATTTTGGTCCAAATTGCTTATGCTTTATCCTTATTCAAATCTATAGACCTTTAGTCATGTTTTGCTTTGTGGTGGTATAGCATTTTTAATTTGTCCTATGGTACAAAATTTACTTTTATGCATGTGTGACTTAAAATCCTTTATGTCAGTTTCGTAAGTTTGATTCATGCATCATGCTTAGTTAACTTGTTAGTACCTTCCCTTTTAATGTGGTTTGGGTTAAGTAGTATCAATCCAATTCTTGCTAATCTTCATATCCTCCCAATCTATCCTCACTAATCTAAACTTACCCTCTACAGGATGGCCCGCACCAAGATCACGCCCCGCAAGTCCACTAGACCTAAGGGAGTGCCCCGTCACCAGCTTGCTCCAAGGCATGATGGTGCCAGTAGCAGTCACACCAGGCCTGATCCTCAGGCTAAGATCGAAAGGCTATCAGCTGAGCTGGCATAGGCTGTTCGAGATAGAGCTATGGACGCTATTCAGATTGGAGAGTTACAGGGGCAAACTAGGCATCTCACTACCGCCCAAGAGAATGGTGACTGTATGCTGGGCCGCATGGTAGAAGAAAGAAATGAAGCTTGGCATAGGGAAGATGTAGCCAGAGCTCATGCTGATGAGCTAGAGTTTTATGTTGAAGATTAGAAGGGTACAATGCCACTCTGTGTAATGAAGTTCACAGGTTGAACAATCTCATGGATCCAAACTTTGAGCCTGAAGTAGAGGAGATGAACCCTGGGGTTGTTGTGAATGGAGATGATGAACCTAAGGAGGAGAAGGAGGAGGAGGAGGAAGAAGAGAACCCAGAGGAGATAGAGTTAGTGGATGAAAGTGATGATGAGGGTGCAAATGCTCTTGGGATGGATACTGACCACAAGGACTGAGGTGGTCGAGCAGTTGTGTTGAGTTGCAGTTTGGTTGTTTATGTAAGCCTTAGTTGAACTGGGTTGTCTAGCCTATGAGCAGACCTGAAAAATAAATAAGTGAACCCTATGTGGAATGTTTGTACTCACTCTTTTAAAAGTTCAATAAATGCTTGTGTATAAAGGTTGGTTTGTTTATAAACAGATGCCTCGCACTTGTGCTAATGATGGTACTGGATCTTCCCAGGGTGGGAGTGATGCTCCCAACCCACCACTAGTTCCTCTAACCCTGGCAGATGCCATAGCTGCATTAGTCACCGCTACCACTGATAATGCATGCCTGTTAAGGGAACTTGCTCAGAACAATCAAAATGGGCCATAGGGTCATCGTGGTCGCAATAATAATAGGGGGGAAACCACATATGTGGAATTCACTAAGACTCGTCCTCCAGTGTTCACCAGAGCTGATGAACCACTAGAAGCAGATGATTGGCTCTGCACAATGGAGCAAAAGTTTGATCTCATTCATTGCACAGAACACCAAAAGCCAGTATTCGTAGCCTAACAGCTTAGAGGTGCTGCGGGTGCTTGGTGGGCAAACTTTCTTGCCGCAGAGCCAGCTAGTCACCGTGTGACCTGGGCCGACTTTCTTGAAGCCTTCCATGCACACTATATTCCTGAAGGCGTTATGACTATGAAGCTAGAAGAATTTCTTGCTCTGAAGCAGGGAGACCGTTCTGTTCTGGAGTATGTGGGGAAATTTAATCATCTATCACAGTATGCTCCTGATCATGTCGACAGTGACCGTAAGAAGAAGGTTTGTTTCATGAGAGGTCTGAACACCAACTCCAGACCATGATGATACCCTGCACTAATGCCACTTATCATGAGGCTGTCAACATTGCTATTTCTTCTGAGGAAAAGAATCGCCTGCACAAGGAGGCAAAGAAAATAAAGAATAAGTTGTCTAGATTTTTTGGTGGCAATACGAAGCGCTAGAGATTCATTTATCATCCTCAGAATCATCCGTGTCCTTCTTTTCATCCACCCTAGTTTCAAGCTCGGCAGTAGGCATTTGTCCGTCCTGCTGCACCTCTACCACATACACGACAGCCGAATGCCCCTAGCATTGGTACCCCAACCCCGTAGGGTAATAACAATTATCCCGGTTATAACTGTGGAAAGCCAGGCCACTTCTCGAGGGAGTGCCCATATCCAAAGCAATACAACCCTAACTTTCAAAGTGCTCCTGCAGTTCAACAGCAGCAGAATCAGAACCAGAATGCTCAGAAGGGCAATAACCAGAACGCTTAGAAAAGCAAGGCCGAGAAGAAAACTGGGCGTGTTTTCTACACACAAGCTAGAGAAATTCCTGAGGGAGAACCCGTCATGATGGGTATGTTTCCTGTTGCTGATCACCCCGCAGTTATGCTTTTTGATTCTGGTGCAACGCATACTTTCATCAATCGCACATTTGTTATGAAACATGAAATACCAATTGGGGAAACAAAAGAGAATTTCTTTATACAGTCGCCCGGGGGACGTCTGTGTACTAAAGAAATGGTATACCAAGTACCTATAGACTTGGGTGGGCATATCTTTCCCACAACCATGATAATCCTGAAGGATCAAGATATAAATGTGATCCTGGGTATGAACTGGATGTATCAACGTGGAGTTGTTATAGATACTCTGAATAGAACTATAAGATTAAACTTACCTGATAATAGTTCTAAGCTTCTCATCCAACTTCAAACACCTAAGAGGGCAGTCAAGAGGGTCTATGCAACCTCTGTGAAGGAGATCAAAGATATTCCTATAGTCAGAGAATTTCCTGATGATCTGCCTGGTCTACCTCCTGATAGAGATGTGGAGTTTGTGATTGAATTAAAACTTGGAACTGCTCCAATATCCAGAAGAGCATATAGAATGCCACCAAAAGAGTTAGCAGAACTCAAGACATAGTTGCAAGAGTTGCTTGACAAAGGTTTTATTCGACCTAGTTCATCACCTTGGGGGTGTCCTGCTATATTTGTAAAGAAGAAAGATCAAACTCTGAGGCTGACAATTAAGAACAAGTACCCTCTTCCTCGCATTGATCTACTCTTTGATCAACTTGTGGGAGCAAAAGTATTCTCTAAGATCGATCTCCGCTCTGGATACCATCAAATCAAGATCTGTCCGGAAGATATTCCAAAGATTGCGTTCACTACCCGATACGGTCTATATGAATACTTGGTCATGTCATTTGGTCTCACCAATGCACCGGCTCATTTCATGTACTTGATGAACTCAGTGTTCATGCTAGAACTTGATAAGTTTGTGGTTGTCTTCATCAATGACATCCTGATCTACTCCAAGAATAAAAAGGAACATGCAGAACATTTACGCATTGTTCTGAACCGTTTAAGAGAACATCAATTATATGCGAAGTTTAGCAAATGTGAGTTTTGGCAGTTTCTCGGGCATGTCTTATCTAGCGAGGGTGTTGCTGTAGACCCTGGCAAGGTGAAGGATATTCTGGACTGGAAGCCACCAACTACTGTTCACCAAGTTCGTAGTTTCCCAGGAATGGCGGGCTATTACCGCCAATTTATTCCTGACTTTTCCAAAGTACCCAAGCCTATCACTGAACTGTTGAAAAATCAAGTTAAGTTTGACTGGTCACCAGAATGTGAAGAAGCTTTTCAGATTCTGAAAAAATTGCTGACCACTGCTCCAGTTTTAGCTCAACCAGACATTGAGAAGGTGTTTGATGTATACTGTGATGCATCTGGCATTGGTATTGGTTGTGTGCTATGCAAGAAGGCCGATTCCTTGCATATGCTTCTCAACAACTTAAGAAGCATGAAGAACATTATCCAACCCATGATCTTGAGTTAGCTGTCATTGTTCATGCATTGAAGATCTGGCATCATTACTTGTTGGGTAATACTTGTCACATATACATAGATCACAGAAGTTTGAAATATATCTTCACTCAAGCTGAATTGAATATGCATCAGAGAAGGTGGTTAGAATTAATCAAAGATTATGATCTGGAAGTGCATTACCATCCTGGTAAGGCAAATGTGGTTGCCGATGCACTTAGTCGAAAGAGTCATTGCAACTGCCTGACAGTGAAGCCACTGGATCTTTCTTTGTGTCATGAGATAGAAAAGCTGGGCATAGAAATAGTTCAACAAGGCAGTTTGGCCAATATTACCATTGAATTAACTATTCGAGATCAGATCATTGTTGTTCAGAAAGAAAGCAAAGGTGTGGGCTTTATCAAAAACAAAGTTAGAAGCAGGAAAGTGTCCTATTTCAGAATTGATGATGCAGGCATATTATGGTTCAAGAATCGTCTGGTAGTTTCGAAAGTTCATGGTCTACGTCAAAAGATCCTCGATGACGCACATACAACAAGATTCTCTATTCATCTAGGAAGCAATAAGATGTACCATGACTTAAAACAGAGATTCTGGTGGACCAAAATAAAAATCGAGATTGCTCGATATGTAGCTAAGTGCGACACTTGTCAGAAAGTGAAAGCTGTGCATTTGAAGTCAGCCGGAGAGCTACAACCATTGCCCATTCCAGCTAGGAAATGGGAAGATATCAGTATGGATTTTATAGTAGGTTTACCAAAGACATCAAAAGGTTTTAATTCAATCTAGGTCATTATCGATCGTCTCACCAAGTCAGCTCATTTCATTCCTGTGAAGACTGGCTGGAGAGCCCCCGCATATGCACAATTATATATTGATCGGATTATGTGCCTACACGGGATACCAAAGACGATTGTTTCAGATAGGGGTACTCAGTTTGTCTCCCAATTCTAGAAACAATTCCAACAGTCGTTGGGTACTGAATTACTTCACAGTACAGCTTGTCATCCACAGACTGGGGGTCATACTGAAAGGGTCAACCAAATCCTAGAAGATATGCTGAGATCCTATGTTCTCACTTATTCAACTAAGTGGGATGAATGTTTGCTGTTAGCAGAGTTCTCCTATAATAACAGTTATCAAGAAAGTATCAAGATGGCACCGTTTGAAGCACTATATGGTCGTAGATGCCGAACTCCGCTAAACTGGTCCGAACCCGAAGAAAGATGGTTCTTTGGGGTCGATCTTGTAAAAGACACAGAAGAAAAAGTCAGGCAAATACAAAATAGCATCAAGGTAGCTCAGTCTCAATAGAAAAGCTACGCCGATAAAAGACGCCGACCGTTTCAGATCTTGGAACAATGTGGGAAGGTGGCATACCATCTGAAATTGCCTGATCAACTCTCAGTTGTGCATAATGTGTTTCATGTGTCACAACTGAAGAAATGTCTTAGAGTGCCTGATCAAGTCACCGACTTTGAAGGAATTGAGATGGAACCAGACCTAACATATTCTGAGTATCTGATTCGAGTTTTGGATTAGAAAGACCATGTTACTCGAAGTCGGATAATCAAATGGTATAAGGTACAATGGGATCGACACTCAGCAGAAGAAGTTACTTGGGAATCCGAGGATTTCCTGTTGGAGAATTTCCCCGAGTTCCTTGCTTCTATCTAAGTTACAATTTGTCTCTAGAAGTTGTAACTTGTCCCTTTTTGAAAATGTAATATAAAAACCTCCTTCCTGTTTTATGAGCAAGCTTGAGATGTGGTTGCTTGACACATTTCCTTTTTCATTACTTAACCCAAGGCTTTAAATCTCGAGACGAGATTTCTTTAAGGAGGAACGCCCCTAGTGTTATGGTAATTAAAAATCTGGTCATGTCATCATATGCAATGCAAAGCATCCATGTTTAAGTCAATCTTGATGTGCATCAACTAAAACAAGTTTACATTCAAAGATTGATTGAGCTTTTGTGTTGAAGTTTGACTTTAATCAAAAACTCTAATTTTGAATGCCATTTCAAATACTTGGTTTATGCCCTATGTAAGTTGAGGTGTAAGCTATGCTTTACACTAGTGTCAAGTGTAGGGGATAAACTCAAGTGCAACATGTAATAATGAGCTCCAAGTTTGGATTTGAATTTGGGTTCCAAAACTTGTTCTGAGTTTTCCAATTCAAATTTGAATTCAAATTGGGAGATTTATTAAAATGAATTTCATAATTAAACTTGGTTCAAACAAATGTGGCATTGGATAGGTCAAGTATGATTTGACCCAATGGTACATTTGTATGATAGTTGTGATCACTAATTAATCACCAATTAAAGTAGAAACAAATCCAGTTTGAATTCGATTTCAAAACCCTGATTTTCAAAGTCCCCTTTCTACCCCTTTTTGTGTAACTCAAAATCTAAGCAAAATTTTGGGGTGAGTCCAAAAGCAAGTTTGTAGATATTGTCAAGATGTACAAAGTTGGTATTCAAAGTTTTTAAAGTTTCAATGTAAAATTTTGAGTAAATTTGAAAAGATTCAAATCCCAAATTTAAATTTCAAATAAATTTTCAAAATGTAGGCATAATTGGAAGTTGGCCCAATTATGAAAGTTGTAGATCTTCAAAAGTTAAGCACTTTCTCTTTTTGGAGATTTTCAAGTTGTTACATAAAATTTGAAGTAATTTTGAATTTTCCAAAACCCTAAAAGTGTCCCCTTTTGAATTCAAATTCAAATTTCAAAATCCATGCAGAATTTAAAAATGTTCATATTGAGAAAGTTGTAGAGCTTGAAAAATGGAACACTTTTTGTTTTTACAGATTTTTAAGTTCCAATACAAAATCAAAAGTAATTTTGAAAATTTCGGGCAGTGGCAATTCGGTAATTTCCAGGAACAGTGCTAGCACCTTTCCACCTCGCCGCCGGCGACCTTCGTCGGCCTTCCAGGCGCGCCACGAGCACCAGCAGCCACTTCACGTCGTCTCGGCCGCTCCACACGTCATCGTTGCGTCCCCTCGGCCGCCCAATAAAACCCCGAGCTGCTGCCGCCGCCGCTTCCGTTTTCCTCCTCTGTTTCCGCCGCCGCCTAGCTCCGCCGCTCACCGCCGCCTCCGTCGAGCCACCTTTGGCCAAGCGGATCACGCCATCGGTTCCGCCATCACCTAGTGCACCTCCCCAGCCAGTTTGCAGCCTCGCGCGCAGCCGGAATCACCCGTAGGACGTCATCTTCTCCACGGCCGGCCGGGGCGCCGCCGTGGGTAATCTTGCCACCGCCAGTCCAATCTGGTGAGCTTCAAGCTGCATCTTTTGTTGTGTAAGACTCGCCTTGATGTTATGGTCATGATCAGCTTGCCCTTTTGGTCTCTACCATCCTAGGGACGTCGGAACGTGCTACCGACTCTAGTTCACCTCGCCGGACCCACCATCGACGCCGACGACTCACCTCTGCCTCACCTCTATCGAAACCACCGCAAGCACTAAAGTCAGGGTGAGGTGCTGCGTCGATCTACACCATCAGTTTATCCTTTTTGTGCCACAGCCGTCGATCCGCGAGCTCGTCGTCGTTGCCGTCGTGTCCGCGCTGCCACGCGCGAGGTCGTGCTCGTTAGGAGTCCGTTTAGACTCAATCGGGTGTGCTATAGCGTTCGCTAGTGTGCGTGGAGTCGAATGTTTAGCTCGCCATCATCAGAGACACCTCCGACCGCCGTCCCCACGTCGCCGCCGTGCCGCCTTGGCCTGCGAACTCGCCGCTGTCGTCGTGCCGCCGCCGCGTTAGCTAGCCTAGCGTGTGCGCGACGTCGAGTAGAGCGTGTAGGACCAAGCCGCGACACCGGAGACCTCGCCGCTGGTGAGGAATCGGCGGTCAACCGCTGATCGCCGTCGGGTCAACGCGGAAATTCAATTTCCTTTTTCTTTTTCTTTTTCAGAAATTCATTTAAATGCGTATTTCTTTGTAAATTCATAGAAATTCAACTATTAATCCAAAATTATGAAAAATTTTGAATAGCTATTTATGATGTGCTGAACCTAGGAAAAATAAGAAATGCTAAATTTGAATACTTTTTGCATGAATTAAAATTAGCTCAATTAATTAATAAATACAACTTCCATGAATTTTCTAGGCTTATTTATATGTCGAAAAATTATGAGATCTTTAAATTTTCTTATATATGTGTTCCAGTGAGATCTTTAAATTTGCTAAATAAAATATCAGAGAGTGTACAAAGTTTTGCTTGCTAAAATAAATCTATAAAATAAGACTCTTATATGGAAATGATGAATAGTTGCTCTGCCGTAATTCCTATCAAGTACCTAGTTTTCAACCTTGAACTCTCTCAAGTTTTAGCCACAACTGTTTTGATTTATGATTTGCTCTAAACCTGAACTTGGGGGGAGTGAATGCTTGATCTAAGTCTAGGTAGTTGATGGATATGATATGGGAAGGTCTGAGCTGTTGTTTATCTTGTTCCTAGAGACGCTAGAATTCTGGAGAATTTATCTTTTGAAAATATTTAAAATGTTGCATGATGAGTTCCTGTATGACGAGAGTTTAAATTCCTACCACAGCCATATATACATGCTTGTTAGACTAGGAAAACTTCCACTTTTATTTATTGCTTGTGAGCGTTGAGTATGGTCAAGTTGTGTTGACCTTTAGGAATTGGTCATACGGTTAAAATCAAGATCCACGTACACTCCACCCTTACATGCTACTTCTACTCTGGAAGTACGCATCCACATATATCAACCCATATATGCTACTTCTACTCTAGAAGTATGCATTCCCATATATTTTCATCCAGATCCATCCAAAATTATTCTACTCCTACACTGGAGTGAATAACCAAAAATATGCTTGCTATCTAGTTTATCCCTTTTATCCCCTGCTAGCCAATAAAGCTCCAAATATTTCTGTCGCTACCTCTTATCAATATATCAATTCAAAAGAGGCTTGGGTGCTCTAAGAGAGAGAGAGAGAGAGAGAGAGAGAGAGAGACAGAAAAGAGAAAGAGGACAAATGTCCCAATGAAAGAAAAATATATATTCTCTGGGCAACCCAAGTTCTCCTCAAAAGTCTTTAAGTTCAAAGGAGAGGTATGTATTTCTTTAAAAGGAGCAAAAGTAGAATTAGGTATTCACCATTATCATCTATACATATTCCTTTCAATTACCCTTACTATCTTTATCCATCATTGTTTACACCTATCATCAATTCACCACACATGCACATCTTGATTTGATTATATAACTTGTTTCTCTGGATCCATGGTTTTACTGTACAATAAATGTTTGCAATTATGTATTCGGTGTCTCCCACCTATGAGCTCCATATATATAAGCCTATTAGATGTAGGGTGAGGGAGGGAAGGCATCTCATTATGCCTAATACAAAAAATACCACATATTTTGAGAGAAGGGCATACATATAAATGCCTTGATAAGGATAAAAATACCACAAAGGAGAGATTTGAGAGGGTCATACAAAGGAATCTCTGGGTTTTATTTGAAAATCTGCAAAAACTCTGGAATAATAGTTGATCGAAGAACTAGAAACATGGCGCTTCACTTGACCGTTCTGTCTGTCAACTGCTCAAGACCCAAGTGACGGTTACAAGCCCCATGGTGGAAGGTAACATGAGTAAGTTTAAAGTCATAATAGTTCACTCTAATCTAGAGGAGAGTTCTTGTTTGAACGTATGTGTACTTTTGAGGCGTGAAAGCATTGTAGCAACTCCTGATCCATCACTGAGTTTATCTTTGCTCAGGAACGAGCAAAGGGTAAGCTTGGGGGAGTTGTTGACGGTAGATAAGTGCCATTTTTTACCGTCAACGAAACATGGAAAAGGACTTAAATGCAATTACCATCTAGATATAGGGTTTATACTGACAGAATTCCATGAGTTTTAGTGAATGTCTATTTCTATAGGGGGTTATCAGAAAATATTCAAAGGAGGTCCACATGTCAGGTTTACATAGAGATAAAACACCTACGTATACAAAAGAAGACTCTAGAAGACATGAGAAGACGGACCCCCAGAGGGGGGACCCACTTGTCACAGAGACAGGGCGGGCGCCCTCCCCTCCAGGGCGGCCGCCCTCTCCCCTCAGCCAATCAGGCTGAATCTCGCGGATCATTCTTCCACCGCCTTTGAGGATCAATAATAATCGTTCATTAAGGTCGGTTTGATCCAAGGGCCAAGGTTAATCCTAGGAGGCTATATAAACAGGTCCAGACCCCAGGGTTTGGAGAGAATTCATTATTATTCATTCTAAGAGAGAAGAAATCATCAAGCCAGAGAGCCACCATCTCAATTAGAGCTCCATAGTTTAGAGCATAGCTACATAAGATTAGAACTAGAAGGAGGGAAGCACCAGCTTGGTTTTCGGATCTGTCAAGTGTATTGCTCGATAAATCCTTGTAATCTCTCCTATTTTGTATTCGTTCTTGAGTTATTCATATTATTGTTCATCTAGATATGAATATGACTTTATTCTATTCTATTATATTGGATATGACTTTCCTCTATTTGCTTATATTCTCAATTATAATGTTCTTAGTTTACTTTGATTATATGCTTGGCATAGTTAGATTAGTTTTATATTCAAACATAGGATTGTATAGCTCTTACTCATTGAATTCATGGGTGAGTGGTCGATATTGTGTAGCCGTGGTGCCAATACTGTATTTGCCTGCGATTGCACTCTATATTCCAGGCCGTGTGGTAGATCGCGGATGTGACACTCCCGTTGAGTCTTTTATAGTCCATCCCCCCCGAATGTAGACCGTGTAGAACATAACCATTATAAGGAAAGGCTGGCTTTGTTCTTGATCTTTCTTCATAATATCTCTGTGCGTAGATATAAACTTGTCTTGCCATGCTTGCCAAGTATAATTGCCGTAATCATCATATGCTTTGACTTATAGTTAGAATAATATAGGAATTATCCTCGTAGATCGTCCTAATACCATGCTAGTGCTGTAGACTGGAGTATTCTATTGAGATGTTTATTATTTATATGGCTATGTGCTTACCATTTATCATTCATCATTATTATATATATCTTTATCTTGTGACTTACCCTGTATGAGAAGATAGACAAAGACATGGTTATACTCTCCATTATCACATGCAGTGATGCTCATTATCCTTAGCCATCCCTTCCCATGGGTAAAAATATAAATAACGATACCTAGATTACTCCTGGTTAAAATGCTACACCAGTATTATCTGTGCAGTTGTGGTATCTTATTTCATATTTATTTTAAGAGAGCATTTGCATTTATTAGTACCAGCATTTCTGGCACCATGCTAGGGATGACAACCTAGAATTTAAGTGGTGTTAGAAGTGTCAACAGGCGCGCGGACGGCTCAGGTGAAACGAGGCTGTGCGGGCTGGTTCAGCAAGTGCGCCAAGGCGTTGCGGAGCTTTTGGCGCGGCCAATTGCGGCGATTGGAGCTCGGCGACAGCCGCGTGGCGCGGCAGAGCTACGGTGCACGGCGGCAACAGGAGGAAGAAGAAGACGTGATGTGCCCGACTCTAGGCTTTATAGCCGTGGTGACGTATGGGAGAAGGACAGCAGCAGCTTGGCGACCGACGTGGCGAAGAAAGAGGTGGCACGAGGCTCCTGGAACCGGCCGGAAGGGCGGCGGCGCGCCGACAAAGCTGGAGGTGGTGCTGCCCTGTTGGCCAGGTACTGTAGCTACCCCCTCCCTTTGCTGTTTTTCCAAAATTACTCCAAATTTTGTGTAACAACTTGAAAATCTCCAAAAACAAAAGTTGCTCAAAATTTAAAGTTCTACAACTTTCCTTTTTGGACTATCCTCAAATTCCCAGTAGTTTTGAAAATAGGTTTTCAAATTTGAATTTGAATTAGGGTTAATTAACTATTCATTAGTATTTTTGGTAACTAATTAGTGAATTATTACAATTCAAACAACACAGTCAGTTATAGCATTACAAAGCATAAATTTTACACCAATTCATGAAATAAAAGTTACTCAAGTTTTATTTATGAAATTTATTTTAACAATTCCCCCAAAATTTGAATTCCAACTCAAACAACATATGCAACACATACATGTTATTATTGCAACATGTGAACCATTACATTTGCAACATTTGAGTATTACTATTGAAACATGATATGCTTTTATGCCACGATGCTTGATGATGACATGATTAAAATTTTAATTGCTTAGTAACATCTAGGATGTTACATTCGCCATCATCTTTTTTTTTGGGTCATGCTTCTATGGCATGGCATCTTTTCTTTCATTGTTTTTTTCTCTCTCATGCTCTTTGGCATGGAAATATTTTTGCATAGCCCATACTCTCTTTTTGGCAAAATAAAGAATTGAGAGAGAGAGGTTCATAACACAAGTGATGGAGTTTTTATCTTGGTGGATGGAAAGGCATGTTTTGCGTAACTCTTAGTGTAAGACATAGCATTTTATTTGTGGGTGTACGTGAATCTTGATCGTGGGTGCATGAAAAGAGTCTCAACATTGGTCACAACAATTTGACAAAGCTCACCATGATTACAAGCAGCATATGACTAAAGGTTTGTATATGTAGAGAATATGTCATATGGTTTTGGTAGGAAATATATATCAATGAGGAACTTTGATTTTAGCATTTTGAAAATAAAACTCTAGATGTCAAGTCTTTCTTAGAATAAAGTCATAGCAGAATCTGTTGCACTATATCATGTCCCGCAACAACTTAGACTAGATTAAGCATATGCAACCGACAAGTTTCAAGTTTTTAGGATGAGACATTTTTAGCCAATAAACTCAAATCTTGGGGAAAGCTAAGTTATAAACTAGGCATAGTTGAAACATAAGATAGAGCAACTATTCATCATCTCAATAAGGATTGAACTAAACATTTCTACCACACATAAATATAGAGTGGAATCAATATTTTTGGTCTTTTTTTGCAATTTTTTTAAATGCATGATAAATAAATATGCATGAATAGAAAATAAATATGAAATGCATGATACCTCTACAGGGCTCCTCCCCAAGCTAGCTTGAGGCCTATGGTCTTTCAGCTTGCTTTTTATTGAGAGGCAAATTTATTGATAACTATCGATTTACCATCAGCAAGGGCTCACCTTTTAAAGTCCGCTGAGTAGGACTCTTCTTTTCAGTTTTTGCTTGATGAGGGCGTATCCGTTCTAGGAGAAGTGAAAACTGATGGCTTTGCCTCTTTTGGCATCCACACCCATTTCTTAGGAGCACTGGCTTTTGGTGCTCCCTTCTTGGGTTGCCATGTTGCTTTCTCTTCTTTTAGTGGTGTGTGAATGTATTTACCCTTCTTAGGGATTTCCTTTTTATTTTTCTTTGGAGCTGCCTTTTTCTTCTGCTCCGGCTTTTCATTCTTTTTAGGAGCTACCTTTTTCTTTTGCTCTGACTTTTCTTAGATTCTTTTATGACCTTAGAGAGGTTATCTATAATTTGTGGTTGAATCTCTACCTCTCTTATGCCTTGTTGGTTGGCCCATATTTGATGCAAATCATTCTGCATTCTTCTTGATGTCAGGGCCGAAACTCAAACTTCTCTTCTTTGTCATTGATGTTGAAGCGAATTTCTCTAGGTCCAACATCTATTTGTGCTCCTGCAGTGCTCAAGAATGGTCACCCAAGGATGGGCGGTGATTCCTTTATGAATTCCATGTCAAGCACTACGAAGTCGATGGGGACAAAGTAATCTTGGATTTTCACTGAAATATCTTCAGCAATCCCCACCGGATAGCGGACCGAAGAGTCAGCCAGCTGGAGCGTCATGGTTGTCGGCGCAAGATGCGTATAATTCAGCTTATCAAAGACGACCTTGGGCATCACACTTACGCTAGCCCCAAGGTCGCACAAGGCATGGTCAAAGATTTGGGCCCCAATTGAACAGGTGATGGTAGGGCACCCAGGGTCTTTCTTCTTTTCAGGTAGTTGGTTGAGTATAGTGGCACTTGTTGATGATGTCTTTAATGTACTTGGCGTAAGAAGGTACATGTAAGACGTCCATTAATGGAACACTTACGGAATCCTTCTCCACCATCTCATCAAAGTGAGAGAATTGCTCATCCATGGCTTGCTTCCTGGTTATTGTGGGAAATGGTAGATATGTTGTGTCTGTATACTCAAGTGGTACCATTTCCTCTTTGGAATCTTTTTGTGCTTTTATAGATGATGAAGGTTCTTCCTCCTGGCTTTCTTTTTGTTTCCTTGATGCATGGTTAGGGTTCGGTGGATCACGAGTGGACTTACCACCCCTCGTGGTCATCACCTTAATATTTTTGAGGGATTTCTCGGGTTGCCCTAGGATTTTCCCATCATTATCAGTAGGAATGGAAGTAGCAATTTGAGCTAATTTGGTTTCTATCATTTTGTTAAAGCTTAGTTGATTTTTAACCAAGGAAGATAGACCTATTTTCGAATTAATGTTTTCTAACATTTTATCATTATTTAGCAACTTTTTAGTCAAATTTTCATTTATTTTTTGCTTGTCCTAAAACTAAATCCTTAAGTGAAGGTTGATTCAAATTATAATTTGAACTGCCTTGGAATAGTGGATGGGGATTGGTTGTTCCAGCTATTATTGTTGCCTCCTTGTTAGCGGTACCCGTTGTTGATGTACGATGCTTCTTCATGGGTCTCGGGGTAGTCATTCCCCGAGTGGCCAACATTACCACAGACCTCGCACATCATATGCGAGTCTATGGTTTTGATGGTGCCTGAATTAGCTTCGGTGGCATGCTCGTCAAACTTCTGGAGCATGTCTATTTTTGCGGCAAGCATATCTGTCTCATTCACAGTATGCATGCCTTTTTGTGCTTTTGCTGGGGTTCAATCCTCCCCCCAGCCTTGATTGGCCACCATTTTCTCGATCAAGGCCATAGCCCCATCGATGGTGAGCGATAAAAACGTGCCACCATCAACGGTGGCAACAGTGGGGACGGAGAACTCACGAAGTGATTTACGAGCCATAGCAACGGTAGCAGCTAGTACAGGCACGAGTGGTTCGGTTGCCGATGGAGTGGTAGAAGAAAAAGAGGTATAGGACCTGTTCTTCCTTAGGAGTGCCTCCAGATCAGGAATGAAGTTGTCCGACAGGTCAAAACCACTCATACACTATCATGTTTTCACCCATAAGAGGAGAAAACATGAAAGATTAGCTTGCATAGACAATGGCTACTGTACATGCATAATGTCATGAACATGTCCTACTAGATTCTTTTTAACCAATGCCTTCCCCCTGCAACGGCACCAGAAATGCTTGTTGGCATTTCTTAGCATCTCCACCAGAAATAGAGATAGAATCTATCCCTAGCAATGGTGCCCAAAATGCCTGTTATCATTCCCTAGCATCGCTACTAGAATTGGTGTATCCTAGCAGCAATACTAAGGAATGCCAACCGATAGGTCTTAACGTTTATAGAGATTATCCGCAAGCGCACGGATCTATCGTTGTAGCATTTCACCTGGAAGTATTATCAGGGTATCATTATTTATATTTTCCCAAAGAAAGGCATGGTGTAAAGAGTCTAATATGGATATGAACAAAACTTTATGTATGCAAAGCAAACCAAGGTTCTATGCAAGGGTATACAAAATATCAAGGATAGCGGACACACTTGGGCCAACCTCAAGGATAAAAGAGAAATAAAGAATAAATGAATATTCCTAAGTGGAGCAGGCATGTTCTAATATAACCATGCAAAGAACAATTTAATTGTCATACAAGTCATATGATTAGCGTCAGAACCAAAATTAGAATAGACAAGGAGATCGCCATGCCTGATCTGCCAGGCCATAGAGACTTTATGAACTCCTACATGAATACCCGAACATGGGGGATTACAAAGGACGAACAGGGCTGTTGTTACGATAGATAACTACTATTTTAAACCATCAATTAAATGTGAATAAGGGCGTAAAACAATCTCCAGCATAGAGATAGGGGTTAAACTGACAGAATTCCACAAGTTTTGGTGAAACTGTGTTTTTGAAAGGGGTTATCAGAGAAAGAGGCAAGAGAAGGCCCACATGTTAGATTAAATTGGATATTCCGCATAGGCACCAACGTGGGAAGGATCTAGAAGACACCAGAAGGCGAGCCACTAAGGGAGGGACCCCTCTGTCATAGAGATAGGCCGCAGGCCCCACCTATAGGCTGGCCGGCCTATGGGTCCCCCTGTCAGCCACCACTTTCGTGTGGCGGCGCTCCATAGCCTTAGGGTTTGCATCTCCACCGTTGTTTAAGGTCGGTTTGATCCGAGGGCTCGGGTTCATCGCTACGGTCTATATAAGCAAGCCCCTACCCCCTGGCTCTAGGGATCCAAGTCATTTGAGAAGTCAAAAGTCCTAATTCCTCAAAGCTCCACCATATTCTAGGCATAGCTAGCTAGGATAGATCTAGAAAGAGGCAAGCTATGATTGAATTCCTGATCTTATCAAGGGGTTGCTCGGTAAATCCTTTGTAATCCTCTCTTGTATCTTTCATTATGTTTGCTACAATTGATTCAACATTGTTCTTAATATTATTCATGTTCTTAGTTATCTTGTTCACCATCTACTATTATTATATGTTTAGTATAGGTAGATTATCTTTATGTTCAAGCATAAGTTCATATAGCGCTTGCTTTAAAGTACACGGGGTGAGTAGTCGACATTGTGTAAACATGGTGCTTATACGTTGTTTACTTACGGATGCAC
Source organism: Miscanthus lutarioriparius (assembly GCA_904845875.1). NCBI lineage: Eukaryota > Viridiplantae > Streptophyta > Magnoliopsida > Poales > Poaceae > Miscanthus > Miscanthus lutarioriparius. The sequence continues at coordinate 106,173,418 of CAJGYO010000005.1, forward strand.
CCTATATTCTGGGCCATGTGGTAGATCACGGGTGTGACATTCCTATTGAGTCCTTTGTAGACCACTCCCCGAATGTAGGCCAAGTAGGATCTAGTTACGAAGGTAGACTTGCTCTGTTCCTGATCTACAATGTCAGTAATATCCCTCATGCGTAGATGTGAAGTGGTCTTAACCATGATTACTAAGTATAATTACACTAATAATTAGATGCTCTGACTTGTAATTAAGAATGACATAAGAATATTCTTCATAGTTCTTTCTAGTCATGCTAATGTCCTAAGAATGGAGTGCTCTGAGTGATGCATATTATTATTGACTTATCATTTATCCTTTATCATATATTTTATCTCGTGACTTCCCTTTTGAGAGTAGATTGATCTTATTTGCCATAGCTCTCTATCATAAGTATAAGTGGTAATCATAATTCCTAGAGCCAACCTTCCCAGTGGTAAAATATAAATAACAATACCTGGCTTACTCCTGGTTAAAATGCTACAATGGTGTATTTTATCTGTGCGCTTGTGGATACCTTTATATTCATATCACTAAGTTTCAAGTGTCATGATCCTAAATACCACCAACACCTCTGGCGTTGTGCTAGGGATGACTACCTAGCTTAAGTGATGTTAGAGGTGTCAACAGCTGTCACCACCTGCCGCCTACCCCTCAACCGTGGAACACCGTCATATTCGTAGGTTTCCGTGCACCCGAGCACCACGCCCATGTACAAAGAAACTACCCATGTCCTCCCGAGACTCCAACCCTATGGATTGACAAGCAAGAATATGGGCAAACCCAAAAGTACAATGAACCATCATCCCAACCCTAATTCTTCTTCTACTCATACAAATCATATGAATGATGAAGAATGAAGATGAACATGTTAAGATCATAGTATACAAACTACAAACTAGTTCGTATATCAAGATTATAACATGAGCATGACTATACTCTAGTTCATATGCATAACTATATGAAAGATATGAGAACTTGACTATGGAAGAATCCTTCATAGTATTCATACCAAGAGTTGCTCTTTCTTCCAAGGAGACAAGCTCTCCAAGTAGCATTGCCTAGCTCACAAACAAACACTAAAGCTAGAAGAGTACAAGTAGAGAGGTGAGGTGTGTAGCTCCAAATGGTGTGTGTTGTGTGAGCTCCACCTCCCTTCCTTATATAGGAGCATGAGGTCGGTTTGGGGGGAATATTCCCGAATCCACCCCCGCACCGTCCTCTAGCATTGATGGCCGCACCGCCAGCGCAAGGTGGGCTCGAGGAGCGCCAACCAGGGCGTGGGCGCACCTGGGGCGCGGGCGCGCCTGGTCTGGCCTGTCTCGCCATTACCTTTGCGTGGTGGGCTGCTTACTGGGCCAAAGTAGAATTCCTGCAACATGTCAATTCTTCCAATACAAGTAGAATTCGGTCAGTGGCAATGGTATATGTGTGTAGAAACATGTAGTTCTCTCCTTTTTGGACTTATATTGGCGGTATAAATGTGTCGATAAGGACCGCCAACAGCACATCCACTGATTAAGGAAAGCTCCTCCAGAGGCTGCATTAAGGTCTTCCAGAGGCTGCATTAGGTCTTGCGCATCATCCTTGCTAAGACCCAAATAAAAATGTTTAACAAGAATCAGGTCTGCAATAGCAAGGTCTGGGCCAGTGGTGATGAGGTCATTAAAATGAACCTAGGATGCGCCGAGAGGCTCTTCCTCATTTTGTTTAAAGGTTAGAACTCCTATTCGAAGGCTGGCTGCTCTAGAGATGGGAAGGAATTTTAACCAAAAATTAGAGCATAGTGTTTCCCAATCTCCTTGCATACTCCCTCCCTACGGTTAGATTGTACCAATGTTTAGCTTTTCCCGTCAAAGAGAACGGAAAGAGCTTTCATCATAAAGACTCATCTAACATGCTAGCAATACATAAGCATGTATAGATTTGTAGAAACTCTTGTAGGTGTGAGTATGGGTTTGCATCGCCTTCTCCCGAGAAGGACTGTCCCCGAATCATGTTTATAAAACACGGGCGTAGCTCATAGCCAGGTGTTAGGATAGGCTTTGAAGATTCTGGTGGTTTGAAGCTTGCGCTCGTGGGTTTAGCATATTGATAGATATGAATGTTATCCATGCTAAACAAAGTTAAAACAAAAGATGAAAAGTTAAGCTAGGCTCGTAGTTAATTTAGCAACCGTTTTCCTAGCAACGGCGCCAGAAAGCTTGTTGGTATTTATTAACGCACATAGATAAATCCACAAGCGCATGGATACCATTGTAGCTTTCACCTAGAGTATTCTAAGTATCATATCCATAGGGAAACATGTGAGATTAAGTATAGTCTAACTTAACCAGGGGTAGCAACAGGGCTACAGATAAACAGGAGCTGATAGCAACAAGGCTAAGGATAAACAAGAGTGTAGAGAGGACAACTAAGGTTCTCTAATTCTAATCTTGGGTAAGCTATGCCTTCTACTGTTCAACTAGGGACATTACTTAAGGAAAGACACCAACAAAGGATGCTCTCCTTAGCAACCATGTCCTACTTGGCCTACAAACGGGTACAAAGGACTCAACGAGTGTGTCACAGTTGCGTTCTAATGCTACCTCGCGATCTTCCACCGATCCAGAATGCAGGGTGCATCCATGATTAACCCAAGTCTAAGCACCACGCTTACACCTATGATTAATTCTCTACTCCCTATAGAACAGGAATAAAGCACTCAAAAGAGTCGTGAACCTGATGAACAATATAAACAATATGCTTACTTGAATTAGAAGTTGATCGCCAAAGAAGTCTTAGAAGCAAGCTCGAGAAGAACTTGATTCCACTGAAGTACAAGCCTTAGAGGGAGCACCGACATGCCGGCACCTCCTCCAAACTCTTCCCTCACTCTCTATCTCACTATTTCTATGTATAAGACTAGATCCTAATGAGGACTAATCTTCTCTTGAATGTTGGCTCCAGATGAGAGTGGATCCATTAATGGGACACCTCTCAATCAATCCTAATGAGGAGGGTATGAATTAGGGTTTTAGGATGTCTTTGCCTCATGGGATACAGGGTTGTATGTATAGGGGGGCGTGTCAAATTTGGACCCTCGGATCAAACCGACTTTGCTCAACGGCGTAGATGCGATCTAGGAGGCGGTGGTAGAACTAACGTCGAAGGAGACCCTAACCTATGGGTCCCATAGGTCGGCCGGCCTAGTAGTGGGGCCGGCTGGCCCTCGTGTCAGTGGCTCAGGTTGATCTTTGGCAGGTGGTCTTCTGGTGCCTTCTTGATCCTTCTAGTGTTCGTGCCTGTGCGGAATTAATATCTTTTTATTCCAAGCTCCAAATATAGTAAGTAATATATTCGTTTCAATCGTCTCGATGGGCCCTTCGTAATGGTGCACTCCAATTCATCATTTGGGATAGATTTGTACTGTGAAAATCAAATATCCTGCAAGATAAGTGAGAACACCAAAACTTGTGGAATTCATTAGTGTAAACCCCTATACCTTTGTTTGGTGATGGAATTAAGCATATATGCAGGTTATGTTGATGGTTTATAATTGACATTAATGATCGTCAGCACACGGCACCTGGCCGGTCATCCTCACCATATACAACCTACCTCCCTAGCTATGTCAGAAGTGCAGGTATCTTCTACTGACCATGATTATTTTTGGACCGAGGCAGCCCGACAATGATATAGATGTGTTCCTGGAGCCATTTATAGAGGACATGAAGATACTATGGGAGGTAGGTGTCAAGATGATGGATGCATTCCTAAAGAAGGAGTTCACTCTTATCGGTGTCTAGACCGACGGGTACCTAACCAACTAGTGAATTTGTGGCTGCGTGTCCTGATTCCGGATGGTGATGCAAGATAATACAAGAGATTTATACTGGTTCAGGCAAGGAACGCCCTACGTCCAGTCGGGGGGTGAGGATTCTCGTATTTCCTGCACCGAAGTGCTTGCGGTAGGGTTACAAGCGGGTGAGAGAGGGAGTATGTCCCAAGTCTCTAAGAACAGAGTGCTTTGATTGCTTGAGATGTTGATCTCTCGCAGTGAAGAAGTGTGTGCGTGATTGCAATGTGTAAAAATGTTGTCCTTTGGAGCAGCCCTAGCCACTCCCTTTTATAGTTGTAAGGGGGGGACACAGGGACTGTACAACATTTGCTACGTGGCGTTCTTCAATGGAGACGTCATGTCCGAGCCCTGTAGCTTGTAATCATGGTGGCATGGCTGGCGGAGTGGACTTAGCCCCGAGCACACCGGAGCGACACCGATCGTGCTTGATCCTGTGCGGCATGAGGGCTTCTGTGATTCGTACGGCAGGCGTGGCCTCTTAATGACATGCTGACCACTGTACATTTGACCAATGCGGAAGTGCTGAGGCTGGGCCGATGTGATGGTGCGGGTCCGTTGACTCTAGGGCCACAGGGGCTAGACCCTGGCTTTGCTTTGCACGCTGCGCTGCCCTTGGTGACGATTGCCGAGTAGAGATTAGCATAGTGCAGCATCGGCTTCGGGCGTGGGTACAGTAGCATTGTGTAGGGCGTGATCGGTACTATGGGCGACATGTCGATCATGGCGCGTTGACAATGCGGAGAGCCGAGGCCTAGCTGGTGCAGAGGCCGAATCATCATGGGGGGCTCGGTCGGTATGAACTCCGAGGCTACAGGAACCTAGAAGCGAGAAGAACCGAGGCTCCGGAGAGAGCAGTGGTCCTTTCATGTCGATCTGAGGCTACAGGGTCCCGGATACGACTTTACATGCTGTGCCATAATGATGCCCCTAGTAATGATATCCTGGCACTGATTACTGAGCAGGGGTCAAGCAGCGTTGTGCAGCATTGGTGTCGGGCGTGGGTACAGTGCGGAGCGCCATAGTCGGTAACCCCTGCCCTGTCCCGTCCCGGGTTGTGTGGCGTCGATGTGGCTCACGTCCCGTCGGCTACGTCACTGTACCATGTCAGTGTCCAGCTGGCATCAGGGGAGTAGTTGGTGCATTAAATGGATGTGACATCCAGTCAGAGAAGTCGGTCAGGGCGGCGGTGGCGGGGTTGATGCCGAGCCAGCCTCGGGCGAGTCGGAGGATCGGTACCTCGTCCGAGGCCTGTGGTGCTGGGCCTCGGGCGAGTTGGAGAGTCAGTACCTCATACAAGGCCTGTGGCGTGGGGCCTCGGGCGAGTTGGAGAGTCGGTACCTCGTCCAAGGCCTGTGCCGTGGGGCTTCGGGCGAGTCAGAGAATCGATACCTCGTCCGAGGCCTGTGGCGCGGGGCCTTGGGCGAGTTGGAGAATCGACACCATGTCCGAGGCCTGGCTAGGCCGTTCTGGGCTGGGCCTGCATTGGGCAAGCCTAGGTACTATTTGAAGTAGGCCGTGCGTTCTAGCTGGGCTCGGATGAGGTGAGGGGGGTCTGCCTGCGGTTGTCTTTTTTGCTTTGATATTTATAAGGCCTAAGTGATTTTTTTGGTTCTTGCTTAGGGTACCCCTTTTTATGGTACCCGACAGTAGCCCCCGAGCCTCTGTAGGAGTGCGTGCACTCCTTCAGAGGTTCTGATGCTTTATCAGGTGATTGCCGAGGCTCTTCGAAGTTTTTTCTCGTCTTGCCGAGCCCTCAACCCATCAGCAATTTAACGGGACGTGACCGTTATGGGGGTTGGTGTATAGACGTAGGCCGTTCATTTTTGGCCAGGTGCAAGGTCTGCATCCGAGCATCTACATGTAGCAGACGGATGATCGAGAGCATCCTTGTCTTTGTTTTTCCATCCCTCACGCATCCTTTTTGCAAGGAGGGGTGGGAAGCACCACACTACCCTCGGTGGGCGAGTCATGACGTTCCCGGTGAGCTGTTAACGGGTAGGTCCGAGTGGAGGCCCGTGCCCCGTTCGTTAGGGGTCGACTAGTAGTCCGGAGACGCACTCCAAAGTACTAGAGGGTGGTCTAGTGGGTCTCGGATCCGTTTGATTGGATCCGAGGGCTCGATGCCTCCCTCCGATGGGATTCCACTGGCGACCACCTTGCTGGTCTCGGACACAACTTAGGACGTCCCAAGCGTTTTGCTCAGGCCTCGGCCGTGTATGGGCTCATCCATAGTTATCCCTAACTCTCTGTCCTGAGGCGACTGTTGGAACCCTCTGAGGAGCCAGCCTTCAAACCCTTGGACCGTAGAGGGCTCGGCGCCCTATTTTTATTCGACTGGAAGGGATCTAGGAGGGAATATTCCCTTCCTGTTGGCTGACGATGGTGGGTGTGCCTTTTGACGTGGTTTCTTGGGGAGATGGAACAGCGCCTGCTGCCATCGCAGTTGGATGTGACATGATGTCTGCAGATGGGAAGTTACTGCACGCGCGCGGTTAGCGAGAAAAAGCCAGACACATGGGTGGTTTTGTTGGACCTACATTAATTGCGCTAGATCTAAGGAAAATTTTCTCAGATTCGTCGCCTGCCCATTTGCCCTATCTCCTCACTTATAAATACGCGACGTGCCGCTCTCCGCCCCTCTCACCCTTTCTGCCTGCATTCGCCTTCTCTGCCCTCGAGCGATTGCCAAGAACAGAGGGAGAGAGCACCGGAGAGATGAAAGAGAGAGAGAGAGATAACGCCTCACCGTCGCCGTCGCATTTTCCACCGCACCCATGGCCAGCGGCGCTTTTGTCCTCCAGGCGGATCCCTGGGGTCCGTCCGATGTGTCCGCGGCGACGCTAAGTCGCTTGTCGATGACGGTCTTCTTCGCCCGGTCACCAACCCCAACAGGCCAGAGTGGATTGCTCCGGGGAACAAGATGGAACCGAGGCCACGCGATGGCTACGTCGTGAGCTTCGTGGCCTTCCACGAGCGTGGCCTCGGCTTGCCGGCGGACCAGTTCATGCGGGCGCTCCCGCATTACTACGGCGTGGAGCTCCACAACTTCAACCCCAATTCCATCGCGTAGGTGGCCATCATCGTCGCCATCTACGAGGGGTACTCGGGCATTGCTCCCCACTAGGAGCTGTGGCTCCACCTCTTTCGGGCGGGGCTCACCACCAAGCCGGCGGGCACGGCGGGCACGTGGAAGGCATTGAGGGCCAGCGGCTGCACTCTCCAAGTGCGCCAAGACCAGTAGCCCTTGTACATCCTGACCCAGCTCGCGACGTCCAACCACAGCTAGAACAATGGCTGGTTCTACCTCCGCAACGACGACGGTGGCTTCCCCCCTATACGGATCAGCCCAAGTTGCAGCCACTCCTGAGGGCCCTGGAGAAGCTATGTAGCTGTGGCCTCACGGCGGCCGTGGTCGTGGCGGCCTTCCACCGCCAGAGGGTGCTGCCGCTGATGGCTTGGTGGTAGCGCCTGTTCGAGATGACACCGGGTGAGCCGATCGATGGCATCCGTTTGTCCGGCGTCGCCATCTCCAACGAGGAGACTTTGCGTCGGGTGAGAGAGACGGTGGAGGGGCGGCCGAGGGATAGTTATCTGTCCCCGTTCCTGATGCGCCCATGGCGGGGGTACATCTCTCTGGTGAGTTGCGTGTCGCTGCGGCCCCCGAGGCCTTCTTGCTCCTTATGTTTTCAATCTGTTATCTTATTGTGTTTGCCGTTCCTACAGGGGATGAGGGATGTGCGAGCCTCCCCGCTGCCCGTTCCCGAGGACGCAGGGCACCGGCCGAGAACAGGGCGTACGCCGAGGTGTACAAGGAGCGGAAGGACACCAAGGAGGCAAAGCGCAACAGGAAGAGCCTCGAGCACGACGAGTTGGAGAAACGTCGCTGGCAACAAAAGCGCGATGGTCTCCTGGAGGAGCCGTCTTCGTCATTATGGTTGATCAATTCTTTGAGCGACGATGACGGCGAGAGCGAGGCGGGGTGGGGTCCCCTGGACCACCTCCCTGATGTCAGGGAGACGGCGCCTGGGGCATTGACGAGCGGCCTGACGTCTCCAGGAGGAGGAGCAAAGGGTGCCTCGGGGCTGGCGATTGCCCGCCCCGGGGCTGAGGCAGACACGCCCAAGACACAGGCATCGAGGAAGCGCGCCGTTAGTCCGATGGGCTCGGCGGTGGAGGTGGAGTGGGCGACGGCGGGGGCGATTCGACCGCCTCCACAGAGGGCTGAGGGAGCGTCGGAGTCCGGTGAGGGCCAGCCGGTACTGGCGGATACGGGGGCCGTGCCACTACCGCCGCCACCTCCACTGCTGAGGACAAGGGACGCGGTGCAGAAGCTATTGCTTCCCCGTTCGAGGTAAGTGTTTTGTCAGTGGAGTTTGCAGTATCTCCCACTCGTTTTTTGGTCCTATGCTGACCTCATGAGTGGTTTGTTTTTAGTCGGAAGTGTCAGGCGGAAGCGCCCACCCTGGCACCACTTAAGGCGCTCAAGGAGAGCACCAGCGCCACCGCTCGATGGGTGGTGGACGCGCAGGCCGCCATAAAGCGTGGCGTGGCATCGGCCAGGGCCGACCCAAAGGAGCCGGTCGCCCAAGGAGAGGCTACCAAGGCGGTCGCGCAGCAGGCGGGGGACGAGGTGCCTATGCCCCGCGAGGCCGGGGCCCTCGAGTCAGGTGAGGCCAAGGCGCCTAAAGTCACTGAGGCCACCGAGGGTGAGGCCGAGGCCCCTAGGACTTCCGAGGCTGAGGTGGCGGAGGCTGGGGCTCCTAGGACCTCCGAGGCCGAGGTGGAGGAGGCCAGGGCTCCCGGGACCTCCGAGGCCGAGGTGGTAGAGGCCGGGGCTCCCGAGACCACCGAGGCCGAGGTGGCAGAGGCCGGGGCCCCCAGGACCACCGAGGCCAAGGTGGCAGAGGCCGGATTGGGCGCGGCAGAGCTGGTGGCCCAAGATGCGGAGGCAGAGGCGGGGCAAGCTCCGGTACCGCCCCCGGTCCAAGACCCGCCGCCGTCGTAGGAGAGCGCCCGGGAGATGGAGGTTCATACAATCTCCTCCGACGATTCTTCTTGAGGGAAGGAGGTGGCGGATGCCGAGGTAGCCAGTATCGTGGAGCAGCCAGCCCTGTCTCTTGGCGAGGGGAGCTCGGCACTTGTCTGGGTCCAACCCGAACCCCACAGGTGGGATAGCCCGCGTGTCTTGTGGCGGAACCGGGATGACCCTGAGGGGGAACCTCTGTTCGCCCTTGAGGACGCAGATGAGGCGGGGCACTAGGGCTCCCTCGAGCAGTTTCGCCAACTGGCCGAGCGGTCGCTGTGGACAGCGCTGTCCATCGTGGCCGATAACCTGCCCGGTGTTGCCCAGGTACGTGTTTTTCTTTCTTGCGCTGCGTTGTTCTTCTCCCGAGTTTGTTCGCAGTGCTGACATGTGTTCCACCTATCTAGGAGCTCGAGGCCCGGTCTCCTGAGAAGTCGATGTTCCTCCAGCGGGAGAGGGATGTCTGGGACCAACTCCGGCGGTAGAAGGATCTGCTTGCCGGTGCCAATGAGCTTCTGTCGGTGCAAAGCGCGGAGGTGGACTTTCGCCTTTGCTGCGCTGCGCTGACTTGAAGGCCGAGGCGGCCATGGCTCGGGAGCAGGCCGCCCCTTTGGTGGCGCAGATCTAGGAGCTAGAGGAGGAGCTGACCCGGGTGGCCGACGAGCAGGACACCTTCAGGTCCCGGGCTGAGCAAGAGGCAGCCTCTGCCAAGGCCGTCGCCGAACAGCTAGAGGCGGAGAAGGGCGCGCACCTGCTGATGAAGGGCGCTCTGGCGGAGGCTGTCAAGGTGGCCGAGACCTCTCGGGTCAAGGCCTTAACCTGGAAGGAAAAGTCCGAGGGTGGGTCCTGTTGAGCCGCACCCCTTGTTTGATTTATCTCTCTTGCGTTCAACTCCTAATTCCCCGACGTGACATAGAGCTAGAGAGAGAAGCCTCTAGGGCGGCCGAGGCCTCTCGGGTCGAGGTCCAAAGCTGGAAGGAGAAAGCCGAGGGTGAGTCTCATAGGCCTGCGCCCCTGTTCGGTTTGTTTCCTTTTGCGCTTAACCCCAACTCGCTTGTCTTGGCGCAGGGCTGGAGAAGGAGGTCTCCCGGGCAGCCGAGGCCTCTGTCGCAGTGCAGGTGGTGCTCAAGACCGAGATCCGAGAGCACAACGCGATGCAGAGCACCGCCCGTACCGTCTATGAGGCCCTGGAGGTTGGGGGTCAAGTCAGGCAGCTCTCTCGGGAGCCGCCTGATCGCGTTAAGTGGCTGCGTCCATGAGCGGCTCCGGGGGGCGCTGCACACGAGCGTCAAGCGCGCCCTGGCCGTCGTCTCCTCGCACTATGCTGGCATCGACCTCAAGGCCATCAGCAACGGCTACGTTATTGTAACGCCGAACCCCTACCGATGGGCTCGGAGGGTTTCTCGAAAAATTAGAACAACTAAAGAACGCTTCTTTATTGTATTTTGAGAAAACATTTGTACAATGCTTGGGAACTTAAGGGTAGAAGCGACATAGCTGTTCAATGTTCCAAGCGTTGGTGGAGATTTCACCCCTTTCATTGGCTAGCTTGTAGGTCCCTGGCTTCAGCACTTGGGCGACAATGTAGGGGCCCACCCATGGCGGAGTGAGCTTGTGGCGACCTTCATTGCTCTGTCGTAGCCTCAACACCAGGTCTCCTACTTTGAGGTCTTGGCTTTGGATACATCGAGCTTGGTAGCATCGTAGGATCTACTGGTACTTAGCTGAGTGTAGCAGCGCCATGTCTCGTGCCTCTTCCAGCTAGTCCAGCGCGTCCTCGCAGGTAGTGCGGTTGCTTTGCTCATTGTATGCCTTTAGCCTCGGGGAACCGTATTCTAGGTCTGTGGGGAGGACGGCCTCTACTCCATAGACTAGGAAAAACGGCGTGAACCCCGTGGCTCGGCTCGGTGTGTTCCTTAGGCTCCAAATGACCGAGGGGAGCTCGGTGAGCCATTTTTTGCCGAACTTATTCAACCAGTTGAAGATCCTTGGTTTTAGGCCTTGTAGGATCATGCCATTGGCACGTGGTTTGGAGCCGGCCCGGATGTCCAAGGAGTGCTCGGCGACATCCCTCGGTATGCCCGGCATGTTCGAGGGACTCCACACGAATACGTCGTCGTTCGTGCGGAGAAAGTCGACGAGCACTGCTTCCTATATGGGGTTGAGGGTGGCGCTGACTTTTAGCACCTTGTCGTTGGAGCAACTAGGATTCACTGGGATGAGCTTGACAGCCTCGGCAGGCTCGAAGGTCCCGGCATGGCGCTTGGGGTCAGGCACCTCTTTGGCGAGCCGTTTCAGGTCAACGGCGAGGGCCTCAGATTCGATGAGGGCCTCGGCGTATTCCACGCACTCCACATCACATTCATACACATGCCTATGTGAGGATTCGATGGTGATGACGCCGTTGGGGCCTGGCATCTTGAGCTTAAGGTAGGTGTAGTTGGGGACCGCCATGAACTTGGAGTAGCACGGGCGTCCTAGAATGGCGTGGTAAGAGCCTCGGAACCCCACTACCTCAAAGGTGAGGGTCTCCTTCCTGTAATTGGATGAAGTCCCGAAGCAGACGGACAGATCGATCTGCTCGAGGGGCCGAGCGCTGTGTCTCGGCACGACACCATGGAATGGCGCAACATTGCCTTAGAGCCGAGACCTATCGATCCCCCTAAGGCTCAGAGTGTTGGCGTACAGGATGTTGAGGCTGCTGCTTCCGTCCATTAGCACCTTGGAGAGCTCGGTGTTGCTGATGACGGGGTCGACAACGAGCGGGTACCGCCTTGGGTTGGGGACGTAGTCTGGGTGGTCGTCGCAGTCGAACGTGATTACCTCTTTAGACCAGTCAAGGTACTGGGGGTGGCCACCTCGACCGAGAAGACCTCCTGGCACTCGCGTTTCTGCTGTCATGTCGTGAGGCAGGCCGATGGCCCACCAAAGATCATAAAACAATTGTGGATAGTGGGGAATTCGTCGTCCTTGTCATCGTCCCAGCCTCCGGCGCCCTTCTTCTTGGCGCCTTCCCCTAGGGGTCTGAGCCCGTTGTAGTAGCGTCGAAGTAGTGTGCATTCCTCGAGGGTGTGCTTAGTTGGGCCCTTGTGGTAAGGGCATGGCTTCTTGAGCTTCTCGTCAAAGAGTCCGGGAGCCCCAGGGGGGCCTCGGGGATTCCTTTGTTCCGTGGCTGCGATGAGATCGGCCTCGAAAGCCTCTTTCTTCCCCTTCTGGTTCTTCTTCTTCTTTTTCTTGGAGTCATGGGGGCGAGACCCTCGGGGGCATCCTCCTTCCGCTTCCCCTTGCCTCCATCGTTGGGGAATATTGCTCTGACCGCCTCCTCGCTGGAGGCGAAGCTAGTAGCGATGTCCAAGAGCTCGCTTGCCTTGGTCGGGACCTTGCGGCCTAGTTCACGTACTAACTCCCTATAGGTGGTGTCAGAGAGGAATGCGCCGACGACGTCCGAGTCGGTGACATTGGGGAGCTCAGTACATTTCTTAGAGAAGCATCGGATATACTCGCGAAGAGACGCGCCTGGCTTTTGGCGATAGTTCTTTAGATCCCAGGAATTTCCCGAGCGCACGTATGTCCCCTGGAAATTTCCCACAAAGGCTCTCACCAGATCGGCCCAACCGTGGATCTGGAGAGGAGGAAGGTGTTCGAGCCAGGCCCGCACAGAGTCCATACAGTTGGCAGGCCAGGCGGTAATCGGCCAGCCACAGCTAGCAGGCCAGGCGGATGATGAGCAGGTCATCATCCATAGAAACAAAGGAAGATTGCGGATGATGAGCAGGTCATCATCCACACCGCCCGATTGGCAGGCCAGGCGGTAATCGGCCAGCCACAGCTCGGGGTTCGTCTCCCCGCTGTACTTGGTGAGGTTGACTAGCTGGCGGAAGCGCGTTGGGAAGCAGGCACTACGGATGGCCTTGCTAAAGACCCAAGGGCCAGGTGGCCCAGGAGATGGACTACGGTCCTCCCCACTGTCGTAGCGGCTGCCTCGATGTGCGTGGTAGCCTCGGGCGAGGCCCTCATTGTCATGGCACCGATGCTTGCTGACTACTTTGTGATCGCCTTGTGCCTCACGTCGGTCGCCAAGGCAGTTATGCACCGAGGGGGCTTTGTTGGCTTCGGGTGCTCGAGGGGGCTCGGGGCCAACTGAGGCCTCCCTGTCTTGTCGAGAGGGTGTCGTGGGCCGTTCCGAGGTGGCCCTGTGTCGCCGAGATGCGGAACTTTCGGCCTGCTATACCGCGACGCACTCGAGGAGCTCTCGGAGCTCATTGTGGACGTGCTGTCCCCTTAAGGTGGATGGTCGGGCATAGCCCGAAGAAGTATTGCCGCCGCGGCGACGTTCTGGCTTGCCCGATTGAATACTGGGGGCTGGTTGCCCCCTTTGTCCTCACTGATGCGACGACGGACCTCACGAGCCCTCCGTCGAGCCGCTCCGCCATTCATGTGCCCCACGTGCTCCCGCTCGAGGGCGTCCTAAAGCTGTTGAAGGCGTAAGTGATCTTCCTCGATTTTGGCCTGAAGCTCTCGGAGCTGCTCGAGGTCCGGGCGTCGACGCCTGTCGGGAGCGGGTGCTACGTTTTGTCCTTCCGGGGCCTTGACCCAGGGAGGGGTATGATCACCTTGCTGCATGGGGTGGAGTACGATTTCCTTGTGCGGCATTGTCGTCGTCGCTCGCGTCTACTAGCCCTTCGACCCCGAGGTGAAAGCACTCACGAGATGAATCGTAAGAGCCCTCGTCAGAGTCGGAATGGCCGAAGCAGTAGTCGCTGGCGGTCTGGAACTAACGCACGCCATTGGGGTCGTGGAGCCTGGAGAAGTCCATATAGGCCCACGCAACGTCGTTATCCTCTGCAGAGTCGACGTGCGCGGGGTCTGGTGTGGACGTGATCATGTCAAGGGTGGAGCGTAGATGGTGCACAGGTCGCTCAGCATGAGCACTCAGACTGGAGCTCACAAAAGAAGCGTATGTGATGGTGGCATTGTTCAGTCCATGGGGTAGTATGGACAGTGCCGCCGCCGATCCTTGCCCTAGTAGAACTGGTGTCCCCAATGGCGGTGGTGTCATGGAGACTACCGATGAAACGCCATCTCATGCCACCGGCGCCCTTCCTGCTGCAAGGCACAGGTCGGTCAGGTCTCCAACTAGAGACACAGTACCGGTGGCCGGTCGGGTGACGCTGGCGGTACACGGAGTGTCACCCCTAATTCTCACAGAAGGGTCAGGGGTCACCAGTTCTCGCCATGCCTAGCGAGTGTGTGATAACGGTGGCCCTGGCGTCTTCTACGCCTGGGCTGATGAGAGGGCTGGTCGCTGGGCGGGGCTCTAGACGGGAGGAGGACCATGTCATAGCTATAGCCTAGCGACATGAACTCCAGGCTCCCAAACCAGATCATCGTGCCCAGAGGCAGCGGTCTCTCGGGATCTGCCATCCAGAACTGGTCAGGAAGATGGTCTCACACGCAGCGCTCCCCTAACTGGCGCGCCAACTGTCGGTGTCTAGACCGGTGGGTACCTAACCAACTAGTGAATTTGTGGCTACGTGTCCTGATTCCGGATGGTGATGCAAGATAATACGGTTCGGGCAAGGAACGCCCTACGTCCAGTCGAGGGGTGAGGATTCTCGTATTTCCTTCATAGAAGTGCTTCCGGTAGGGTTACAAGCGGGTGAGAGAGGGATTATGTCCCAAGTCTCTAAGAACAGAGTGCTTTGATTGCTTGAGATGTTGATCTCTCGCAGTGAAGAAGTGTGTGCGTGATTGCAATGTGTAAAAATGTCATCCTTTGGAGCAGCCCTGGCCACTCCCTTTTATAGTTGTAAGGGGGGGACACAGGGACTGTACAACATTTGCTACGTGGCGTTCTTCAATGGAGACGTCATGTCCGAGCCCTGTAGCTTGTAATCATGGTGGCATGGTTGGTGGAGTGCACTCGGCCCTGAGCACACCGGAGCGACGCTGATCGCGCTTGATCCTATGCGGCATGAGGGCTTCTGTGATTCGTATGGCAGGCATGGCCTCTTGATGACATGCTGACCACTGTACATTTGACCAGTGCTGAAGCGTCGAGGCCGGGCCGATGTGATGGTGTGGGTCCGTTGACTCCGGGGCCACAGGGGCCAGACCCTGGCTTTGCTTCGCACGCTGCGCTGCCCATGGTGATGATTGCTGAGCAGAGGTCAGCATAGTGCAGCATCGGTGTTGGGCGTGGGTACAGTAGCATTGTGTAGGGCGTGACCGGTACTATGGGCAATGTGTCGATCACGGCGCGTTGACAACGTGGAGAGCCAAGGCCAAACTGGTGCAGAGGCCAAATCATCACAGGGGGGCTCTGTCGGTATGAACTCTGAGGCTATAGGAACCTGGAAGCGAGAAGAACCGAGGCTCCAGAGAGAGCAGTGGTCCTTTCATGTCTATCTGAGGCTACAGGGTCCCGGATACGACTTTGCACGCTGCGTCGTAATGATGCCCCAAGTAATGATGTCCTGGCAATGATTACTGAGCAGGGGTCAGGTAGCATTGTGCATCGTTGGTGTCGAGCGTGGGTACAGTGCAGAGCGCCATAGTCGGTAACCCCTGCCCTGTCCCATCCCGGGTAGCGTGGCGTCGATGTGGCTCCCGTCCTATCGGCTACGTTGTTGTACCGTGTCAGCGTCCAGCTGGCATCAGGGGAGTTGTTGGCGCATTAAATGGATGTGACATCCCGTCAGAGAAGTCGGTCAGGGCGGCGGTGGCGGGGTTGATGCCGAGCCGCCCTCGGGCGAGTTGGAGGATCGGTACCTCGTCCGAGGCCTATGGTGCGGGGCCTCGGGCGAGTTGGAGAGTCGGTACCTCATCCGAGGCCTGTGGCGCGGGGCTTCAGGTGAGTCAGAGAATCGGTACCTCGTCCGAGGCCTGTGGCGCGGGGCCTCGGGCGAGTCGGAGAATCAACACCATGTCCGAGGCCTGGCTGGGCCGTTCTAGGCCGGGCCTGCTTCGGACAAGCTTGGGTACTATTCGAAGTAGGCCATGCGGTCCAGCTGGGCCTCGGATGAGGTGAGGGGGGTCTGCCTACGTTTGTCTTTTTGGCTTTGCTATTTACAAGGCCTAAGCGATTTTTTGGTTCTTGCTTAGGGTACCCCTTTTTATGGTACCCGACAACTCTAAAAGTCATCATCTTTGTCACCATCACTAATTACCTTAGTCTTTTTTATTGTCAGGGCAGACTAAAGGCAAGACCGGTTGCGTAGTTTGCACTGATGGTACATGCTACACTTACCTTAGTTCATCCAAGATGGTGTACATGAGACATAGGCGATTCCTCACCAAAAAGCACAGGTACCGGCATCCTACAATGAATCAGTACTTCGACAACCAGGATTGATGAGCCAAAAAAGATGAGGTACGGGCAAAAGGTGTTTCACATGGTGAAGGGCATAAAGGTCGAGTTCGGAAAGAAGAAGAAAGAGGAGAAGATGGGCCAAAGCCAAGAAAGAAGAGAAAGCGGAATACGATGGAGGAAGAAGCAGAGCCTGTCCTGACCCCCGTTCCTTTCAAGTAGTCGTGTTTCTTCAAGTACCTATCATACTGGAAGGAGTTAGATACACCCCATGCTATTGACTGCATGCACCTAGAGAAGAATGTCTTCGAGAGCATGATTGGGGACCTGCTAGACATGAAGACTAAGACAAAGGATAGTCTCAAGTCATGGATGGATCTTGTGAACCAGGGCATCAGGACCGAAATTCACCCAACACCGGTGGCGCAGAGAGGGAAAGTCAACCTTCCTCGCGCGAGCTACAACCTGATGAGGGATGAGAGGAGGGCTATGTGCCTGTAGCTTAGGGGTGTCAAGGTGCCGACCAGTTTCTCTTCCAGCATCAAGAGCCTAGTCTCGATGAAAGACAACTTCAACTCCCATGACTGCCATGTCATGCTGATGGTGTTAATTCCAATTGTGATCAGGGCTGTTGGTCCAGAGTACATGAAGATGGTCATCACACGCATGTCCTACTTCTTTAACTGCATCACACAGAAGGTCATCTATGAAGCTGAGCTGCCTGGCCTAAAAGAGTTCATCGCGGAGACTCTTTGCCAGCTTGAGATGTGCTTCCCACCGTCTTTCTTTGATATTATGCCACACCTGATGATGCACATGGTTGATCAGATACAGGAACTGGGGCCTGTCTACCTACATCAGATGTGGACATACGAGCGGTTCATGTCGACCCTCAATAGATATGTCCTTAACTGTGCTTACCTAGAGGGCTCTATGATCGAGGCATACACAACAGAGGAGGCCATTAACTATTGCACCAAATACATCCAGGATGGAAATGTGGTTGGGTTGCCCATCCCTCTACATGAAGGGATGGGGTGCATGGGGAGGAAAGTAGGCACTGATGTAGCATACGAAATGGTGCAAGAAGCTCATCACAGTGCACTTAATTAGTTAGTGGTCATGGACAAGTGGGTTGAGCAGCACCTGGATGAGATCCATCGCACTCGTGATGGACGCACGGAGGCATGGGTATAGAGATAGCACAAGATCAATTTCATGACGTGGATCAAACAGCAAGGCATCCCTCCCTATGGAGAATCTAATGAAGCAAGGCTTGCGTTCGGCCTGTCCAGCCAAATGACCTCGTGGCAAGGGTATGACATCAGTGGATACAGGTTCCACACGAAAGAGAAGGACAAGAAGAGCGTGGCACTAAACAGCGGTGTTCAATATGAGGGCATCGATGAGGCGACAGGGGAGATCAGGACATACTATGGGCAGATCAAAGAGATATGAGAATTTGACTATGGCGGTGAACTACATATACCCATCTTCCAGTGCCAGTGGGTCAAGCCGAAGGCGGTTCTCATGGATGAGTATGGGCTAACTACCGTGGAGCACCAAAGTATCGGCTACAAAGATGATCAGTGGGTACTCGCAAACCGTGTCACGCAGGTAGCCTACTACGTGAAGCCCAAAGACTCCAAGAGGCATGTGGTTGTGCTAGGAAAGTAGAGGATCATGGGAGCTGATGGCATCCAGAGTCCTGAAGAATACAACCACTATGAGGAGTTGTCGCCCTTTACCAATCATCCACGCAAGATCAAGATCGTCGAGACCCGCGTCAACAAGACCAAGATGAAGCCCTGGTTCCACCCCGATGGTGAGAAGAAGACCGTTGTAGCGCCGGCACCAAAATGATATGTATGCCACACACATATATGTAATAATTAATGTAGTGACTTATTAATTAACAAGAACTTCTTATTAATGACTTTTGTAACAATATTATAAAGGATCCAAGTATGCCTTACATTTATGTATGGATCTTTGTGTTAAGTGCTATTGTAATGGAACCAACTACTCCTACTACTACTCTTAATTACTACTATAATTGTACTCTTACTCCTACAATTCTTCTACTACTATCTACACTAACTCTACAACTACTACTAGTGTACTATTTATTTTAGATAATAAACATCACTACTACTCTTACTACTATGTTGTCTACTCTCTACTCCTACTACTCTACTACTCCCTACTTCTACTACTCTACTACTCTCTACTGCCACTACTCTACTACTCCCTACTCTTCTAAATTGAGATGAATTGGGTACTATTTATTTTAGATAATAAACATCAATTTTAGTAAAATTAAAACAAGTAAAATAACATTTTAGACTGTAAACAAAAAAAAACTTAACCAAGGCGGGCAAATTACAGAGGCCTGCCTTGGTTAATGGATTAACCGAGGCGGGCCACATTAGGCAACCACCTCGGTTAATATTAACCGAGGCGGGCACTGTAAGTTGCCCGCCTCGGTTAATCGTGGGCTATATATACCCCTGCCTCGCCGCGGAATCGGCTAAGACTTTCGCCTTTGTGAAATCAACCCGAAGGGCTGCCACGCCGCCGCCATTGCCGGTGCCGTGCTCTCCGACCACCACCACCCCTGCCCCTGCACACACGCCATCCAACCTAGCGCTGCCCCTGACCTCACGTGCTATAAGATCCTCTCACACCAGGATCTAGGAACCCTAACCCTAGCCGCCGTCATCTTCCGCCTTGCCGTCCCCCGCCTCTGTCCACTACACCGTCCGACGCCTCCGTCCGTGCCGCGCCTTGAGGAGATCTACCCCATGGCCCCACATCATCATCCGTGCCGTGCCGAGCACCCGAGCCGCCGTCCACCTACGACCTCCTCCGTCCACCGCCCGCTCGCCGATCCCGACCCAGGAGGTCGCCATCCGCCATCCGACACCGGCTCCATCTTCTCTGGCTTCTCTCCCGGCTCCATCTTCCCTAGCCCGCGCCCCTCCGTCCATGGCCGCCTTCTTCCCCGACTCTGTCCATCATCCCTGGCTCCGTCTGTTGCCGTTCAAGGTTCATCCTGTGATGCCATGCCAATTTTTTTGCCTGTGATGCCAATTTTTATTGCCTATTATTCCACTGGTTGCCTGTGATGTAAATTTTTGTTGATGAGCAAATGCCACTGCCTATGATGCTTCCAAAACATTTTTACTGAGCACATGCCTTTTGCAACTTTGTATGTGATGTATTTAAACTAAGCACATGAATTTGGCTACTGAAAGGAACATGAAATGGAAAAGGAACATGTGAATTAAACAAGGATACTTAACTCTATCTTCTTTGTACTTGGCTATTGTGGTGGCTTACCCTTAACTCTATCATTGCAAATGGTTACTGAATTTGGCTACTTTTGATTTGTGGGCATCTCACTATATTCTCTATACTTACTACTGCTGCTACTTATCTACTACTACTGCGGCAGCTACGGCCAGGTGGGAGAATCCATTAGAAGGCGTTGACGAGGTCACGTGACTACTTCTATGCCCATTAGCCAAAGAAGCAAAAGGAGGGCAAGACCAAGTACAATGAGCCACAGACCGAGGAGGCGGAGAAGGCAGTGCTCGCGATCACTACAGCCAAGGAGCATGGGGTGTTCGAACCTCACAGGGATCATGACGTGCTGACCAAGGTGCTGGGAAACCTCGAGCACCATGGCTACATCCGGGGCGTTTTCTTGAGGCAGAGCTGGAAGAACGTGGAGTCGTGGCAATCGAATGTGACCTCTCACGCCGCACGACGCAGGCGTACAAGCAAGGGCTCATCCAGCAAGACCGCGATGAGGCAATGAAGGAACTGATCAACAAGTCGATACAAGATGCTTTGATCATCAGCGACCCCAAGATGGTGGAGTTGCGGTCGCAGATGCTTCGCTAGGCTAGTGTGTTGCTGCCACAGGGCTACTCTGTAGTACAAGGGTCGTCGACCAGACTTCATAGGTACCCGGCCGACAATATCACACGTCCAATAGATTGCACGCTCGTGATTCCCTTCAGCAGGATGCAGAGGGGGAAGGAAGTAGCCATGGGGGTGGTACACGCCCCCAAGAGCGGTGCCACGTACAACAACATGCCGGTCCCACCCGATTATGCCCTGGTGGCCATGGCTTGGACCCATGATGACTTTGAGGAAGAAGAAATCAACTTTCCCACTGATGAGGGGCATCGGTACATCCGATTTATTATCAGCCATACAGTCCTTTGGAATAAGGAGGACATCATCTTGGAGATGCCGACGCCTCGACCACAGCCCTCAGAGCCCCCGTCATCTCCACCAGGTAATGATGCCGACCATGATGACAGTGATGACAATGACAATGCTGGCCTAGGCAGCAGTCCTCGACACAGCCCCTTCCCGACATGAGCAACCCACTGGGAGGCACAAGTGCATCATCAGGTGCGTAGCTAGGCCATATAAGCAGTTTTGGACACGGGGTGTTACAAATCTATCATACGATCAATCCTGTTTAGATCAAAATATGATTAGACAATCTAATTATTATAATCGGAGGGGTATCCAAAATGGACCTTACACGGCCAGGCCTTGCTACAACAGACTAATTCTTTCCCGACCATGTCCGTTGTTACCTTTTCGGTGCATAATCAACGATCCAGGCCCAAGGTCTCTTCTTCTTCATCCATGACATATTCCTGTGTTGGTAACAATAATACACAATATGAAATTGGTGGTATATCAATTTCCAAATCACACATTAATTAATTATTAATTATCGATGAATTGTTGCTCGACTACTCCACACACCATGGTTGTTAGTTAGTATTACATAGAGTTATCACCAAACAACTATGGACAAAGTCACGTTTACAATTTATTCACCGCTGTTACTATCATTGTGCACATCAAATCGAGTCGTGCTCCCCCTATATCTAGCCAAAAGTCGTATTACAACTAGTATGTGACCATGACATGTACCAGTTTGTCCAATTTTCTCTTCATTAATGTAATCTTAGCTAGAACGCACGGTATATCTAGGACCATGTGGCTCATGAGGTTATGGACGGACTCGTAGACTTGTCGCCTTAACAAGTCGGTCAAGGAGGTTTGTCATGACATCAACAATAGCGAATGCTACATTTGCTACATAATTGGGTTGCATCACTAGCTTTTTCAAATTGTTCAACTTTGTATACGGTTTGGACTATAACACACGGTGGGACGCCGCGTCAACATACTATTAATACATGTCACGATCCAGACCAAGGCTCTGGTTTTTCTCCAGCGAAGAGATTTGTGCAGGAGGTGTAATATATATTGTAAAGAATGACAAATATGCCCCTGATGGGTCTTGTAGTCGATTCTGTGATTGCGTGACAAATATATATTACTAGTACGATAGGAATAGTACATGAGAACGACGTTTGTGTCCCACTTGGTCCAATTCCAATATTCTTCGCAACGTAATATTTCCTGGAACATACTACGAACTAGGTGTATGTGGCTCGTGAGATTTGATGTGCAATATTCTTCGCATCGACTGACTTGTTAATAAGGTGCCAAACATCTCTCAGTCCATAATGTCACGAGCCACATACACTAGACCGCATGTTCCAAGAAATATTTCATTAAGAAGAGTCTTGGAATAGGACCAAGAGGGACAGAAATGTCGATCTCATAACATACCTATCGTACTAGTAATAGTGCAATTTGACTATGTGTACCATGACCGCATTTATATGTAGGAAACTTCCTTGTGCAATACCACAACCACAAACTAATAAGTATTCAATGGTTTAGTTTGTAACTGTAGTACACCAATACCACATTGAACCCATTCAACTAGTAGTAGTGAACAATGCACGATTGGTTGTCTTAACTCATTTTTTTGGGTTTTATTTTGGAAATGTTATTTTCTACCACAGCCAACGAGCAAAGATGAGGTAAAATTAGCGCAACACAAACACACATGAAATATACTAAATTCACTAGCTATTAATGTGTGTAGTTTGAAATAAGTTGCTCTTAATTCGCACAACTAAGCACTACGAAGCGAACCAAGTTAATTGGTTTTGTTTCAATATTCATACGTATCAGCATTGGATAATATAGTGGGCCATCAATGGAGTCATATTTACAATTTATTCACAGCTAGCTGTTACTCTCACTGCGTACATAAAATTGAGGCAAGCTCCCTTCATGAGGACTGAAGTAGATAAGGACTGGTGAGGTTATGGACTGGTAGTCTTGTCGCCTTAACAAGTCAGTCACGGTTAGTGCAATGTGTTTTGTTACTTCTAGTAGCAGGCCCAGTTATCAGGACCGGACTGGACCGGCGGTCCGACCGATAAAAGACCGAACTAGAGATGATAATAGTTCGGTTCACTTCAAAGACTGTCCATGCAATTGAACCGAAAAAACCGAACGAACCGGCCGGTTTTTTATGGAACCGGTGAACCAGCCGGTTCCCTTCAAACCGGAGCGGCTTGAAAAAGCTGGCGTGCGACAGCGTGCTGTGGCCTCTGGCTGGTGGCGTGCATGCACATGCGTGCCTGCCGAGAGGTCGAGGGTGGACCATGCAGGGCCCCACCTAGCTACTATTGCCGCTGTTGCGTGGTGATTCGCGATTGGATTGGAGTAATCGACATTGCATGCAGGATGCCTGCGTACTGGCACCAAGGGAGACGTGAGTTTTGCAGAGAGCGTTGCACTTGGCAAAGAGTTGTATTCGGTAAAATAGGCCTTTGTTGAGTGCCATCAAGTCCACGTCACTCGGTAAAGAGTGGCACTCGGCAAAACCGGCGTCAGGTGATGGCCGGGGTTGCCCACGCCGTCAGGTTTGCCGAGTGCTGGGACTTAGCACTCGGCAAACATATATACTTTCTTTGAAAGTGCTACCCCAAGACTCGGCAAAGATTTTTTTTCTTTTTTTTTATAAAGTTTTTGCGAGAGTCTTGTACGGCTTTTTCGGCAAAAAAGCACTCTTTCTTTGAAGTGCCGTGACCAATACTTTCGAAAAATAATTTTTTTTGTTTTTTTTTACTCATTTTTTTATGAGGCCTTCTCACATTATTTAAAACTCTATGTTCAAATTTGGGATAATTTTGACTTTTTTGCCGAGATGTCATGGTGGGCACTCGGCGTCATGGTGCCTGGCCCAGGGATGTCATGGTGGGCACTCGGTAAAAATTTCTTTGCCGGGGTTCGAAATTTTTAGATTGGTCAAAAAGTGGTCACAAGATCATCTTTTCGTGGTCACAAGCTTTTTGTCGATTTTGAGCACGTCTTCTGAAATTTTCACAGGTCACTTCTTTCACTTGTTTGAGCTCATATTTTCTGTGGTTACTTCTTTTGTGCTCTAAGTGAAGGAAAAATATCAAAAAAATAAAATAAAAAGTCAAAATTTCCAAAAAAACAACGACACCCCAAAAAATAGAAAAAAAGAGAGGGGCAAAAGAGGAACAATATCTGGAGGAGCACATAGAGAAGGCCAAACGTTATTTTGGAGCACTAATTGATTTCAGATGAAAAAATCATGAACATAGAAGTTGCAGAACTTATCAAGATCTACAAGTTTTATTTTGGTCATTTCTTTATCCGATAAAGTGGTAATAACATTGTTCACAAAATTTACATATCTCTCTTATAGTTTCATAAACAATAAGAGGGATATGTAACATTTATGAACAATGTTACTACCACTATATCGGATGAATAAATGATCAAAATAGAAGTTGTAGATCTCGAAAAGTTATGAAACTCTATAGTTGACAACTTTTTAATTTGAAATCATCTTGTCAAGCAAAATTACATTCGAATTTCTAAAATTTAAAATTTAAATTTTGTAAACGACCTCGGATGGAGAAACAACCAAAATAAAAGTTGTAGATCTTGATAAGTTATGAAACTTCGTAGTTGACAACTTTTTGATTTGAAATCATCTTGTCAAGAAAAACTACGTTTGAATTTCTAAAAATTTGAAATTTGAATTTTTTAAACGACCTCGGATGGACAAACAGAAAAAATGAAAGTTGTAGATCTCAAAAAATTATGAAACTTTGTACTTGATAACTTCCTCATTTGAAACCATTTTGTCATGCAAAACTACGTTCGAATTTCTATTATTTGAAATTCAAATTTTATAAGTGACCTCGGATGTAGAAACTACCAAAATAAAAGTTGTAGATCTCGAAAAGTTATAAAACTTTGTAGTTGACAACTTTTTCATTTGAATTAGTTTATGGCCTCAAACAATCAATTTATGCTCAGTTTTGTATAATACATGGGGAATCAAAATGGATTGTGGACACAAGTGAATGTAAGGTGTAGTGGTAGAGGAGATGGCGCGCGAGAGAGAGGTCGCCGGTTCGAATCCCGGCCAACGCAAAGTGTGCAAAAATCGTGAAAAAATGCTGCAACCATAGAGTGAGGGTGTGTGTGGCGGCCGGTGGGGACCTCCTCAGTTCAAAAAAAAATTTGCTATTGTTTTGGCCCCTTTTTCGCGGTTTCTGGAAATTGATTTGTTGGGGCAGCTCAATATCCAGCCGCCCCTATAAATCGGATTTGTATGGGCGGCTGATAACACCAGCCGCCCCTACAAATCGATTTGTAGGGGCGGCCCGGAAACCGTCCCTACAAATCAGTGATTTTTAGCCACCCTTTCATAGGGGCGACTGGCAAAACCGCCCCTACAGAGGGTTACCAGTCGCCCCTACAAACCTTTTTCTACGTAGTGCACCGCACGACGCAGGCGTACAAGCAAGAGCTCATCCAGCAAGGCCACGATGAGGCAATGAAGGAACTGATCAACAAGTCGATACAAGATGCTTTGATCATCAGCGACCCCAAGATGGTGGAGTTGCGGTCACAGATGCTTCGCTAGGCTAGTGTGCCGCTGCCACTGGGCTACTCTGCAGTACAAGGGTCGTCGACCAGACTCCGTAGGTACCCGGCCAACAACATCACACGTCCAATAGATTGCACGCTCGTGATTCCCTTCGGCAGGATGCAGAGGGGGAAGGAAGTAGCCATGGGGGTGGTACACGCCCCCAAGAGCGGTGCCACGTACAACAACATGCCGGTCCCACCCGATTATGCCCTGGTGGCCATGGCTTGGACCCATGATGACTTTGAGGAAGAAGAAATCAACTTTCCCACTGATGAGGGGCATCGGTACATCCGATTTATTATCAGCCATACAGTCCTTTGGAATAAGGAGGACATCATCTTGGAGATGCCGACGCCTCGACCACAGCCCTCAGAGCCCCCGTCATCTCCACCAGGTAATGATGCCGACCATGATGACAGTGATGACAATGACAATGCTGGCCTAGCGGCAGCAGTCCTCGACACAGCCCCCTCCCGACATGAGCAACCCACAGGGAGGCACAGGTGCATCATCAGGTGCGTAGCTAGGCCATATAAGCAGTTTTGGACACGGGGTGTTACAAATCTATCATACGATCAATCATGTTTAGATCAAAATATGATTAGACAATCTAATTATTATAATCAGAGGGGTATCCAAAATGGACCTTACACGGCCAGGCCTTGCTACAACAGACTAATTCTTTCCCGACCATGTCCGTTGTTACCTTTTCGGTGCATAATCAACGATCCAGGCCCAAGGTCTCTTCTTCTTCATCCATGACATATTCCTGTGTTGGTAACAATAATACACAATATGAAATTGGTAGTATATCAATTTCCAAATCACACGTTAATTAATTATTAATTATCGATGAATTGTTGCTCGACTACTCCACACACCATGGTTGTTAGTTAGTATTACATAGAGTTATCACCAAACAACTATGGACAAAGTCACGTTTACAATTTATTCACCGCTGTTACTATCATTGTGCACATCAAATCGAGTCGTGCTCCCCCTATATCTAGCCAAAAGTCGTATTATAACTAGTATGTGACCATGACATGTACCCGTTTGTCCAATTTTCTCTTCATTAATGTAATCTTAGCTAGAACGCACGGTATATCTAGGACCATGTGGCTCATGAGGTTATGGACGGACTCGTAGACTTGTCGCCTTAACAAGTCGGTCAAGGAGGTTTGTCATGACATCAACAATAGCGAATGCTACATTAGCTACATAATTGGGTTGCATCACTAGCTTTTTCAAATTGTTCAACTTTGTATACGGTTTGGACTATAACACACGGTGGGACGCCGCGTCAACATACTATTAATACATGTCACGATCCAGACGAAGGCTCTGGTTTTTCTCCAGCGAAGAGATTTGTGCAGGAGGTGTAATATATATTGTAAAGAATGACAAATATGCCCCTGATGGGTCTTGTAGTCGATTCTGTGATTGCGTGACAAATATATATTACTAGTACGATAGGAATAGTACATGAGAACGACGTTTGTGTCCCACTTGGCCCAATTCCAATATTCTTCGCAACGTAATATTTCCTGGAACATACTACGAACTAGGTGTATGTGGCTCGTGAGATTTGATGTGCAATATTCTTCGCATCGACTGACTTGTTAATAAGGTGCCAAACGTCTCTCAGTCCATAATGTCACGAGCCACATACACTAGACCGCATGTTCCAAGAAATATTTCATTAAGAAGAGTCTTGGAATAGGACCAAGAGGGACAGAAATGTCGATCTCATAACATACCTATCGTACTAGTAATAGTGCAATTTGACTATGTGTACCATGACCGCATTTATATGTAGGAAACTTCCTTGTGCAATACCACAACCACAAACTAATAAGTATTCAATGGTTTAGTTTGTAACTGTAGTACACCAATACCACATTGAACCCATTCAACTAGTAGTAGTGAACAATGCACGATTGGTTGTCTTAACTCATTTTTTTGGGTTTTATTTTGGAAATGTTATTTTCTACCACAGCCAACGAGCAAAGATGAGGTAAAATTAGCGCAACACAAACACACATGAAATATACTAAATTCACTAGCTATTAATGTGTGTAGTTTGAAATAA
This sequence comes from Miscanthus lutarioriparius, assembly GCA_904845875.1. Classification (NCBI taxonomy): domain Eukaryota; kingdom Viridiplantae; phylum Streptophyta; class Magnoliopsida; order Poales; family Poaceae; genus Miscanthus; species Miscanthus lutarioriparius. The sequence goes on from CAJGYO010000005.1 coordinate 106,200,570, forward strand.
GTTGCTCTTAATTCGCACAACTAAGCACTACGAAGCGAACCAAGTTAATTGGTTTTGTTTCAATATTCATACGTATCAGCATTGGATAATATAGTGGGCCATCAATGGAGTCATATTTACAATTTATTCACAGCTAGCTGTTACTCTCACTGCGTACATAAAATTGAGGCAAGCTCCCTTCATGAGGACTGAAGTAGATAAGGACTGGTGAGGTTATGGACTGGTAGTCTTGTCGCCTTAACAAGTCAGTCACGGTTAGTGCAATGTGTTTTGTTACTTCTAGTAGCAGGCCCAGTTATCAGGACCGGACTGGACCGGCGGTCCGACCGATAAAAGACCGAACTAGAGATGATAATAGTTCGGTTCACTTCAAAGACTGTCCATGCAATTGAACCGAAAAAACCGAACGAACCGGCCGGTTTTTTATGGAACCGGTGAACCAGCCGGTTCCCTTCAAACCGGAGCGGCTTGAAAAAGCTGGCGTGCGACAGCGTGCTGTGGCCTCTGGCTGGTGGCGTGCATGCACATGCGTGCCTGCCGAGAGGTGGAGGGTGGGCCATGCAGGGCCCCACCTAGCTACTATTGCCGCTGTTGCGTGGTGATTCGCGATTGGATTGGAGTAATCGACATTGCATGCAGGATGTCTGCGTACTGGCACCACGGGAGAAGTGAGTTTTGCAGACAGCGTTGCACTTGGCAAAGAGTTGTACTCGATAAAACAGGCCTTTGCTGAGTGTCATAAGTTCACGGCACTCGGCAAAGAGTGGCACTCGGCAAAACCGACGTCAGGTTTGCCGAGTGCTAGGGCTCAGTACTCGGCAAACATATATACTTTGCTGAGTGCTCTGGTCAACATTCGACAAAGATTTTTTCCTTTTTTTTTATAAAAGCTTTGCCGAGTGCTGGCCAGGGCACTCGGCAAAGGCACTCTTTGCCGAGTGCTATGGCCAGCACTCGGCAAAATAATTTTTTTTTGTTTTTTTTATCCATTTTTTTTGAGGCCTTTCCACATTATTTAAAACTCTATGTTCAAATTTGGGATAATTTTGACTTTTTTGCCGAGATGTCATGGTGGGCACTCGGCGTCATGGTGCCGGGCCCAGGGATGTCATGGTGGGCACTCGGCAAAAATTTCTTTACCGGGGTTCGAAATTTTTAGATTGATCAAAAAGTGATCACAAGATTATCTTTTCGTGGTCACAAGCTTTTTGTCGATTTTGAGCATGTCTTCTAAAATTTCCACAGGCCACTTCTTTTACTTGTTTGAGCTCATATTTTCTGTGGTTACTTCTTTTGTGCTCCTAAGTGAAGAAAAAATATCAAAAAAATAAAATAAAAAAGTCGAAATTTCCCAAAAAAACAACGACACCCCAAAAAATAGAAAAAAAGAGAGGGACAAAAGAGGAACAATATCTAGAGGAGCACGTAAAGAAGGCCAAACGTTATTTTGGAGCACTAATTGATTTCAGATGAAAAAATCATGAACATAGAAGTTGCAGAACTTATCAAGATCTACAAGTTTTATTTTGGTCATTTCTTCATCCGATAAAGTGGTAATAACATTGTTCACAAAATTTACATATCTCTCTTATAGTTTCATAAACAATAAGAGGGATATGTAACATTTATGAACAATGTTACTACCACTATATCGGATGAATAAATGATCAAAATAGAAGTTGTAGATCTCGGAAAGTTATGATACTCTATAGTTGACAACTTTTTAATTTGAAATCATCTTGTCAAGGAAATTTACATTTGAATTTCTAAAATTTAAAATTTAAATTTTGTAAACGACCTCGGATGGAGAAACAACCAAAATAAAAGTTGTAGATCTCGATAAGTTATGAAACTTCGTAGTTGACAACTTTTTGATTTGAAATCATCTTGTCAAGAAAAACTACGTTTGAATTTCTAAAAATTTGAAATTTGAATTTTTTAAACGACCTCGGATGTACAAACAGTAAAAATGAAAGTTGTAGATCTTGAAAAGTTATGAAACTTTGTACTTGATAACTTCCTCAATTGAAACCATCTTGTCATGCAAAACTACGTTCGAATTTCTATTATTTGAAATTCAAATTTTATAAGTGACCTCGGATGGAGAAACTACCAAAATGAAAGTTGTAGATCTCGAAAAGTTATAAAACTTTGTAGTTGACAACTTTTTCATTTGAATTAGTTTATGGCCTCAAACAATCAATTTATGCTCAGTTTTGTATAATACATGGGGAATCAAAATAGATCGTGGACACAAGTGAATGTGAGGTGTAGTGGTAGAGGAGATGGCGCGTGTTGGGGACCTAATACCGGGGTACCGCAAAGAGGAGAAATCAATGAACCATCGAACGGTAAGGACTCCCGAAAGCGCGGTTACATCTCTTGCCCGACCAAGCGGAAGTCTTGTTCCGCCTCGCCCGAGCGCCCATGTGCCCTTGGGACCCGCTCTACCTCGCCCGACGGCTGAAGGGAGACTCCGCCTCGCCCGACGGCTGGAGGGCGACTCCGCCTCGCCCGACGGCTGGGCTCGGCTTCACCCGACCCGCCGGGGGACGACTCCACCTCGCCCGACGGCTGGAGGGTGACTCCGCCTCGCCCGACGGCTGGGCTCGGCTTCACCCGACCCGCCGGGGGATGACTCCGCCTCGCCCGATGGCTGGAGGGCGACTCTTCCTCGCCCAACGGCTAGGCTCGGCTTCACCCGACCCCCAGGGGATGCGCACCGCCTCGCTCGACCCCCGAGGGCTGGGCTCGGCCCCGTTCGACGACCGGGGGACAACTCCGCTTCGCCCGGCGGGTAAAAACTAGGTTTTTACCTCATCCGAATGACCAATGACGAATCTCGCCTCGCCCGATTGCCAGAGGCTGGCCCAGTCTCACCTGACGAACCGCGCCCTGTACCCTCATGATGATGATTGTAGGGTAAGACAAGACGTTTGGGTCAACCACAGCGTTAGACGCCATGCCCTGCACCCCTGCAGGGAAGTACCGTCAGGATGTGACCAGCGGCGCTTGGACCCCTCCGGCGCGTGGCGAGCCTAAATAGTGTTGTAGGCGCCGCCTTGACCTCCAGACGAAGAACCCGGCGGACACATCGACAACCACTACGTTCCAAGGGCAAACCAACAATCATCACGCCTCCACTTCCCCACGGGTCGGGCTCGGCAAATCTGTCAACAACGCCGCCCGCGAGGGCGGATGGGGCGTACCCACTTGCTAAGCGATGGGCGTGGCGTGGCCCACGATGGTCTACAATCGCCTCAATCCTGACACGATCTGCCATGATGGGTAGACCAGGCGTGGGGAAGAAGGAAGGACCGGGTTCCTCGAAGGACCTTCTATGCTCTTAGTGTTTTCTTCTTCCCCGTCTATAAAAGACCCTGCCCCCTTGATCTATAAAAGGGGAGGCAGGGCTCCCCACTAAGGGATCGATCAACCGATTCTGAATAGGTTAGCACACACACACACGCACCACACGACCGAGCGCCAACAGAGCTCTTGGCGTCCTTCCAATCACTCCATCAGGGACTTGGGGTCTCTCCCTCTCCCAACCGTTTCTACCCCCTACTACGAACCTCATTCGGTGCTAATAACACAAGCAGCAACAGACTGGACGTAGGGACATTCAGCCCGAACCAGTATAACCCTTGTGTCCTTTAGCGCACCATCCGGGCCTAACGCGCATCAATTACAAATTTACTCACCGGTGTTTGTTCGAAACACCGACAGTTGGCGCGCTAGGTAGGGGCCTTTGCGCGTTCCAAACCAGGCCGCGGATGGCTAACCACGACATTAGCTGGGTCCTAGGCGCACACGTGCGTTTTGGGAGCCTGGATTTCATCATCGCGGGGGGAGGAGAGTTGTCATGGTCGCACGCCGCCATCCAATCTCTTCCCTCTAATGGCCTTTACCATGAGAGGCTTGGGCGTCAGCTCGACGTCTCCCATGGACCATGGGAGTCCAGGGAGAAGCAGCATCGCCTCGCCATTACCAACGGCGACAGCATGGCGCGACCTTCTGGAGAGAGACACTTCTCTCCGGAATGACACGTACGGAGCGCCCTGACGGCGCTTCCGTTCAGTCTCCGCAACACCGCGGCGACCACGAGCCATCTTCTGGCACTACACATGGTTCTAACGCCTGTGGACAACAAGTTCGTGGGGGTGATTGAACACGACACGGAGTCTCTCCACAAACTCCTCGCCGAAGAGCCAGAGTCATCCTTTAGCTCCGACTCCAGCAGGGGGAGCCATCGTCCTTCTCGGGAATTCTTTGTGACGCAAACCCCCGAGGGACACGTCGAAAGCGTCTCCGGGGAGGAGACTACCCCCGCATTCGACCCCGCCGGGGCAACCCAAAGAGGAGCAGCCACCCCGCCCCACGTAGGGGTGGAGCAGCTAAAAGCCCGAAGGGAGGAGATCGCTGAAGCCGGGCAACAGCTTGCCCGGGAATACGAGAAAGTCAATAAGGAGATTAGACGCCACGGAGATGGTGGGCGCGCACGCACCACTGCCTAGGCTGTACACCAAAGGATCCTCACCGACGACGGGGCTCTCCCACACTTTGCTCGGGCGAGCCAAAACATCGCCGCCGCAACGGCCTTACTTCACGGTCTCCCAGAGGCCACGACGTCCGAGGATCGCCGGGCCCGCCGAGAAATCCGCACATTGCTCGAACGTGCGGCAGCACAGCAAGCAGAGAGCTCGTTGTCTCGACAATGCGAGCTCGACACCAGCCAGCGCATGCCCTCGGTGCGTCCCGCCAAAGATGCGTCAGTTCACCAAATGCCACCAGACGGCAGGCGAGACGCTACAGTCCCGGTGCATGAACGCCTCGGCCACAACCGCGTCACACGCAGCACCATCAACGCCCGCAGACGCGCCTACAATGACTCAAGAGGAGGAGCCAGACATGGCTACCACCCTCGGCGCAGCGGGCGCTACGACAGCGGTGAGGACTGGAGTCCGAGCCCCGGCCTCTCAGGACCTCAAGCCTTCGGCCGACACATCCTCAACGCTGCTTTCCCATCAAGGTATCGACCGCCCACCAACGTTCCTAAATATTCCGGTGAAACTAACCCCGAGCTCTGGCTCGAAGACTATCGGCTTGCCTGTCAAGCCGGTGGCGCAAATGATGACCACTTCATTATTCGCAACCTCCCACTGTTCTTGGCCAATTCGACGTGAGCATGGTTGGAGCACCTACCGTCCAACACCATACATAGTTGGGCGGATTTGAGGGAAATCTTTGTGGGAAATTTCCAGGGCACATACAAACGCCCCGGGAACCCATGGGACCTTAAGAACTGCCGTCAGAAGGCCGATGAGACTCTCCGCGAGTACATCCAGTGCTTCTCGCGGCAGTGCAACGAGCTTCCCAATGTCGCCGACGCCGACGTGATAGGAGCCTTCCTATCGGGGATGACCTGCGAGTCTTTAGTTCACAAACTGGGACGTAGGAGCCCGTGAACGACCAAGGAACTCCTGGACATCACGACCAGTCACGCCTCAGGAGAGGAGGCAGTCGGAGCGATCTTCGATCGCCTCGACGGCAAGACCAAGCAGGACGAGGACGCCGGCGAAGGCGCCTCCAACTGTTCCGCCAAAAAGAAGAACAAGAAGCAACGGCGCGACGATTCGCTCACAGCCACTACCGACCGCAAGGGTAGTCGGAAGCCCACGGAGGGCACTCCGAACCACTTCGAAAAGATGCTCGAGGGGCTGTGTCCGAACCACGCCTTCCCTGTGAAACACCTGCTCAAAGACTGCGGTCTCATGCGCAAGTTCTTACTCAGGAGCACCAACAAAGGGGAGCAGGGGAAGGCGCCTGCCCCCGCCGCAGACGATGAGGAGGAGAAGGACGAAACCTTCCCAACGCCGAACGGCGCCCTTATGATCTTCGAAGGGTCAACGGCCTGCGACTCCAAACGGCATCAGAAGGTCGCGCGCCACGAGGTCTACACGGCCGGACCGACCACGCGCGGCCTTCCTCCGGTGGTTGGAATCCGCCATAACCTTCGACCGGACCGACCATCCGGATACCGTCCCACATCCGGGAAGGTACCCGCTTGTTGTCGACCTGATCGTCGGTCCAATGCGACTCACAAAGGTACAGATGGACGGGGGCAGCGGCCTCAACATCATGTACGCCAAAACACTCGACGAGATGGGTGTCGACCGGACGAACCTCTGCCCCATCCGAGCGCCTTTCCATGGTGTCGTACCTAGCAAACAGGCCATACCACTTGGGCAGATCGATCTGTCCGTCACTTTTGGGGATCGATCTAATTACAGGACTGAAATCCTCACCTTTGACGTGGTAGGGTTCCCTGGAACTTTCCATGCCATCTTAGGACGACCATACTACGCGAAGTTCATGGCCGTTCCCAACTATACGTACCTCAAACTAAAGCTGCCGGGACCCCACGGGATTATCACCGTCGGCACCTCCTTCCAGCGGGCCTACGAATGTGAGGTCGAATGTTGCGGCCATGCAACAGCAATCGTCGCCTCCGGGGAACTCGCCGCCCTCAGGGAAAAGGTCACCGAAGAAGCGCCCGACGCCGAGAAAGTAACCGGGTCGTTCAAATCAGCGGAGGGCTCCAAAGAGGTCATCATAGACCCTGGCAGCTCCGAAGGAAAAATAGTGCGCATCGGCACCACGCTCTCCCCTGAATAGGAAAGCGCGCTCGTCAACTTCCTCCGCGACAACAGAGATGTCTTTGCGTGGAAACCCTCGGATATGCCAGGCATTCTAAGGGAGGTCGCCGAGCACACCCTAAAAATCCATCCAGGCTCTAAACCGGTGAAACAGCGCCTACGCCGCTTCGACGAGGAAAAGCGTAGGGCCATCGGCGAAGAGATAGCCAAACTATTGACCGCCAGATTCATCAAGGAGGTACACCACCCGGAGTGGCTGGCAAACCCCATCCTTGTTCGAAAGAAAAATGGAAAATGGAGGATGTGTGTTGATTACACCGGTCTCAACAAAGCGTGCCCGAAGGATCCGTTTCCTTTGCCACGCATAGATCAAATAATCGATTCCACCGCGGGGTGTGAAACCCTCTGCTTCCTTGATGCGTACTCCGGCTACCATCAAATTGCGATGAAGGAATCTGACCAACTCGCGACCTCTTTCATCACTCCCCTTGGGCCGTTCTCGCTACGTTTCAATGCCGTTTGGCTTGAAAAACGGCTGAGAACAACGTACCAGGCGATGTATGCTCGAGATGCTTGGAGACCTCATCGGGCGAACCGTTGAGGCCTCGTCGGCGACATCGTGGTGAAGTCCAAGCGAGCTGACCACCTCGTTCTTGATCTCGAGCAAATCTTTGCGAAACTCCGAGCAAAGCGGTATCAAGCTCAACCCGAGAAATGCATTTTCGGGTCCCGAGGGGCATCTTTGCTCGGCTTCATCGTCTCCGGCGCGGCATCGAGGCCAACCCGGACAAGATTTCGGCCATCACGAGCATGGGCCCAATCCGAGCGTAAAGAAATACAACGGATCACCGGGTGCCTTGCCCTCCCTCGGCCGATTCATCTCACGCCTCGTGACGAGGTCTCCCCTTTACCGCCTTTTGAAAAAAAGCCAACCGCTTCAAGTGGACACCGAGGCCGGGAGGCACTTGACATGGTCAAGTTGCTTCTAACAAAGGCCCCGATCCTCGTCCCCCAAGCAGCGGAGAGGCACTCACCTATATCGTGGCGGCCACCACAGTGTGGTTAGTACCACCACTGGTAGTAGAGTGGGAAGAAGAGGGCGCGCACTCAAGGTCAAATGACCGTGTATTTTATCGGTGAAGTACTATCCGACTCCAAAACCCGCTACTCCCGGATCCGAAACTCTTGTCGCCGTCCTCATCACCAAGAGAAAACTACGTCACTACTTGAGTCACACCCGTGATGAGTCGTAACATCGTTTCCCTCGGTGAAGTCGTCCCGGAGCCGGGGCGCCACAGGAAGAACCGCGAAGTGGGCACTCGAGCTGATGGATCAAGGCATAGCATATGCCCCACGAACAGCGATCAAATCCCAAGTATTGGCTGACTTCATCACAGAATAGATCGAGATCCAAACGCCACCGGCAATCGTCGATCAGGAGTACTGGACAATGTACTTCGACGGGTCACTAATGAAGAAAGGCGCTGACGCAGGGCTGGTCTTCGTATCACCCCTCGGGGTCCGAATGAGGTATATGGTCCATCTCCAGTTCCCCTCATCGAATAATGTTGCTGAGTATGAAGCTCTCGTCAATGGCCTACGAATCGCCATCGAGTTGGGCATCCGACGCCTCGACGTTCGGGGCGACTCCCAGTTGATCGTCAATCAAGTCATGAAGGAATCAAGCTGCCACGATGCCAAGATGGCCGCGTACTGCCAAGAGGTCCGACGGCTGGAGGACAAGTTCGACGGCTTGGAACTCAATCACATCCCTAGACGCCTCAACGAGGCAGCCGACATGCTTGCGAAAGCGGCATCTGGCCGAGAGCCGGTCCCCACAGGAGTTTTCGCCAGTGACCAGCACAAACCCTCGGTACGCTATGAAGGGTCGGGGCGGGCCGACGATGGCCCATCCGATCCTACCCCGGGGGCTGACCAACCAGCAGCTCCGCCCGACCCTGAGGTCATGGAGCTTGAAGAAGGCACAACGCCCGACCCTCTGAACGACTGGAGAACGCTCTACCTCGACTATCTTCTCCACGACACTTTACCAGCGGATAAGACGGAAGGCCGACGGCTCGCACGCCGCGCCAAGTCCTTCATTCTTGTAGGAGGCGAACTCTACAAACGAGGCCACACCGGGATCTTGCAGCAATGCATTCCCGCCAAACAGGGCAAGCTTCTGTTAAGAGACATCCACGGCGGGGTCTGTGGTCACCACGCCGCACCAAGAACTCTGGTTGGAAATGCATTCAGATAGGGCTTCTACTGGCCCACTGTAGTAGCCGACGCCGAGCAAATCGTACGCACCTGCGAAGGGTGCCAGTACTACGCTCGGCAGACTCACCTCCTGGCCCAGGCACTCCAGATGATCCCCATCACATGGCCCTTCGCGGTCTGGGGGCTCGATCTAGTTGGACCTCTTAAAAAGGCACTCGGGGGCTTCACCCACCTACTTGTCACCATAGACAAGTTCACCAAATGGATCGAAGCTCGGCCGATCTCTACGATCAAATCCGAGCAAGCCGTGCTATTCTTCCTCGACATCATCCATCGTTTTGGAATACCAAACTCCATCATCACGGACAACGGCACGCAATTCACCGGCAGGAAATTCATTTGATTCTGCGATGAGCAACACATCCGGATCGATTGGGCAGCCGTCGCACACCTCCCGGACGAGCAGGCGGGTCGGCGCTAACGGCATGCTCTTACGAGGACTCAAACCGGGATCTTCAACCGTTGAACAAATTCGGCGCATGATGGGTCACGAGCTCCCCGCCGTGCTCTGGAGCACGAGAACAACTCCGGCCGGGCCACCGCTACTACGCCTTTTTTATGGTCTCACGGTGCCGAGGCCGTCCTCCCGACGGACCTTGACTATGGAGCACCACGGGTCAAAGCATACAACGAAGAAGGAGCCGAGGCATCCCACCAAGACGCCATGGACCAGGTGGGGCCAGAAGCCCAGCGACATCGCCCTCCTCCATTCGGCCAAGTACCGGCCCGAGGCGTTGCGACGGCAGTACCCACACAGACGACGAATGCAGGGACCGAGCCTTCAACGTCGGGGACCTTGTCCTCCGCCTCGTCTGAGCAACAAGGACCGCCACAAGCTCTCCCCACCCTAGGAAGGGCCGTACATCATCGCGGAAACACTCGGCCAGCGCCTACAAAATTGAAAACCATCGACAACAAGGTCTTCACCAACACACGGAACATTGAACAGCTACGTCGCTTTTTACCCCTAAATAAGCATACTTTTCCATATCGGTCTTACTGTCTTTACAAAATCCCGAACTTTAAGTGACGTCCAGGCCCCCAAAGCACAAAGGGTCCGACCTCACTCGGGGGCTGATACAAACTGGTACAAGAACGTTTATGCTATAAACACATTCCATATTACATTTGCAAACTTTTTCTAAGTTTTTTGATTCATCCCATGAACAAGTTCTAAGAATTAGGATTGCAAAAAATACGTCCTGAGTATAACTGGTAGGACCGCGGGAGAGCCACACCCCGGCGGTTACAATCTCTTTGCTCACCAGCGTAAATCAGGACTAAATCACCTGCGCCCCTAGTCTTTTTGCGAAACCATGGGAAGGATCGAAGGACACCGAAACCTCCTCCGAAGAGGAATTGTTTGCCACAACAAAAGATGAAAAATTTGTTCATTCTTTGCACAAATTCACCACTTACAAAGTAATTTCATCACGAAAATGGCTAAATGAGCTCCCAAAACCAAAAGCTAGCCGCTCAGGGACTCCCCCACAAACTTATTCGATTACAATCTCTGCTTAGACCGACTACGACTACTACCACGGTCTCCATGCCAATCTCGTCAGGCACAAGCACCAGAAGGAGCTCTTCGTCACCGTCAAGGGCGTGTACACGGGCCAGTACGTCTACTGCGGCCGCCGCGCCACGCTCTCCATCGGCGACGTCCTACCGCGTCGCAGGATCCTCAAAGACGCCGTCGTCTGCAACGTCGAGCATCACGACCGGCGACTGTGGTGTCCCTCCACCAAGGCATCTGGGGACTACGCCATCGTCATCAGCCACAACACCGACAACGGCGCCCGAACGAGGGGCGCCCCCCGCCAGAGAAAGGCCGCAACGAACCACGGCAAGGTCAACAACGCTTGACACCCTCCGGTGCTCCCCCTCCTTCGGCGGCGACGGCAACCCCTCCTCGGCGAAGGCGGCCTGCACCATCTCATCTATGTTGGATGACCTCTAGCTCGACATCACGCTCCTGACTCACCGACAAAACTGTGGCAAATCAATGCTGACAGGAGCCCGATGGGACGCGCCTGGACCGACGGGACGCCGCGCAATTAATGAGACGCCGCCTGACCAAGCGGGCATGGCCCACCACCACCCACTGGGCGCGAGGACCGGGGCACACCCGCGCAAGCGACTCTCCGTTCCCCCAGGCAGGACCGTGAGATGACCCAACAACGAAACCTTCGTCCAGAGGGAGCCCAACAGGCCTCACAGGCCGATCGGACGGCCCAGGTAACACAACGGAGAAACGACCGCTGAAAGATAAGTACCTCTGCTTACTTACTTTAAGCAATAATTTCTTCACCGAACCATCAGACCCCACGCCTCGACGGCTACGGTGTTTTTTTTTGTTCACCAGCATAAATCGAACTCATAGTTCCCCGCACCACTAGCCTCGGCTCTCACCTTCCCGAGAGGGGTTTGGAGGGGTCCCCCTGCAGAGCCTCCTTCGCGGAGAGTCTGTCAGGACAACTAGGTCAATCGGGCGGCTCGAATCGCCACCGAGAGATAGAAACAAAAATTATGATGCTCGTGCAGGTCACGCCAACCCCGTCGTAAACAACGGACTCAAAACCGCGCGGACACATCTGATAGGAGCTTCCCGTCGCTCACACCACCAAGGTAACATTAACGAACCCTGTTTTCGTTTCAAATTTATCAGATATTAAACTCATGCAAACGCTGCATCGCAACACTTCATGTCGCGTCATGAAGTGGCAGTCACTTCGTCCTATACGAGCAACGAATGACCGAGGTTCGTAGGCCGGCCCACGAAGGGCTCGAGGCCGCCTCACGTCAAACAGAGCCAGGGAGAAATAACTGAGATGAGCCCTAGCGGCCCTGCTCGACCCCACTCAGAAGCGGACAGGGACGTCTCGACCTTTTCTCGTTCGAATCTAACCCCGAGCCAAACCCACAGAATCTCCACCGAGGAGAGGCCAACGGGCCCCCTGAGCCCATCGAAACGGCTCAGGCATCTGCCGGAAGGCGGGTTGGAAAAAAGTGAAATGCCACCAGCAGGCTCTACTGACCCCATCAGCAAATGATGGACCCGGATTTCACACGAACCTACCCGTTAGCGAGCTCATTGAGCGCGACACTCGAGCCGTCGAGGCAAGTGTCGTCAACTCAACCCCTCCGGTTGCGAAAACCGAGGATGGGGTAACGCACGAAACATGGCTGACCCCTATCAGACCCCAATAGGGCTCGGGGACTCAAGCCGCTCGATCCAACATCGAGAGACCGAGGTTCGTAGGCCGGCCCACGAAGGGCTCGAGGCCGCCTCGCGTCAAACAAGAGCCAGGGGAGAAAACGTAGATGAGCCTCAAACGGCCTTCGCCCATCCCGCATTAAGGCGGATAGGGTCATCTCAACCTTCTAAAAAGTTCGACCCAAACCCCCTGCCGAGCCCATAGGATCCCCGTCAGAGGGGGAATCTGTTGGAAGGCAGGCCAAAGGGTAACGAAACCCCGCCCGAGGGCTTTGCCGCAAAGCAGCCGGACCAGGTTTTTTCGTCCGAACACCCCCGTTAGTAAGCTCATTGGACACGTCATTCGAGCCACCGAGGCAAATAACGCCGCCCTAATCCCTCCAAACGTGAAGAAAGATGGGCGGAACGAACACCACAAAATGAGCCGTCCCGTCTCCAGTAACATCCGACCCCCACAAAAACAAGGGATCAGATCTCACTCGGGGGCTGGTAGAGGTACGAATACCTCCTCTCTCTTACCGAAATAAGTCTCTTTTTTGCCAAAAGGAAAGAAGGTAAGATCAAACAAAACGAAATCATGAAGCAAAATCATAAAACTGTTTCCGAACACGACAGTACCGACATTAAGTTCGCATATTACATATAACTACTCATCAAATTTATTTAACTAACTACTTCCACGGAGGAAGAGCCATCTCTTTCAATCTGTCCGCCAGGTCCCGCGCAAAAGGTGCCACTGCCTTCTCCATCTCGTCCAGCTCAGGATCTTCATAAACAGGCATGAAGCCTTGGCTCATCACCTTCAGGTTAATCTCCTTATCATAATGAGAATGGGCGACGGTAAAGGCTTGGGTGATCCCGGCGCAAAAAGCATTTTCCTCAAGTTGGCTCACTCGCGCCGTGATACCCACAACAAGGGCCGCGAGCGGGCTGGTCTCCACTGGCTTCACCACCTGCAGGGCGTCAAGGACTTCCCCAACGGCGATCTACAGAAGGTCGTGCCCATCACTTTTAGCCTGAAGCACCCCTCGCACATGGGCGAGCTCCCTTTTTAGTCCGGCGGAGACATTCTTGGTAGCCTGCTTCCGGGTCATCGCAGTTTCGAGATCCACATGAAGGGAGTCCGCCACCCGGCGCGCCTCGTCGCGCTCCCTGATGACCTAGTCGCGCTCCTCACGAGCCGCGCTGCCCTCTGAGTGAAATCTCTCCTCGGACTGACGCGCCTCGTCCCGCTCCCTGCGCAGACGATCGATCAGCATAGCGTCCTCATCCACCTTCTTCTGAAGGGCCACGGCCTCGCTCTCGGCCTTCCGCCTGAGGTTCCGCTTCGTCTCTAGCTCGTTCTGGGCCTCGACAGCCCGCTTACTGGCCTGAGCATCCTTCTCGAGCAGCTCGTCCCGCTCCTTCAGAATTCTGGCGGCTTCTTCCTCTTCAAGCTTCGACCTCGCCTTCAGGTCCTCGAACATCCCGTGAATCTCCTCCGCATCCCGACACGCCTCGGCCTCCCGCTCCTGGGCGGCAGCAAGCTGTGCGGCCATATCTGCTCGCAGCCGGGCCTCTTCGCTAAGGCGGTCCCACTCCACCTTTTGCTCACGGAGGAAACGGGATTTATCCCGGCTACGAGCAGCGATAATCTGCAAAAGGAAACCAATATCAGAAGTTCGAAAAACACAAAAACATATGAAGAAAGAAGAAAACAACGAGGAAGATCAAGCCGATACCCGGGTCGTGGGAACAAAGACCTCGCGCAGGACTTCTCCGGCCTGGTTCAGAGCCTCCATCATGCTCGAGATCCCGAGGTCAAGGCTCTCCCGCTCCATGCTCTCGGCATGATCGTCAAGCGAGAGGGCAACCGACGAGGGATCCCGAGGGGACATCCACTGGAGCGGCGGCTCCCCCCGTGTAGGGGAGCGCACGCCTCTCGACAAGGGGGCCAGGGGCGGCTCCCTCCTGGTCCTATGCGCCACCACCATGATGCCCGACGACCCTTCGGCGGTGTCCACCTCTATCCGGCCCGCCTCATCCACTACTACCGGGGCCGCCGGTGGCACCGACTGCTCCATCCCCTCGGGCACCAACACGGCAACGTCCAGCCCCACCGGGCTTGGAGTGGTCATGGCCATCTCCACTTGGATCACCGGTGGCGCGAGCTCTGCTCCTCCCCCTGACACCACCTCCGCCGGCGGCGTCGGGCCCATGGCTGGCTATACCGCGCCCGTCTCGGAAGATACCACCGGCTCGACAACCGCCGAGGGCACAGGCTCCACCACAGGCGCCGTCAGATCAGCTAGCACGACCTCGACATCGGCGCCGTCCCTACCCGAAATAGGGGCAACGTCGGGCAGCACCATCCGTCCCGCCTAAATGGCGAGACTCTTCTTGGGCGCCAGCCCCAGGGAGTGGCCCGTCCGCAAAAACCTACACAAAGGTAAGAGGTGTCAGGTCAAAATAGAAAGGTAAAAGGATGACAAAACGGGGGAATCAGCGGCTTACGTGGATGCCTTCGACCGTCGGGAGCGCTTTGGGGACGAACCCCCAGGACCTTGCCCCAACTCGTCTGGATGCGCCCTTTTCGAGCCTGCCCCCTGCTCCGAGGCAGGGGGGCTCGTCTCCCTTACCGCAGGGGGCACGGCACCAGAGCCGCTTCTCTCCACCATCACCACAGGGTCGGCGGCGACAGGCCCGCCTTCCTCCGTCCACCGATCCTCGCCCTGAACGCCGTGTGAAGCGGTGGACTCCCCGGCTCCCACCAACTCGCTTCCCTCCGCGTGGAACGCGAAGGGTCCCTGCGTGGACGGGTGGGCATCTGTCGACGTGCCCTTATCCTCCAGGGTGTCCCAATCCACGCCAACGGCTACCTCGCCGTCGTCGTCGTCATCATCATCATCATCATCGCTGCTCACGTCTTCCCCTCGATCCCGTGCTTCTTGCTTCTATCGCATCTCCTTCTTCTTCTGCTCCCTGGTCTTCTTATCCAGTTCAGTAGCGGCGATTCCCCTCGCCGAGGGCCTTATTCTTTAGCGGAACCAGAACGGTGTCTTTAAAGGCTAGCCTCCTCGGCTGGTCCCAACATCACAAAAACAAATATCGAGAACCGGGGAGATTCGGGAAGAAGGAAAGTCACGGGAGATAAGGCTTACAAATTCAAAGAACCCGAGTTCCGGCCGCATTGGGGATGACCGGGACACCGGTACACAATGTCTAGGGCGTCACCGGCGAGAATCCTTCGTCGGCTCCATCGCCTCCTTAACGCTGCGCCACTTGAATAAAGGGAGCGCCTCGTCGACAAATATCGTCCCCTCGAATGACATCCGGGCATCATCCGATATAGGGGAAGCCTTGGCATCATCATGGCGGCGCCACCCTCCTCGCGTGGTAGGCGCCAATGATCCCCGTCCCTTTACACCCGTTCCTTGAGCTTGGAGACCGGCAAGAAGGTCGGCAAGGTGCTTCTTGTCTTTAAAATTTGGGCGCCCCAAGTCCACGACTTGAGCCTCTTCGATCAAGCGCCCGGTGTACTTAAGCGAGGTAGCACTTTTCGGGTCATCCTGGACGTAAAACCACTTCGAGTGCCATCCCTTGTTAAGGTCACCAAACGCATGAGCGGGTAATCCCTCGGCCGGGTGCAGCGCGCAGATGAATCTTGGCACATCCCATCGGCACATTCACCTCCTCCCCCGACCCACCTCTTCGACAAAGCGATGGTGAAGAAGTATCGCCACAAATCAAAGTGGGGATCGATCCCGAGAAACCCTCGCACAGGGGCAACAAGCGTGCCATATGTTGAACCCCATTGGGAGTTAGATCTTGCGCTCCACATCATAATAATCCAACAGCCCCGAAGGAATCTATGCGCAGGTATGGCGAAACCCGCTCATGGAAAACGGCGAAAGACACAACATACCCTTGGTGGCACCGGCTCGACCTACGTCACTAGGCGCAGCCACTCACGGCCGGTGGGCAGCCAGACGGAGAAGGCAGCGGTGAGACAAGGCCCCTCAAGCGTCGGGGGTGATGCGGAATTTACCCCACAACTCCATCGAGGCGATTGGGAGAAAGGGGGCTCGAGCTCGATGGCGGCGGCGGGGAGGCGGGAGGTGAAGGTGAACTAGCGATGGAGATCCCGGACGCCGAAGATGAGAAGGCGGTCTGAGGACCCGGGGTGAACCCGTGGTTTTATAGGGGCGACGGTGTGCGAAGGGCAACGCCGCCTCGATCTCTGGCTGCCATGCACGCCATCCCATCACGCCCAGCGGACACGAGCTCGCAGTTCCTATCTTCTGCCACCATAAACCACGGCGGACGGCTCGACTTTCCCAGGCGAATCCGGACTCTCTTCCCACCCGGGGAAGCACGGGTCATAAAGATTTGTTCTCTCTCTTTGGCCCGCCTAAGGGCCCGGAGGCTCGGCGGTCGGCCCAACCAAGGACGGGTCCGCGAACGACCCAAAATCAAGGGCGTAAGCATTACTGAGGTCCCTATCCGCGGTCAAGCCCCAGTTAGGCAAGTCTTGAATAAAATCCCCGTGAACGGGATGTCACGATCCAGCTAACAAGAAAACCTAAATCTTACGATCTTACCCACGGAAGGCCCACGCAAGGGCCTGGGGACTACACCCACCGGTTGCGCTCGTACGCACCCTCTAGAAAAGTAACTCCGACGAGATCGAAGAAACCCTCCGGATGATTCAACCCGAATCACCCAAGGGCTCGGGGAATACTGTCGGGGACCTAATACCGGGGTACCCCAAAGAGGAGGAATCAATGAACCATCGAACGGTAAGGACTCCCGAAAGCGCGGTTACATCTCTTGCCCGACCAAGCGGAAGTCTTGTTTCGCCTCGCCCGAGCGCCCATGTGCCCTTAGGACCCGCTCTACCTCACCCGACGGCTGAAGGGAGACTTCGCCTCGCCCGATGGCTGGAGGGCGACTCCGCCTCGCCCGATGGCTGGGCTCGGCTTCACCCGACCCGCCGGGGGACGACTCCGCCTCGCCCGACGGCTGGAGGGTGACTCCGCCTCGCCCGACGGCTGGGCTCGGCTTCACCCGACCCGCCGGGGGACGACTCCGCCTCGCCCGACGGCTGGAGGGCGACTCCGCCTCGCCCAATGGCTGGGCTCGGCTTCACCCGACCCCCAGGGGATGCGCACCACCTCGCTCGACCCCCGAGGGCTGGGCTCGGCCCCGTTCAACGGCCGGGGGACAACTCCGCTTCGCCCGGCGAGTAAAAACTAGGTTTTTACCTCATCCGAACGACCAATGACGAATCTCGCCTCGCCTGATAGCCAGAGGCTGGCCCAGTCTCACCTGATGAACCGCGGCCTGTACCCTCATGATGACGATTGCAGGGTAAGACAAGACATTTGGGTCAACTGCAGCGTTAGACGCCATGCCCTGCACCCCTGCAGGGAAGTACCGTCGAGATGTGACCAGCGGCGCTTGGACCCCTCCGGGCGTGGCGAGCTCGAACAAGGTTGTTAGGCGCCGCCTTCACCTCCTCGAATGTTGTAGAAGAACCCGACGCAGACATACGACAACCACTACGTTCCAAGGGCAAACCAGCGATCCACGCGCCTCCAGACCCCCATGGGGTGGGCTCGGCAAATCTGTCCGACCACGGCGCTTGCGGGCGGGATGGGACGTACCCACTTGCTAAGCGATGGCCGTGGCGTGGCGTGGCCTGACGGTCTACAATCACCTCAATCGACACGATGCGCCATGATGGGCGGATCCGAGGCGTGGGGAAGAAGGAAGGACCGGGTTCCTCGAAGGACCTTCTATGCTCTTAGTGTTTTCTTCTTCCCCGTCTGTAAAAAGACCACCCCCCTTGATCTATAAAAGGGAGGCGGGGGCTCTCCACTAAGGGATCGATCAACCGATTACGAGCAGTTAGCACACACACACATGCACCACACGGCCGGCGCCCAGCAGAGTTCTTGGCATCCTTCCAATCACTCCATCGAGGGACTTGGGGTCTCTCCTCTCCCAACCGTTTGTACCCCCTACTACGAACCTCATTCGGTGCTAATAACACAAGCAGCAACAGACTGGACGTAGGGACATTCAGCCCGAACCAGTATAACCCTTGTGTCCTTTAGCGCACCATCCGGGCCTAACGCGCATCAATTACAAATTTACTCGCCGGTGTTTGTTCGAAACACCGACAGCGCGCGAGAGAGAGGTCGCCGGTTCGAATCCCGGCCGACGCAAAGTGTGCAAAAATCATGAAAAAATGCTGCAACCATAGAGTGAGGGTGTGTGTGGCGGCCAGTGGGGACCTCCTCGGTCCAAAAAAAAATTGCTATTGTTTTGGCCCCTTTTTTCGCGGTTTCTGGAAATTGATTTGTTGGGGCGCTCAATATCCAGCCGCCCCTATAAATCGATTTGTAGGGGCGGCCCGGAAACCGCCCCTACAAATCAGTGATTTTTAGCCACCCTTTCATAGGGGCGGCTGGCAAAACCGCCCCTACAGAGAGTTACCAGCCGCCCCTACAAACCTTTTTCTACGTAGTGCACCGCACGACGCAGGCGTACAAGCAAGGGCTCATCCAGTAAGGCCACGATGAGGCAATGAAGGAACTGATCAACAAGTCGATACAAGATGCTTTGATCATCAGTGACCCCAAGATGGTGGAGTTGCGGTCACATATGCTTCGCTAGGCTAGTGTGCCGCTGCCATTGGGCTACTCTGCAGTACAAGGGTTGTCGACCAGACTCCGTAGGTACCCGGCCGACAACATCACACGTCCAATAGATTTCACGCTCGTGATTCCCTTCGGCAGGATACAGAGGGGGAAGGAAGTAGCCATGGGGGTGGTACACGCCCCCAAGAGCGGTGCCACGTACAACAACATGCCGGTCCCACCCGATTATGCCCTGGTGGCCATGGCTTGGACCCATGATGACTTTGAGGAATAAGAAATCAACTTTCCCACTGATGAGGGGCATCGGTACATCCGATTTATTATCAGCCATACAGTCCTTTGGAATAAGGAGGACATCATCTTGGAGATGCCGATGCCTCGACCACAGCCCTCAGAGCCCCGTCATCTCCACCAGGTAATGATGCCGACGATGATGACAGTGATGACAATGACAATGCTGTCCTAGGCAGCAGTCCTCGACACAGCCCCCTCCCGACATGAGCAACCCACAGGGAGGCACAGGTGCATCATCAGGTGCGTAGCTAGGCCATATAAGCAGTTTTGGACACGGGGTGTTACAAATCTATCATACGATCAATCTTGTTTAGATCAAAATATGATTAGACAATTTAATTATTATAATCGGAGGGGTATCCAAAATGGACCTTACACGGCCAGGCCTTGCTACAACAGACTAATTCTTTCCCGATCATGTCCGTTGTTACCTTTTCGGTGCATAATCAACGATCCAGGCCCAAGGTCTCTTCTTCTTCATCCATGACATATTCCTGTGTTGGTAACAATAATACACAATATGAAATTGGTGGTATATCAATTTCCAAAACACACGTTAATTAATTATTAATTATCGATGAATTGTTGCTCGACTACTCCACACACCATGGTTGTTAGTTAGTATTACATAGAGTTATCACCAAACAACTATGGACAAAGTCACGTTTACAATTTATTCACCGCTGTTACTATCATTGTGCACATCAAATCGAGTCGTGCTCCCCATATATCTAGCCAAAAGTCGTATTACAACTAGTATGTGACCATGACATGTACCCGTTTGTCCAATTTTCTCTTCATTAATGTAATCTTAGCTAGAACGCACGGTATATCTAGGACCATGTGGCTCATGAGGTTATGGACGGACTCGTAGACTTGTCGCCTTAACAAGTCGGTCAAGGAGGTTTGTCATGACATCAACAATAGCGAATGCTACATTTGCTACATAATTGGGTTGCATCACTAGCTTTTTCAAATTGGTCAACTTTGTATACGGTTTGGACTATAACACACGGTGGGACACCGCGTCAACATACTATTAATACATGTCACGATCCAGATGAAGGCTCTGGTTTTTCTCCAGCGAAGAGATTTGTGCAGGAGGTGTAATATATATTGTAAAGAATGACAAATATGCCCCTGATGGGTCTTGTAGTCGATTCTGTGATTGCGTGACAAATATATATTACTAGTACGATAGGAATAGTACATGAGAACGACGTTTGTGTCCCACTTGGTCCAATTCCAATATTCTTCGCAACGTAATATTTCCTGGAACATACTACGAACTAGGTGTATGTGGCTCGTGAGATTTGATGTGCAATATTCTTCGCATCGACTGACTTGTTAATAAGGTGCCAAACATCTCTCAGTCCATAATGTCACGAGCCACATACACTAGATCGTATGTTCCAAGAAATATTTCATTAAGAAGAGTATTGGAATAGGACCAAGAGGGACAGAAATGTCGATCTCATAACATACCTATCGTACTAGTAATAGTGCAATTTGACTATGTGTACCATGACCGCATTTATATGTAGGAAACTTCCTTGTGCAATACCACAACCACAAACTAATAAGTATTCAATGGTTTAGTTTGTAACTGTAGTACACCAATACCACATTGAACCCATTCAACTAGTAGTAGTGAACAATGCACGATTGGTTGTCTTAACTCATTTTTTTGGGTTTTATTTTGGAAATGTTATTTTCTACCACAGCCAACGAGCAAAGATGAAGTAAAATTAGCACAACACAAACACACATGAAATATACTAAATTCACTAGCTATTAATGTGTGTAGTTTGAAATAAGTTGCTCTTAATTCGCACAACTAAGCACTACGAAGCGAACCAAGTTAATTGGTTTTGTTTCAATATTCATACGTATCAACATTGGATAATATAGTGGGCCATCAATGGAGTCATATTTACAATTTATTCACAGCTAGCTGTTATTCTCACTGCGTACATAAAATTGAGGCAAGCTCCTGTAACACCCCTGGTGTTTGCCTTCCACATTTGCAACACTTAAGTGCAACATGTGCCACTCACTTTAGTGAAGCAAAGTTAGTAATACTATGCAACAAGATCATGAAACAAGTGAAATATGACTATGAAATAGTTGTAACATTTCATGTGTTTTTCATTGTTTCAGTACATACCTTGCTTGATTCTTGTGTGACCAATGTATGGTGTGGCTAAAAACTCTTTTAAGTAACCTAGTTACACCTAGAATGTCATTTGGAACATTGTTCATGTTGATCACTTTGACTAATTAGGTTCCCAAGTCTTGGTTTGACCAATTTTGACCCCTAAACCCACTAATACAGAGACGGGCTTTACTCCCGGTGGGGAACCACCTCTAGTCCCGGTTCCCCACCCGGGAGTAAGCATCCGGGACTAAAGGGGGTCCTTTAGTCCCGGGTCAGGAACCGGGACTAAAGGGGGGTCCTTTAGTCCCGTGAGTAACACCAACCGGGACTAAAGGTCCTCCCAAACTTTAAAAAAATAATATCTCCCACCATTGCGTCCCGTGAGATTCGAACCCAAGACCTCATGCATTGCCTCGCGCGTAGCTTACCACCCCACCTACACAACACATCGACAATAGATGGGATGCTTCCCTTTGAACTAACCCATCGGGGACCTTTAGCCCAGTTGGTGGCACCAACCGGGACTAAAGGGTCCTTTAATCCGGAGTTGGTGTTACCAACCGGGACTAAAGGGTCTACTTTCCCCCGGTTGGTAACACCAACCGGGACTAAAGGTTGATGACTTTTAGTCCCGGTTGGTGGCTCCAACCGGTAAAAAAATCCACCTTTAGTCCCGGTTGGTGTCTCCAACCGAGACTAAAGGTCCCCTGCCATCTTGCCGAAGCGCAAGCAGCCGTTGGGCATGGACCTTTAGTCCCGGTTGGAGACACCAACCGGGACTAAAGGTCTCTCTAGTCCCGGGCGCAAAAAATACCGGGACTAAAGCCCATTTTAGCCTCGGATGAAAGGTCTGTTTTCTACTAGTGACCCTTGTGTTTGACTATTTAAAGTGTAGCTTAGGATGTTTGCATGGCTGAGCAACCTAAAGAAAAGTTGGAGAGGATTATATAAGGAACAAAAGTTATTTTATGACCATCTCATGAAAATGTGCAGAACATGCTCAAAAAGGACCCACAAGTCAGATTTGAAGGTGGAGTCAACACTTGAAAATTTTGCTAAGTCTTAACTGCCATTTCAGTTTGATTGAGCCCACTTTGGATTGATACAACTCTTGATCCATGGAGATCTGGCTGTTGATTTCTAAATCAAAGTTGTTGCCCTACTATAGCTCTATAACTTTCATGAACATTTCTTCCCCTAACTCGTCTCGGTTTAGGAGCCAATCACGGTCCAACTTAGCCTGTCAGTCGGTGAATGGAGCACTGAATCAGCGTTTCAGTCATGCTACAGTGACCTCCGTTTTAGAAATCAGCCGACGCGTGGTGACACCCGTCGCCGGCCGTCTGACCGCACGGCCATGCACCGCGGACACCCTGGCGAGGCCAGCCACGACGTGCACACTCCCACCCGCCTACCCGACCAGCTCGACAGTCCAATTTTTCATTTCTTCGCCTCCACCGCGCGCAGCAAGCGAGCTCAGTCGCTCCGCCATCGTTGCCGCGGAGCTCCGCCGTCGCCTAGCCCGCTCGCCGTCACAAAAACGCGCACCACAGCTCGACCAAAGCGTCGCCGTGTCCTCCTCTACGTCCTCCACCACTTAGCCGTGCCATCCGTGCCGTAGGTGAGGGCCATTGGCCATTTTTTCGCCACCGTCTCTGTGGTCGCGTCTCGCCGGAGCGGAGCTCACCGTGGTCACCCACCACCGAGACCTCCTCGTCCTCCTATCTTGGCTTGGATAGCTCCATAGAGACCTCGTGGAGCTCATACCGAGCTCGGATGAGGCAGCAAGGGCTCGTCGTCATCTGTACGTCTTGCCGGAGCTCTGCCGTGCCGCCATCACCGGCGACGTGCCACCTCCGCTAGGTCATAGGTCGCGCCACTAGCACCAATCGACTCACCGCATCACGTAGATCACGTAGGTGTCCTCGGTGTCTCCGGAGTCGTCGCCGTCGGCGAGCTAGACCACCGCCGTGCCATCGAACGCCGCCATCCCCTGTTTCCTTTCGCTGACAGGTGGGGTCGTCTGACCCGAGGGCCCCGCTCGTCAGTGACCGTTGAGTAGAAGATAGTTCAAAAATTCCAGTTTTTAGTGTTGTTTTGTAAAATTTGTATCTCCTATTTTGTAGATCTAAATTGGGTGGTTCCAATTTTGTTAGACTCATAGTGAAGTGTAGTATTTAGGAAAAATATAATATGAGCACTTGTAGTAGAGTTTATTGAAGAAATAAATTGAAATTTAAAATGTGTTTTTGAATGCATGCAAAGTTGTTTAAATCATATATTGAGTTTCTTTGATCCAAAATTATGAAATTTTGTGGGTAAGATAGTCTTGTATAGTAGAAGCTCTGGTTAAAATTTGAGAGTCATTGCATGTGTAGTTTTTGAGTTATATATTTTCCTTTTATCATTGGTAGATACTTGTGTGAATTTTTGTAAATTTTCTAGGAATCCTATGGCCATGAAACTTGGTAGGTAGTATCTTAGTACCTTAAGGATGCTAGGAAAAATATGAAATATGTTGCTTGACACTTTTCACTAAGGTTTCCTAATTATGCCATTTTAAGCCATTCTGCCTTACCATTTTTGTGTAGGTTGTTATACTTACTCAAATGGTGTGAAAATTTTATGGTAATCTACTTAGGGCATGTAGTGTCTACTGTAATTTTTGTAGAATTAATGGTGTAGTTTTCATATATGTTTATTATTTCCTCTAATTAAT
Source organism: Miscanthus lutarioriparius (assembly GCA_904845875.1). Lineage (NCBI taxonomy): Eukaryota > Viridiplantae > Streptophyta > Magnoliopsida > Poales > Poaceae > Miscanthus > Miscanthus lutarioriparius. The sequence continues at coordinate 106,224,541 of CAJGYO010000005.1, forward strand.
TAAATAAATTAAGAAAGGTATTAAAAGAAATGTTTTGGGGATGAACACCCTACTTTCTGGTGTTTTTGTGATATGTGTGATAGGTGAGTAAAGTTGGTTTTGTCCAATTAAGTGTTTATATCATAAGTTAATAATTATTGTTTGCATTGTCCCTTTGGACAGATCTGGGGACTTTGGAAAGTTCCCCATGATATTTTGATTTGCTGTGAATAGAATGAATACAAAACTTGTAGATAATTTATGTATCTAGCTCCTGTCAAAATTTGAGGACATTTGGCCCAGTAGTTTAGAAACTACAGCTGTTTAAAGTTAGGTTCCAGTTTTGATTACTCTCTGCCTTGTGAGGACAAAGTTCTGTTGATTTATGAATTCGAACTGGTAAAGGTTTGAATCATGCTTTGAGGTCTGAAAATGAATTGTTGACAATTTCATTAGCTTTCCAGATTGTCTTGTTGCAAGTCATTTGGATTTATAAATCTCCAGTTATGGCTAGTTTACTGCACCGCTACATAGTCTTCATTTTTGCTGAAATACAAATGCTTGAGTGTATGTTATTGCAATGTTCTCGTTAATTGTTTAGGGGTTAGCCTAACTTGAGAATATGCTTAGGTGCAGGTGCTAGGTCATTAACTGAAGATGAGCAATTATACATTAGGTTGTATAAACTTGGTAAGTAAAGTGATTTGAATAGGGCTTAAGTTAGAATATGCAAACTACAGCGAACATGTGCATTCCCTGAGCATCCCTGACATTTGTTCATGTGCATCCATGATATTTATCTTGCGCATTCATGCAATAGGTGTGCCGGAGGGAGTGACGTTGCTGGAGTTCGAGGGAGCCAACCAGGAGGAAGAACCCGAGGTGCAGGAAGCCGACGAAGCAGTCGCCGTGGAGGAGTTGCCCGAGTGCCCTGACCACCAGCCTTCCTCGTTCCTGAAAGGCAAGCCCCGGAGCATATTAAACCTCCCATGTTTTTACAAATACTTTGAGTACCTTTTATTGTTGATGATGCATTAAGTATAGGAATTGGTTGGAACCAATTGATGCATTATATATCCTTCCTTGTCTAGATATCGCACTAGAATCCTATTTAAGTTCAGGAACGGGTTAAATGCTTAGCCATGCTTAGTGCGGTAGAAGTCAGGTGATTTCCTGTCACCTGCGAGCTTTAGGATGACGTGGATCACGGTTGGCTATATTTGCTATCGTGGAAAAGAACCATGTGAATAATGAATTAAGACCGGGCGGGGTCTTGTGTAGGTTTGAACATAGTGACTCTGTCTGAGTCATTTAAGGACCGATAACGTTGTACGTCCTCATGTCATGTTGAACGCAGCCTAACACTTAGCTGGCCGGATAAGTCGTTCCGACCGCGAGGCCTAGTAGCTCGACTCAGGCCGGGGACGCGAGCAGTGGCGGCATTCTGGAGGTAGTAAGGATGTGCGGAGAGCCATTAGCATAAGTCCAAGGTGGGTTAGAGTCCCGAACAACCTTGGCAGAGTGGTTCTCTGAGAATGTCGATCTGATCGGACTCGCGACTCCTAAATCGTACCAAAGGTGACTTGTTTGTGACTCCGATAGGGGAAGCAGGGTTTGTATTTAGGAATACCCCTTCAGCTGGATAGGAATCGATTCGAATCGCCGTATCTCCCGGATAGTGAGAACTTGACTGAGCAGCGGCAACGTAGATTCAATTAATTTAACGATATGGTTAAATGGATGATGATGATAAGGTTGCCACAATGAATACATGATATGGTTATTAATGTTTGCACCCTAATAAAATGATTGCTTAGTACAGGTGCTAATATAGATGACAGGTTAATGGCTAAAAAGTCACTGCTAGTTCAGGCTAAGAGTTGATCATTATTATTTATGCTTTTCTGCAAAAAGAAAGTGTCAGCCAGATCCACTACATTAAGCTATGCATAATCCTTGGTGTCATTTATTTTGGTTTTTGTCGGGTAAGTCTAGCTGAGTACATTCCCATACTCAGGGTTTATTCCCTCTTGTTGCAGATGACCTTCTATATCAGGGATTCTGTAAGTATTGTCTCCACCCGGCGGGTGATGAAGACTAGATCATGGGCATGATCTCTGTTCTCTTATCTGAATGCTTTTGCGGGCTATGATCAGCGAACCAGTATGTGTATTTGAACTCGGGTGTGTAAGTTAAACTATTTGCTTTTGCATGTTTTATAAGACTTGTTTTGTAATAACGATGACTCTGTGATGATGTAATCTATTTGCGAACGTCTGCGAAATGTTGTAACGTACGATATGTTATGTTGAATTACTGTGATCTTGGTTGTATGCAAGTTGGTTTGAAATCCTTCGAGATTTCAGTTGACTACCGGGTTTATATGGGCTCAAGTTTGAGAATTTGATCGTTTCGGCGATTGTTTTTGTACTTGTGCTCTTATAAATTGGTTGGTTCTGTGACAGCTGTTATCGGAGCTAGATTCAACATTAAACATGTCTTACGGCTATTTAAAACAAAAGCTTTTATTGTAAAAACGGTTTTCCAACTTATAGTTATATATAAGTGTTCAAAAATCAAAATTTTTATGGTATACTGGTGATCACATCCTTTATAGCCCACTTAAGGACTTCTAGGTGGTTTATATATAATTACTAACTTGGGGGAATTGATTGTTTCTATTTCGTCGTCCATGCGGCGTGATATTGCATGGATGCCATTCGTTTGAATGGTAATATGTATGGATCAATTGCCTCTACGCTAAGGTAAGAGTGAGTTGTGAGAGCATGACCGTCCATCCGTCGGTCTAGGGGAGAGCTAGTTGTGGTTACTAGAGTATTTGCATGTTTCATACATGTATATATGAAGGTACTTAATTATGGGCACATTTGGTGGGTAGTTTGGATAACGAAGTATATATATCGGGGGATGTATATATGGAGGGTATCTTAGTTACTGCTTGTGTAATTAGCATTATATCTTGTTGGGTTGGGCTGCAATGAAGTTTTCTACAGGTACGCTGCCAACACACCGTGTAGATCGACTAGTTACCGCTAATTGAGAGAACGTATGTATGCCACCGTATATCCCGCTAAAGCTTAAATTTTCATAGGTTTGTGAGGACGCGTGCAGACAGCATGCATCATATTCACTCATGTCATTCATATTGCATTACCCTCCCTTATAATTGCTTATCCCAAGTGTAAAGTGCAATCTCTCAAAGAAAATAATCCTCTCACGTGAATTGCATCCCTTTTTGATCTGAGATGGCCGCACCTGTGTTTCCCTCTTGGTAGCGACACCTTTTGGACTAGTTCAAGTACTCCCACACCTTGCTCTGGAGGGTGCTTTCGGTTCAGTTGGGTACCGGAGGCACCCAGCTACTGCGTGGAGGCAGGCGGTACCATTGGGAGATGTACCATGGTACGTCGTGACCTTCATCGTGCCGCAAAAACCCCACAAGACCGTTGTGGAATGGGTGGAGCATTGAGGCCGATGGGCAAAGCCCATGGGAAGCCGCTTCGAGTTCTTGCCCTTGATGTCTTGATGGATATAGCACAGAGCTTGGGGATGAGTTAGTGGGTGGACTGCTTCATCCATTCCCAGAGTGTCTCCTCTCTTGAGGTGAGTGGACTCGGGGCGTTGGTCGAGCCTTGGTTGAGGCCGTGGCGAAGCGGTGCTGAGCGACAACGCTGGAATGAGTGTTATGATGGCGAGTCTTGAAGCTTTGTCGAGTCGGGCAAAACACCCTTTCCGGTGTGCTTTATGAAGCCGGCAAGGCAATGGAAGCTCAAAGAAGTTCAAAGTTGCGTGCCGCGCAAGTATCGCCGTAAAGCTGAATGCATGTGGGAGAGCTCGAGAAGAAGTTGATGAGATTCGTGGTATTGCAAATTATCGCTTTACAGCAATTGGGGTCAAACCCCACGCGAGAGAGACGAGCTTCATAACCAGGTGATGAACCTCACTATTGAGAGAGATGAGGCTACACAAGAGTTGGATCGTGTGACACATCACCGGGATGCGACTTTAGAGTTAGCGGAAAGAAAGACATCGGGGTTGGATTTTGGCCAACCACAACGCCTTTCAAAGGGAGCAAGCCCTACAAGAACAACTTGAAGAGCTTCAGGTTGAGCACCATCAACTGCACAACCGTCTATTTCCTATTCCTCATCCCATACCAAGGTATCCAAATGTGGGTGGACCTCAAGTGATTGAGGCCGATGAGGAAGAAGAGGACGTGCAGATGGTTGACAATGCAGCTGAGCTGGCAGATGAAGAAGAAGAAGAAGAGGAAGACCCAGAAGAAGTCCAAGGTGTCTCCGATGTGGATAGCGATCACTTCGACGAGTAGTTCGTTAGCAAGTCTCGCTAGTTTAAGCTTTTGCAGTCATTGATGTAATGGACTTAAGTACGATGACTGATGTTGGATGTACTCTTTTAATTCGAACTCGGCATGTAATGTACTTTAATTCGCTCCCTTCGGGATGCGTATCATAATGGTTAAGTTTAAAACTTGTCATGTTGGAATGCACTGCGTGTGGCGCTAGTAATCTACTTGATGATGTGGTGATTGGAGAATGAATTAATTGCCTCTGTTTATTGTATGAAGTTTCCGTTCTCGTCAAGAAATTCAGTTTGGCACAATTATATTGTTCCTCTCTAATGTCTTGACATCATCAATAATTCTTGGTTGCGCATTGTTGCAGATGCCTCACTTTTCGTTCAATGCGCGGTGGTGATGATGATGATCTTCCACCACCACCACCCACACCAACGGAATTGATAGCAATGCTTGAGGAAGGACAGCGCACTATGGCGAGGCCCTCCGTGCGATTTATTGCGAATCGGGATGGTCGTGGTCCACGCCAAGGACCGGAACCAAATCAATCTGATGATTTCAAGGATTTCCTTGACACGAAACCCCCGATCTTCAAGGAGGCCGAGGAGCCTCTACAAGTCGATGAGTGGTTGAATACTCTCGGCGAAGTTCCGTCTGCTCGCTTGACTGAGTCTTGTGAAGACCGAGTCGCATCTCACCAACTGCATGGGTCACCGACATTTGGAGGAGTCATCATCGGTCCACTATGCCCGCTAATGCCCAAATCACCAGGATCGGTTCAAAGTCTCGCTTTCGGGAAATTATATTCCTCCCGGTCTCATGGCGATCAAGCATACAGAGTTCATGAAGTTAACCTAGGGGAACAAGAGCTTGAATGAATACTGCGAGGCTTTCAATAACCTTGCAAGGTATGCTCTTGAGTTTGTTGACACTTGATGCCAAAAAGATCGCAAGTTTCAAGCGGGGACTTAGCCCCAAACTTATGAAGACCATGGGAAATTGCAAGTGTGCTCATTTTAATGAGTTTGTGAGTGATGCTTTATCGCAAGAGAACAACAATGCTTTGTGTATCTTTGCTTCAAAAAGTCGTAAGAGAGCCTATGAGGCGGGTGCCTCACAATCCAAGGCTCCCGTCACACGAGAGGGCTCCATTCCGTCCTCCAAAGTCGGCCGCTAAGTTTCGCCCACCGCAGAAGAAGAATCCCGCCAAGACTGGGTTTATGCAAAGGCATTTACTGATTGCTCTTCCCAAGGGCACTACCGGTCGAGGCAGTTCTGGGCTCCTCCAAGCAACATGCCGTCTTTGGGCTGCAATAAGATAGGCCACTGGGCAAGGGAATGCCCTTACCCTAAGAAGAATAACTACCAAGGTGGTCGTCAGGGGCAGGTGAACCACACTAATATTACTGAGATTCCTTCAGGAGAGGTAGTGACTACTGGTAAGTTTCTGATTGATCAACACCCCGCAGTTGTACTATTTGATTCGGGTGCTTCGCATTCCTTTATTAGTCCAGCATTTGCATCCAAGTTTATGCAGAAAACATATACTGTTGAGGGTGAGGGTTATTGTATTAGGGCTGCTAGTGGTATTATCCCAACCAAGCTTGTAGTTGGAGACGTACAATTTGAGATAGAGGGGCGAAGTTATCAGGTTGATCTGGTAGTTTTACCAGGGCTGGGTATCGATGTGATATTGGGAATGAATTGGATGAGCAGGCATGGGGTGCTTATTGATACATCGACTAGAGTAGTCATGCTTAGAGATCCTATTAATTAGGAAGGTTTTCTGGTGCAACTATCCAGGGACATCAATCTTTCTTGTGCGACTAATGCGGTGCAAGCAAAGGCTATTGCAGATATCCCTGTAGTGTGTGACTTTCCGGATGTTTTTCCTGATGATTTGCCTGGATTACCCCCAGATCGGGAAGTGGAGTTCAAGATAGAGTTGCTTCCTAGCACAGCTCCTATCTCTAGAAGGCCATATAGAATGCCTCCCAATGAACTAGCTGAACTTAAGACCCAGTTGAATGAACTTCTAAAGAAAGGCCTTATCCGTCCCAGTTCATCTCCGTGGGGGTGCCCAGCTATCTTTGTGAAGAAGAAGGATCAATCCCTACGCATGTGTGTAGATTATAGACCCTTGAATGCAGTTACAATCAAGAATAAGTACCCTCTGCCACGTATAGACATCTTATTTGATCAGTTGTCCAAAGCAAAAGTCTTTTCCAAGATTGATTTGAGATCTGGGTATCATCAAATCAAGATTTGGCCAGAGGATGTCCCAAAAACCACATTCTCTACGAGATATGGTCTGTATGAGTACCTGGTTATGTCTTTTGGATTGACCAATGCCCCCGCACATTTTATGTATCTGATGAATTCAGTGTTTATGCCCGAGTTGGACAAATTTGTGGTGGTATTTATAGATGATATCCTGGTCTATTCTGAGAATGAAGAAGATCATGTTGAACATTTGCGGGTGGTTCTCACTAGATTGCGAGAACACCAGTTGTATGCAAAGTTCAGTAAATATGAATTTTGGCTTCGCGAGGTACCTTTTCTTGGACATGTATTATCGGATGGTGGAATTATGGTTGATCCCACCAAGGTGCAAGAAGTGTTGAACTGGAAGGCTCCAATCTCGGTGCATGAGGTTCGGAGTTTTCTGGGGTTGGCTGGCTATTATCGTCGCTTCATCCTGGATTTCTCTAAAATAGCCAAGCCTCTGACTCGATTGCTGCAAAAAGACATGAAGTTTGTCTGGACTCCTGAGTGTGATGCGGCTTTCCATACCCTGCGAACTCTTCTAACTTCGGCTCCGGTTTTGGCACAACCGAATATCGAGAAACCTTTTGATGTGTTCTGTGATGCATCAGGTATTGGGCTAGGAGGTGTTCTTATGCAAGAGGGTAGAGTCATTGCTTATACCTCTCGCCAACTTCGAAAGCATGAAGTGAATTATCCAACGCATGACTTAGAACTCGCTGCAGTTGTTCATGCTTTGAAGGCCTGGAGACATTATTTACTTGGCAATGTGTGCAACATCTACACTGATCATAAAAGTCTCAAGTACATCTTCACTCAACCAGAGTTGAATATGCGTCAAAGAAGATGGCTCGAGTTGATCAAGGATTATAATCTCCCAAGTGCACTATCACCCTGGCAAGGCAAATGTCATAGCGGATGCCTTAAGCAGGAAGTCTCATTGCCACTCATTGATTGAGAGTGATGTCCATTTGTCCAAGCTCCTTCATCCTACAGTCCTTCACAACATCACTGTCAGTTGTACTCTACAGAGTCGAATTATCGAGCTACAGAAGACAGATGCAGGTGTGTTTCACATCAAGCGTAAGATGAAAGAGCAAGAGACCAAACATTTTCGAGTTGATGAGAATGACGTGTTATGGTTCAAGGATATGTTGGTAGTTCCGAAGGATAGAGAGCTTAGAAATCAAATCATATCCGAAGCTCATTCCTCTAAATTATCTATTCATCCTGGTAGTAGCAAAATGTATCATGATTTGAAGCCTCGATTTTGGTGGACCAAAATGAAGAAAGAGATAGCCGCTTATGTGGCTAGGTGTGACACTTGTTGTCGAGTCAAGGCTATGCACATGAAAGCTGGATTACTTCAGCCACTCTCTATTCCATGTTGGAAATGGGAGGAGATAAGTATGGATTTTATTGTTGGACTCCCCACTACTCAGAGGAACTTTAACTCTATTTGGGTGATTGTAGACCCTTTGACCAAGTCAGCACACTTCATTCCTGTCCGCATAGACTTTCGTCCAACCGACTATGCGGAGTTGTACTTCAACCAGATAGTCCGACTTCATGGGATCCCTCGTACTATTGTCTTGGATAGAGGACCACAGTTCACTGCTCGCTTTTGGGAGCACTTACATGGATTATTAGGAACTAAGCTAGTAAGAAGTTCTGCTTATCATCCGCAAACCAATGGACAAACTGAACGAGTGAAACAAATTTTAGAAGATATGTTGAGAGCATGTGTCATCTCGGCTAAGGGCTCATGGGAAAAATGGTTGCCCCTAGCTGAATTCTCGTATAATAACAGTTATCAAGAGAGTATCAAGATGGCACCGTTTGAAGCTTTGTATGGCCGGAAATGTAGAACTCTGTTAAACTGGGTAGAAGCCGATGAAAGGAGATATTATGGAATTGATTTTGTTCAAGAAGCCGAAGAACAAGTCCATACTATCCAAACTCACATGGCCACAGCTCAAGCTAGGTAGAAAAGTTATGTTGATCGACGTAGAAAACCTATTGAGTTTGAAGTTGGAGACTTTGTTTATCTGAAAGTCTCACCTATGAAGAGTGTCCAACGTTTTGGTGTGAAGCGAAAGCTTGCGCCGAGATATGTTGGTCCGTTTGAAATCATTGGACAAAGTGGTAAGGTGGTGTACAAGATTCAATTACCCCTAGAGACGAGTGCTATCTTCAATGTCTTTCATGTATCCCAATTGAAGAAATGTCTTCGCGTCCCTGAAGAGAGAGTTCCATTGGGGGATATCGAGTTAAAATCTGATTTGACCTTTGAAGAAAAGCCGGTTCGAGTGATTGACACTCGTGAGCGAGTGACTCGGAGTCGGGTGGTCAAGTTTTACAAGGTCATGTGGAGTAATTAGGGTAGTGAACGCGATGCAACGTGGGAAAGGGAAGATTATTTGAGGGATGGTTATAAGGAATTCTATCAACAATGGTACGCTTTTTAAATTTTGGGACGAGATTTTTATAAGGGGGAAGGGCTGTAACACCCCAGGTGTTTGCCTTCTACATTTGCACTTGCATTTCATGGACATGAGCATCATTCATTCATTCACAAGCTTATATCACATGAAACATGTCTTTGAAACATTGCAACGTATCGTTATGCTTCTTGTGTGTTGTTTCCTTTATGAAATGTAAAGTGTGCAACACTTAAGTGCAACATGTGCCACTCACTTTAGTGAAGCAAAGTTAGTAATACTATGCAACAAGATCATGAAACAAGTGAAACATGACTATGAAACAGTTATAACATTTCATGTGTTTTTCATTGTTTCAGTACATACCTTGCTTGATTCTTGTGTGACCAATGTATGGTGTGGCTAAAAACTCTTTTAAGTAACCTAGTTACACCTAGAATGTCATTTGGAACATTGTTCATGTTGATCACTTTGACTAATTAGGTTCCCAAGTCTTGGTTTGACCAATTTTGACCCCTAAACCCTTGTGTTTGACTATTTAAAAAGTGTAGCTTAGGATGTTTGCATGGCTGAGCAACCTAAAGCAAAGTTGTAGAGGATTATATAAGGAACAAAAGTTATTTTATGACCATCTCATGAAAATGTGCAGAACATGCTCAAAAAGGACCCACAAGTCAGATTTGAAGGTGGAGTCAACACTTGAAAATTTTGCTAAGTCTTAACTGCCATTTCAGTTTGATTGAGCCCACTTTGGATTGATACAACTCTTGATCCATGGAGATCTGGCTGTTGATTTCTAAATCGAAGTTGTTGCCCTACTATAGCTCTATAACTTTCATGAACATTTCTTCCCCTAACTCGTCTCGGTTTAGGAGCTAATCACGGTCCAACTTAGCCTGTCAGTCGGTGAATGGAGCACTGAATCAGTGTTTCAGTCATGCTACAGGGACCTCTGTTTCAGAAATCAGCCAACGCGTGGTGACACCCGTCGCCGGCCGTCTGACCGCATGGCCACACGCCGCGGACACCCTGGCGAGGCCAGCCATGACGTGCACACTCCCACGTGCCTGCCCGACCAGCTCGACAGTCCAATTTTTCATTTCTTTGCCTCCACCGCGCGCAACAAGCGAGCTCAATCGCTCCGCCATCGTTGCCGCGGAGCTTCGCCGTCGCCTAGCCCGCTCGCCGTCGCAAAAACGTGCACCACAGCTCAACCAAAGCACCACCGTGTCCTCCTCTACGTCCTCCACCACTTAGCCGTGCCATCCGTGCCGTAGGTGAGGGCCATTGGCCGTTTTTCCGCCGCCGTCTCCGTGGTCGCGTCTCGTCGGAGCGGAGCTCACCGTGGTCACCCACCACCGAGACCTCCTCGTCCTCCTATCTTGGCTTGGATAGCTCCATAGAGACCTCGTGGAGCTCATATCGAGCTCGGATGAGGCAGCAAGGGCTCGTCATCGTCTGAACGTCTCGCCGGAGCTCTGCCGTGCCACCATCACCGGCGACGTGCCACCTCCGCTAGGTCGTAGGTCGCGCCACTAGCACCAATCGACTCACCGCATCACGTAGATCACGTAGGTGTCCTCGGTGTCGCCGGAGTCCTCGCCGTCGGCGAGCTAGACCACCGCCGCACCAACGAACGCCGACGTCCCCTGTTTCCTTTCGCTGACCGGTGGGGTCGTCTGACCCGAGGGCCCCGCTCGTCAGTGACCGTTGAGTAGAAGATAGTTCAAAAATTCTAGTTTTTAGTGTTGTATTGTAAAATTTGTATCTCCTATTTTGTAGATCCAAATTGGGTGGTTCCAATTTTGTTAGACTCATAGTAAAGTGTAGTATTTAGGAAAAATATAATATGAGCACTTGTAGTAGAGTTTATGGAAGAATTAAATTGAAACTTTAAATGTGTTTTTGAATGCATGCAAAGTTGTTTAAATCATATCTTGAGTTTATGTGATCCAAAAATTATGAAATTTTGTGGGTAAGCGAGTCTTGTATAGTAGAAGCTCTGGTTAAAATTTGAGAGTCGTTGCATGTGTAGTTTTTTAGTTATATATTTTCCTTTTATCATTGGTAGATACTTGTGTGAATTTTTGTAAATTTTCTAGGAATCCTATGGCCATGAAACTTGGTAGGTAGTATCTTAGTACCTTAAAGATGCTAGGAAAAGTATGAAATCTGTTTCTTGACACTTTTCACTAAGGTTTCCTAATTATGTCATTTTAAGCCATTCTGCCTTAACATTTTTGTGTAGGTTGTTATACTTACTCAAATGGTATGAAATTTTTATGGTAATCTACTTAGGGAATGTAGTGTCTACTGTAATTTTTGTAGAATTAATGGTGTAGTTTTCATATATGTTTATTATTTCCTCTAATTAATTAAATAAATTAAGAAAGGTATTAAAAGAAATGTTTTGGGGATGAACACCCTACTTTCTGGTGTTCTTGTGATATGTGTGATAGGTGAGTAAAGTTGGTTTTGTCCAATTAAGTGTTTATATTATAAGTTAATAATTATTGTTTGCATTATGTCCCTCTGGACAGATCTGGGGACTTTGGAAAGTTCCCCATGATATTTTGATTTGTTGTGAATGGGATGAATACAAAAGTTGTAGATAATTTATGTATCTAGCTCCTGTCAAAATTTGAGGGCATTTGGCCCAGTAGTTTAGAAACTACAGCTGTTTAAAGTTAGGTTCCAGTTTTGCTTACTCTCTGCCTTGTGAGGACAGAGTTCTGTTGATTTATGAATTCGAACTGGTAAAGGTTTGAATCATGCTTTGAGGTCTAAAAATGAATTGTTGACAATTTCATAATATTTCCAGAGTGTCTTGTTGCAAGTCATTTGGATTTATAAATCTCTAGTTATGGCTAGTTTACTGCACCGCTACATAGTCTTCATTTTTGCTGAAATACAAATGCTTGAGTGTATGTTATTGCAATGTTCTCGTTGATTGTTTAGGGGTTAGCCAAACTTGAGAATATGTTAGGTGCAGGTGCTAGGTCATTAACTGAAGATGAGCAATTATACATTAGGTTGTATAAACTTAGTAAGTAAAGTGATTTGAATAGGGCTCAAGTTGGAATATGCAAACTACAATGAACATGTGCATTCCCCGAGCATCCCTGACATTCGTTCATGTGCATCCATGATATTTATCTTGCGCATTCATGCAATAGGTGTGCCGGAGGGAGTGACATTGCTGGAGTTCGAGGGAGCCAACCAGGAGGAGGAACCCAAGGTGCAGGAAGTCGATGAAGCAGTCGCCGCGGAGGAGTTGCCCGAGTGCCCTAACCACCAGCCTTCCTCGTTCCTAAAAGGCAAGCCCCGGAGCATATTAAGCCTCCCATGTTTTTACAAAAACTTTGAGTACCTTTTATTGTTGATGATGCATTAAGTATAGGAATTGGTTGGAACCAATTGCTGCATTATATATCCTTCCTTGTCAAGATATCGCACTGGAATCCTAATTAAGTTCAGGAACGGGTTAAATGCTTAGCCATGCTTAGTGCGGTAGAAGTCAGGTGATTTCCTGTCACCTGCGAGCTTTAGGATGAGGTGGATCACGGTTGGCTATATTTGCTATCGTGGAAAAGAACCATGTGAATAATGAATTAAGACCGGGCGGGGTTTTGTGTAGGTTTGAACATAGTGACTCCGTCTGAGTCATTTAAGGACCGATACGCTGTACGTCCTCATGTCATGTTGAACATAGCCTAACACTTAGCTGGCCGGATAAGTAGTTCCGACCGCGAAGCCTAGTAGCTCGACTCAGGCTGGGGACGCGAGCAGTGGCGGCATTCTGGAGGTAGTAAGGATGTGCGGAGAGCCATTGGCATAAGTCCAAGGCGGGTTAGAGTCCCGAACAACCTTGGCAGAGTGGTTCTCTGAGAATGTCGATCTGATCGGACTCGTGACTCCTGAATCGTACCAAAGGTGACTTGTTTGCGACTCCGATGGGGGAAGCAGGTTTTGTATTTAGGAATACCCCTCCAGCTGGATAGGAATCGATTCGAATCACTGTCTCTCCCGGATAGTGAGAACTTGACTAAGCAGCGGCAACGTAGATTCAATTAATTTAACGATATGGTTAAATGGATGATGATGATGATAAGGTTGCCACAATGAATACCTGATATGGTTATTAATGTTTGCACCCTAATAAAATGATTGCTTAGTACAGGTGCTAATATAGATGACAGTTAATGGCTAAAAAGTCACTTTGCTAGTTCAAAGCTAAGAGTTGATCATTATTACTTATGCTTTTACGCAAAAAAAAGTGTCGACCGGATCCACTACATTAAGCTATGCATAATCCCAGTGTCATTTATTTTGGTTTTCGTCGGGTAAGTCTAGCTGAGTACATTCCCGTGCACTCGTGGTTTATTCCCTCTTGTTGCGAGATGGCCTTCTATATCGGGGATTCTCAAGTATTGTCTCCACCCGACGGGTGATGAAGACTAGATCATGGGCATGATCTCTGTTCTCTTATCTGAATGCTTTTATGGGCTGTGATCAAATGAACCAAGATGTGTATTTGAACTTCGGGTGTGTAAGTTAAACTATTTGCTTCCGCATGTTTTAAAGACTTGTTTTGTAATAACGATGACTCTGTGATGATGTAATCTATTTGCGAATGTCTCACGAAATGTTGTAACGTCATTATGTTATGTTGAATTCTTGTGATCTTGGTTGTATGCAAGTTGGTTTGAAATCCTTGAGATTTCAGTTGACTACCGGGTTTATATGGGCTCAAGTTTGAGAATTTGATCGTTTGACGATTGTTTTTGTACTTGTGCTCTTATAAATTGGTTGGTTCTGTGACACTGTTATCGGAGCTAGATTCAACATTAAACATGTCTTACTGCTATTTAAAACAAAAGCTTTTATTGTAAAAACGGTTTTCCAACTTATAGTTATATATAAGTGTTCAAAATCAAAATTTTTATGGTATACTTTGGTGATCACATCCTTTATAGCCCACTTAAGGACTTCTAGGTGGTTTATATATAATTACTAACTTGGGGAATTGATTGTTTCTATTTAAATCGTCCATGCGGCGTGATATTGCATGGATGCCATTCGTTTGAATGGTAATATGTATGGATCAATTGCCTCTACGCTAAAGGTAAGAGTGAGTTGTGAGAGCATGACCGTCCATCCGTCGGTCTAGGGGAGAGCTAGTTGTGGTTACTAGAGTATTTGCATGTTTCATACATGTATATATGAAGGTACTTAATTATGGGCACATTTGGTGGGTAGTTTGGATAACGAAGTATATATATCGGGGGATGTATATATGGAGGGTATCTTAGTTACTGCTTGTGTAATTAGCATTATATCTTGTTGGGTTGGGCTGCAATGAAGTTTTCTCTCAGTATGCACGCCAACACACCGTGTAGATCGACTAGTTACCGCTAATTGAGAGAACGATATGTATGCCACCGTATATCCCGCTAAAGCTTAAATTTTCATAGGTTTGTGAGGACGCACGTGCAGGCGCGCCACATCCCCGCCTCCGCCACCGCCGCCCCAAGCTCATGCCCAGCCGTCGTCTCGCTGGCCACCTGGCACCCGCCACCGACCAACCTCCCATGCACCGAGCCCCCCTGCGCCCCCATCCCCCCGCCGTCGCCGCCCCAGGCTCATTGCTGCTTGCCACACGCACTTGTGTAGTGGCTCCAGGCCACCCGTCGGCCAAGGCCAGCCTCCCTCCCGCCCTCAAGACCCCAGCGCCCGGCTCCACCGCCCCTCAGCACCACCAGCTTAGCGGCCCCGAGCTCCACCGCCGCCCCCAGACCCCCCCGCCACCCACCTGCAGGCTGCACGAGGCACCACCTTGCACCGACCTGCCAAATGAGCTAGGCTGGCATGGTGAGGAAACTGCTTCGCCCGCCACTGGCCGGAGGTAGAGGAGGAGGAGGAGGTAGGTGGAAGAAGGAAGAGGAAGGAGGAAGAAGAAGGAAGGAGAAAGAAGAAAGAGGAAGAAGAAGATGGAAGGGGAAGAGAAGGAGGAAGAAGAAGAAGAAGGGGAAGAGAAGGAGGAAGAAGAAGGAGAAGGAGGAGGAGGAGGAGGAAGGGGAGGAGAAGGAGAAGGAAGAAGGAGGAGGCCGGCGAGGAGAGGAAGGTGAGGTGTAGGAGGACGAGGAGGAGAAGGGGAGGAGGTGCCTCCGTCGGCACGTCCAGTCCCGTTCTTGGCGTATTCTTCTCCGCGTGCACATCTCGCCAAGGTATATGCACCCTCCTATTCTGAATGTTGGCCTTCGTGCCGTTGCGATACTCGGCCTTCGTGCTGTTGTGATACTCGGCCTTCATGCCGTTGTGATACTTGGCCTTCATGCCGTTGTGCTTGTCGGCCTTCGTGCCGTTGTGAATGTCGGCCATCGTGCCCTTCTTTTGCAGGTTTTGGAAACCTCCCCGTGCAGGGGAGGTGCTACCAAAATTTTGAACAAACACTAACCTTTTGGCTTTTTATGCAGGACAAGAGCCCATTGGAGTTGACCCGGGGGACCCCGATCGTCTTCGTCGGCGTCGCGGGTCTACCTGCACTGCATCGCCTCGCCACTGCGTCGACTCGCCACTGCTCCGCTAGCCTTACTCCACCGACACCCTAGGTATAAATCACCTCTCTTCCTGTATGTTTGTTGTAGCCCGCGCGTAACCCAGTTAGGCGTCTCCCGTCCGAAAGAGATACGGTTGGAGGTATACAGGTCTTTGCATATCTGCGACCGTATCTGTTTCGAATTGTCCATGTTTTTTGGATAGCTCGCGGATGCGTAGATGTGTTAGTTTCCATGGTCCACTCCGTTCTGAGATGGAGTTTCGGCACCACCTCCCTGTTGTTCTCCGAATACACACTCTCCCTTCTAGGACATGTATCGGGAGAACAACGGGGAGGTGCTGCCAAAATTCTATCTCGGATCGGAATAGAGCATGGAAACCAACCTCATCTATGCATCCGCAGGTGGGATTATGACCTATCCTCACCTATTAGATGGTAGGCACGCTGTGCAGATGCAACTGATGGTTATATTACTCTATTATGTGTATATGCTAGAGGATGGATAACCGTGAGTGGATGTACACGGGACGCCCAAGTCAGGCTCAAATCACCCGTGAATGGATGGATAAGACCGAGAAATTCTTGGACCATGCATTTAAGGCAGCTAAGGGAGCGAGAGACACGTTCTGTCCCTACAGTGAATGTGAAAACAAGAAAAGAAAAACAAGGGAAGTCATGGTGCAGCATCTTTGCAAGTATGGATTTATGCCAAACTATACCCGGTGGGTGTACCATGGTGAAGCCTATCGTCCTAGAGAGAAGGTCGTGAGACGATGCTTGGAGGCATTTGATGGTGATGGCGGGGTAGCAGGATGGTTAGGTGACTATGAGGATGCGACGTTCGCTGAAAGACGTACGGAGGACGATCAGGAGGATGAGGAGGAGGAGCCAGAGCCAAGCGCTAAGGCGTTCTTGGCCATGTTGGAATCGGCACAGAAGTTCCTACATGAGAAGACAATGATTTCTCAACTGGATGCCATTGGGTGCCTACTGGGGTTGAAGTCCCAGCACAACATGACTCGAAAATGCTTCGATGATATGATGGCAATTATTGGGGATCTGCTTCCGAAGGGTCATCATCTGCCTCCAAACTTGTACGAGTCAACGAGACTCCTTCGGGCACTGAAGATGCCGTATGAGCAGATACATTGTTGTCCGAAGGGGTGCATCCTATTTAGGAAAGAACACAAGGATGCAAAGTATTGTCCAAAGTGTAAATCCTCTAGGTATGTGGAGGTAGACAAAGGTGATGGCAAGAAGGAGCAGAATGAGGGGATCCCCATGAAAGTCCTACGACACCTTCTGATCATACCGAGACTCCAACAGCTATTCATGAAAGAGGAGTCCGCGAAACAGATGACATGGCACAAGAATGGCGTTCGATACAATCCTGACAAGATGGTACATCCAGCAGATGGTGAAGCATGGAAAAGCTTTAATGCCAACCATCGTGGCAAAGATGAAGAGGCCCGTAATGTACGTGTTGCGCTGGCAACGGATGGGTTCAATCCTTATGGAATGATGTCGGCCCCATACACTTGTTGGCCCATGTTCGCTATCCCCCTCAATCTCCCCCCCCCCGGGGCCCTACTTCAACGGCAAAACATATTCTTGACATTGATAATTCCTGGACACCCGAGAAATAATATGGGTGTGTACATGGAGCCTGTTTATGATGAATTGATCAAGGCTTGGAATGAAGGCGTACGAACTTACGACCGAGCTACAAAGAAGAACTTCAGAATGTATGTTTGGTACCAGTACTCTATGCATGACTTCCTAGCGTATGGGATATTCACCGGCTGGTGTGTCCACGGGAAGTTTCCATGCCCGGTATGCAAGGCAGCTCTACAGTTCATTTGGTTGAAGAAGGGTGGCAAGTTCTCGTCGTTCGACAAGCATCTACAGTTCCTCCCTCTTGACCATGCATTCAGAGGAGACACCAAGAACTTCACGAAAGGTGTCATGGTGACCGACCCTGCACCTCAGAAGATGACTAGTGCCCAGGTTCATGCTCAGATAGATGCTCTCGTGGTCCCGGTGCACAAAGATAATCCAAAGAAGGGTAAAAGAAAGAAAGGTAATCCAAAGAAGGGTAATGCAAACAAAGATCGCTTTGTGGGCTATGGTGTGGAACATATGTGGACTCATAAGTCGGGATTGGAGAGGCTTACCTATTTTGATGACCTTCTCCTTCCACATAACATAGGTGTAATGTACACTGAGAAGAATGTCGCCGAAGCACTTTGGGCAACACTCATGGACATTCCTGAACAGACAAAGGACAACCCTAAGGCCAGAGTAGACATGGCAACACTATGCGACAGACCAAAGCTACAGATGCTGCCTCCAAGAGACGGCAAACCATGGAAAAGGCCTAAGGCCGATTATGTCTTGGAAAAGAAGCACAGGATGGAAGTGATACAATGGATGCAGACGTTAAGTTTCCCTGATGGGTTTGCAGCGAATCTGAGGAGGGGAGCGAACCCAGATACTGGCTGAGTCTTAGGGATGAAGAGTCATGACTTCCACATATGGATTGAGCGGCTTCTTCCGTCGATGGTGCGAGGCTACGTCCCTGAGCATGTCTGGAAGGTGCTGGCAGAGTTGAGCTTTTTCTTCCACCAGCTTTGTGCCAATTAGATATCTTTGAAAGTGGTTGAGGAGTTGGAAAAAATGGCACCCGAGTTGCTCTGTAAGTTGGAGAAGATCTTTCCACCTGGCTTTTTCTTGTCGATGCAGCATTTGATTTTGAACCTCCCGAACGAGGTACGAATGGGGGGGCCCGTGCAGAACCGTTGGTGCTATCCAATCGAGAGATGTCTAAAGACTATTCGCTAGAAATGTGGAAACAAAGGCAGGATTGAGGCTTCCATAGCAGAGGCATTCATTCATGAGGAGGTGTCAAACTTCACAACATCATACTATAGTGGGAACCTTCCTAGCGTGCATAATCCACCCCCTCGTTACAACGAGGACGAAAATGAATCGACCCTCAGTCTATTCAAAGGGCAACGCGAGAGATCAAGTGGAGCATCCAAAAAGTTCTTGACCAATGAAGAGTGACGCAAGATCATGCTCTACGTGTTGATGAACCTTGACGAAGTCGATAAGTATCAGGGGTAAGTTCTCAACGAACTTGTTACATACTCCATAAATTTTCTACATCCAACAACCTTGTTGCTTATCGGTGCAGAGAATTTTTTTATCAATACTGGCATCATCCAAGGCCACCTTCTGACCATGAACGAGAGACCCTTCTTCAACATGGTTTGCCTGATTTCATTACATGGTTCGCCAGAAAGGTACCTTCTGACCAACTTAGCTCGTTCCAAATTTGGCGTTCCTAGTTGCCTAATTTCATTTCTCTCCTGCTTGAGCTTGCAGTGCCAAAGTGATTTGTCTATAAGTGCCGAATTACGACAAGTCGCCAAAGGCTTCGACTATAAGGTCTCGTCCTTTAACGCTTATGACATGAATGGATATCACTTTCACACAACAAGCTACGAGAAGAGTTGGCCCAATCCAAGGACCACGAATACCGGAGTATTTATGCCCGGAGTAGTTACGCCCGGCGCTGAGCAGGAGGACTATTATGGCACAGTTGAAGAAATATATGAGCTCGAATTCCATGGTGAAAAAGAACCTAAGCCAATCATATTCAAATGCCAGTGGTTTGATCCTTCAGTATCGAAAAAGTCCCCTAAATTTGGGATAGTCGAAACTAGACAGGATTCCTTCTATCCAGGAGATGATGTCTATATTGTGGCTCAACAAGCCAGGCAAATTTATTATTGTCCATATGCTTGCAAAACCGACCCACGTCTTTAGGGTTGGTATATTGTGCACAAGGTATCACCACATGGTAAATGTCCTCCCCCAAACGATGATGATTACAACTTGAACCCACCCACGCATGACAGGGAGTTCTATCAACAAGACGAGGGGCTACCAGGGATGCTTGAGATAGACTTAACCGGAGAGATTGAAATGGAAGTAGACGAGGAATGGGTTGTTGACTTGGAAGCCGCAGATAAGGTGCATGATCCGAGAGACTTGAAAATGCTTGACGGACTTGTACTTGACAATGATAGCGATGAAGATGAGGCTGTTGACGATTTGGAGGCTCTTGGTAGTGATGACGATACCTATCGTCCAGATAATCCCGATCATGAAGAATATTAGAAATACATGTAATACTATGTTATTTTGTAATTACATTTTCTTTATTTTGCATCCCTTGCTAAGTACTTCTCGTTTATCTGTACTAATACTGGTTTATTCTTTTTAATTGCAGGTGATGGGGCCCACTAGGAGGTGTCAGTCGACTTACTTGAGACCGAGGGACACGCCACCGGCTGAGGACACAGAGGCGGAGACGTTAGAGAGGCAGAGGAGGTCGAGGGGCAGGCCCAGGCGGGAGCTGTCGACTGACCACGACCCTGGCTCCTCGCACACTTCTAGGGACGACGACGTCCCTCTGCCCACGGTGGGCGAGGATGCGGGTCCGCAGATGTACGACGACGCCGTTCCACACGCGTCTGAGGAGGGGGTTCCGCACATGTCCAAGGAGGGGGGAGGGGGTTCGACTTCCTCTTCAGCCTCGAAACCCTACTTGCGAGGTCCCAGCCAGCTCCCAAAGCGACCGATTGCACCCGAACGCCGCCCACTGATTGCACCCAAGGGGGATAAGTAAGTAACTTCATATGTTCTTCATTTGATATGTTGAAAAATCATAATAAGAGCTAATGTCAATGGGATCACTTGTGCAGGAACTGGATGCTTGTGGAGGAGGGGGTCCCGGCTCGCAATGTCAATGGGATCCTAGGACTTCTGTGCATGGAACACTTCCCTGGCCTGGTGTGGACGTCAGAGGATGAGGACCCAGAGGTACCCTCGTTCGACCACTATGCCCTCGTCGCCACCGATGCTCCGCACAGAAACTTGGCGGATCGGGTGATTTCGGAGTTGTGGGTAAGCCTCAATTCATTGCATTCATTGCATTCATTGGACATTCTTCAAATAAAACAATGGATACCTCGTGTCTTTATGCAGGACTTCTTCAGATGCCAGCCGGGCCAGGAGGCAAGAGCGTATCAGGTGGCTTACGCTTCCTATAAAAGGCGTGTCTCGGACTTGTATTACGAGGCCCGCCTCCAGGCGCACATTGACTACAACACCACCTACTGTAAGAGAAGAATCAACAAAACATAGGCGAGGAGACAGACAGAGATTCTGACAAGGGAGCAGTACCTACAGGTAAATAGAAAACATCTCCTGTTGATTTATTTTGAGATTAACTATGCCTAATTTGATCTTCTAATGGCTTGTAGGTGATTCCAAGTCAGTGCGCCACCCACCCCGATTGTTTGGTCGCTATAGTGGACAAATGGTCGGCGCTGACCGGGTAGAAGGAGCACCGGAGAAAAAGCGACCAGCGAAGCCCAGCCGATGCAGTGCCCCTCACCATCGAGGCAATGCCAGCCTCAAAGCATGCAAAGACATATGTAAGTCTACACCATTTGTCTAATCTAGCCGCACTCAATTCTGCATGATTTCTAACCACATGCTGTTGTCTTTCTCGTAGTCGGCGGTGCACGGTGGCCAGCCAATTGGCCAACTCACGGTGTATGCTCTGGCCCACATGGGCCCGGCAAGGTCCAACATCGAGTACAACCCGGATCACGGGCCCAGGGCGTACACCAACTCCAGCGTCCACACTGCCTCACTTCTTACACGAGGCGGCAAGGTCAGATCCCACGGGCGCCTACGATCCGAGGACCGAGGCGCCTTGATCCTAAGATCGTGATGCGGGTGGGGAAGGCAAGAAGCATGGCGGTTCGCTTGGCGACGGCGTCCTCAACACGGGCTCAACTCCTCCTCCAAACCGCCTCCGAGCGCCGAGCACGAGCTCTAAGCGTGCCCATAAGCCAACGACCGGCAACAGGGTGGCGGCACTCTGTAAGTATTCCGCCATTATTCGTCATTCTTTGACTTTTACGTTATTTAGCTCGCAATATTGAAACATTGGGGTCAAATGTTGTAGGCCGAGCTGCAGCAACTTCGGGCCCAAAGAGAGGCCCGTGAAGCCGAAAGGGCGGCTGAGCGGGCCGAGCGGGAGGCCGAGCGTCAGAGGCTACAAGCTGTTGAGGCCCAGCAAGAAGGTTTCCTCAGGTTCGTGCAACAACTTAGGGAGCAACAAGGTTGGCAGATCCCACTACACCTGCTTGCACCACAGCCACCACCACAGTATACTCCGGTGAGTATGTTTTACTTTCTGTGCTCATGCTTAGTGTCAAACCTAGAGATGGCCTTCGTGCCGGATTTGTTGATGTGTGGGCCTTCGTGCGGGGTTAGTTGATGTGTCGGCCTTCGTGCCAAAAATGTGGTTGTCGGCCTTCGTGCCGACGTTTTTCTTGCAGGTTTTAGAAATGTCCCCGTGCAGGGGAGGTGCTGCCGAAATTTTTAACTTTTCTTTAAACTCCTTCCATTTTTATCTTGTCACTCACGTGCAATATCTTCTTTTTGTGCAGCGGACATCGGGGGCGGCGTCGAACCAGGTCGGAGGGTCACCGGCATCGCAAGTCGGCCCATCTGCACCCGGACCGTCGTCGGAATCGCACGCTGGGGCGCAGTCGCCGTGAGCCGCTTGCGGAGTAGTTTCTATGTATCGAACTTGTGAACTTGTGGACTATGAACTTGTGGTTTGTAATTTATTGCTGTTGAATTATGGTTTCTATTTTATATATATATATATATATATATATATATATATATATGCATTGTTGTTTAAATGGAAAAGCAAAAAACAAAAAAAAATTAGAGGTGGCTTTGCCGAGTGCAATGACCATTACACTCGGCAAAGAAAATTTAAAAAATAAATGGTCATTGCACTCCGCAAAGAAAATTTAAAAAAAATAAAAAAAAACACCCTTTGCCGAGTGCTGGTGCTGTGGCACTCGGCAAAGAGGTTAAAAAAACAGATTTCTTTGCCGAGTGCCGGAGCTGTGGCACTCGGCAAAGAGTTTTTTTTTTAAAAAAATTCTTTGCCGAATGTTGCACTCGACAAAGAAAAAAATTAGACGGCGTCAAATCTTTGCCGAATGCCCGAAATTTGACACTCGGCAAAGCAGTCTTTACCAGAAGGGGATTCGACGGAGGCTCTTTGCCGAGTGTTGCACTCGACAAAGACTTTACCGAGTGCAAAGCTGTCTTTGCCTAGTGCAACAGGCACTCGGCAAAGAGCCCGCCTCCAGCAGTGACAACTTTGGTGGCGCTGCAGCTCACGTCAGCTATTTCTTTTCATTTGAAATTTAATAATAACCTTTTGATATGTGCTTTAAACTAGACAAATAATATATTCATCTTGATTATTTCAACGAGCTCCTCCCAATAGTGCAATCTATTTCAGCATCTAATATTGTTTTACAACGATCAACGTTTAAATTACTATTCAAGTCCTTTTTGCACCAATTTGTATGTGCTTTGTATATATTTTTCATGCGTATATTGTCTACAGATCTTGTAAAACAACTCTAGAGTTAGTTATATAATTGTGTTTTTTATCATTTTATTTGTGCCTTGATTAAATATATGTTGCTAATTATTTATTTTATATTATTAAATTGCACTAGTTCAAAGTATTTATGAGCGGTTTAATTCATCCTGTCCAAAATAATCAAACAGACGATTCAACCAGTTTTTAACGATCGGATCAATGAACCATCGAGTCCTAATAACTTGGGTAGCAGGTGGCAACTTAAATATAGGAGTACTCTACGGTACAGTCCCTGTAGATGTTGGTTATTCGTGCCACTACAATGAGGAAATTTCCTATTTGCCATAAAAAACTTCCTCTTCCCTATTTAGCACCTAAGTTTTTAAATCTTCCCTATTTTTCAAAGATCCTATTTTTCAAATATAGAATATCCTCCACATGTTCCTCCCCGACGGATCCTTCCGAGAGTGGTTTGGAAATATTTTCAGTCGAGAACAAGTTCTACATCGGCCATATCAGTCTCTGTTTGGTCAATTACGTTACGTTCTTGCTGCGTTGCAGGTTATGTATAACATTTTTAGGTGCCAAGACTCTACTGGTGTGTGATCCGGACCTGATTCAGCGTCAACACTTCCCTATTTATCCACCCTTAAAAATTTTCTTACGTAGCCGCTAGCGTCGCGGTCGCGGTAGCCTTTTGTCACACACACACGGGCGTGCAGTTGGAGCCCACGCGTGCTACTGCTACACAGGACACAAGGATGCCGGCAGGTTGCCAGGAATCCGCGTGGTAGGGCAGACGTCGTCATCAGAGCTGCAGCTTTCGGTGACCAGTAGTCATCTGATCAGCATGCTAGGGTGTCTTCTCCTTGGCCTTGGCTGTAATGCATGGAGTACACGGCACAGTCTGAGCTCAGCTCAGGCGTGGACTTGACTTGACTCGAGACTTTGCCCACCGTATATACTCCGGGCGTGTTTAGTTTCACCCCAAATTCTAAAAAAAGTGCTACAATAACCATCACATCAAATGTTTGCGGTCCGTGTATGGATCATTAAATGTAGACGAAAAAAAACTAATTGCACAGTTTGGTGGAAAATTATGAGACGAACATTTTGAGTCTAATTAGTCAATATTTAAACACTAATTACCAAATAAAAACGAAAGTGCTACAATAGCTCTAAATTCCAATTTTCTGAAACTAAACGCGCGCTCAATTATATAGTATGCTAATACTATAATGCTCGCAAGGCAATGCCCACCGTGTATATATATATATATATATATATATATATATATATATATATATATATATATATATATATATATATATATATATATATATATATATATATATATATATAATGCTCTCAAGGCACCTCAGCTAGAACTATTAGTGTACTCTCTTTGTCCCAAAATAAGTGACGTTTTGAATTTTCATGTCGCGAGTTTGACTCGATTTTTAGAAAATACGGACAATATTTATATCTTCAAATAAATTTGTTAAAAAACTAGACTGAAAGATCTTTTTAATGATACTAATTACTTAGCATAAATATTTATATATTTTAATATATAATTACTGAAAGTTATTTGTCAGAAAGCGAGAACAACCCTTATTTTTTAGGACGGAGGAAGTACTCTTCACGTACGTGCAAAATATCCTGCATGCTCTCTTTACTGGGATGCACAATGGAGAGTGTCATCGTCAGTTTGCGTCAGCAGCTACCTTTCTTCATTTCATCGATGTGATACATTAATTATAGTTATAGAGGCACCCACTCCGCTCATTGGTCGACATGTCTCCTTGATGCTGTGGATGCACATGTTATATATATTTTTTTATCAAACGATGCACATGTTATATAGAAAAAATAACTTAGAATTGCATTATTTAAAATGCACAGGGAGAAGGGACAAGCCCAACCTGAGTAGTGGGCCTGTATAAGAGGTCTTGTACTTTCTTCCATTTTGTGCGTCTGAAAGCATGAATGAATCCACAGCTTTCAAGCTCCCAGTAAATTTTCCATCTTGCTGTACATTGAAACTAGTTTACTATTCCGTATTTTAATAATGCACCCAATTTTATATACTCCCTCCATCCCAAATTCTAAGTCATTCCAAGAATCTTGGAGAGTCAAAGTTTTTCAAGTTTGACCAAATTTATATAACAAAATAATAATATTTATCATACCAAGTAAGTATCATTAGATTCTTCATTAGTTATATTTTCATATTATACCTATTTGATGTCATCAATCTTTGTGTTTCTCTCTATAATTTTAATCAAACTTAAAAATGTTTAACTCTCGAAGATTTTTGGAATGACTTACAATTTGGGATGGACGTGCCAACAGACTTTTCACTTTGCACCACCCTACACTTTACGGCTTGTCGGCTTTACTAAGCCTTGGCGGTCATCGCTATAGCTTCCTTGCTACCGCAGTTACCTTCTGAATTTCTAGGGAGCTTGATAATTTAGGGACGTTTAGCGCACAACATAAAAAATTACCAAGCTCCTGAATTGGTATGAATCTTTCGTGCACAACATAAAAAAAATTAGGGACCCAAATAATGCACTTTAAGAGATGATGGACCTAGATGACATTGTTTTTTTCTAAGCGGGAGTCTGTTCGCTGGACAAAGTTTTAGTGAAATCCACCAAAACTTATAACATCAAATTAGTGTCATAAAATTCTCCAGGAAATACGTTCTGATAGTGCTTTTATTTGTTATAGATATCACTATAACTTTTAAATTTTCTTTGCTCAAACTGGAATAATTCGACATACTGTTGTCACAAAAATGCGTCGGCTGTAAGCTGAAAGGATCCTGGCTCAAGGGGAGCTTTGCAGATCCGCTGGTTGCAACGCTCGACCGCCGGCGTCGATCTCACGAGGCGTGCCAGTCAATTTGACATATAATTGACAAGGGAGAGAGGTTGATCAGTAACAAAAAGTTAGAACGTGCCGGCTGTGATTCCAAACAGTTCTAATATGTGGCCAAATAGCCGATTTTGAAGGCTACTGTCGGGTACCAATATCGGGGGTACCCAACGGAGGGTAGAAATAACATGTCTACCGTTGTTTCCCAGTGCAAGGGACAAATCTCCGTCTCGCCCGAGACCCACTGTAGGGGCCCACGTGGGACCGAACCATCTGGCACAACACCCGCTTCGCCCGAGCCCTACCGCAAGGACTCGGGAAAATCCTGTTCCTCGGGTGCGACCTCCGCGACGCCCGAGCCCAACCACAAGGTCTCGGGCAGGGGTGCCCCTCGGGACAAAACTCCGACTCGCCCGACCCCCGTGACGTCATCACGGGAAGTTGGATCCTTACAGCCACCTGTCGCTGTTGGCGGTCCTTAACTCACATTTTATACCACCAACTTTTACCTAAAATAACATCAAACTTAGTAAATAGGGCTTTACACTAACATATTCCACAAATTTTGGTGATTGTTCATTTGCGGGCAGGCATATGTGGAAATACATATAAAGGGATAGAAATAATACATAAAACATCATTATGTAAACACAAAGATGGAGTGGCCCACTTACCGGACAATCTAGGCCTCAAACATAGGTCAAAATGCCCAACAATGAACCCATGAAGTGCAGGACCAAAACCAAATTCAAATTCATCTCGGGGTGCAGGAACAGTCCTGGGAAAACTAGTCATACGGGCTCATACAGACTCCAATTTGGGTGAACCAGGATGCGTTGAAAAGCTAACTCAATGCACTACAAGCCCAAACTGGTCCCAACCCGTTTTGGGCCCAGACCTGGCACGGGCGCACCCCCCTGCCGCCGTTCTGGCCCAGCTTTCTCCCGATGGCCCATGCCGACAGCCCAAGTGCAATGACGGTGGGGAATGGTGGTGCAATAAATGCTAGGACGGTGGGAGAGGTCGGTTTTGGGTCCTTAATGAGGGAGAATTTGTCAAAGACCCCCCTCCTCTCCACCTATAAGGCCTAGTTTGGAAGCTAGGGCCAGATTAGCCCGGGGTACAGACGCCCGGAGGGGGATTTTAGCGGCCATTCGATTCCCAGGGCGTCGCACCCCTGTCCCCTGTCTGCGTTTGGAACAGTGATGCAAGCGGGGGTGGGGCGGCCTGCGGCAGTGTCCTGCTGACTGCCAGGCTTTGTGGTTAACAACCAAGCAGGTTGCGGACACCTGCGGTAGTTTTCATTTTTCAAAGGCAAACAGAACAGTGACTAGCCGAAACTTGCAACGCAATACAAAACACCTAGAACTATGCCTACATGTCAAAAAAATATCCCAAAACTTGTACAAAAATCCTAACAAAAATAAAAGCAAGTATTTGAGGAATATTTTGCAGAAGATAGATCAGCCTACATTACAATCTCATAGCAAAACTATTAATGCATCTGATATTAGTTCTGTCACTTCCAAAAGATAAGTACTGTCTCAATCCAAAACACTGAAGACATTGTTTGGACAGTTAGGGCCAGGTTGCTTATATGTACAACAGTCATTCGAGGTACTCGCTTGACACCAACTAAAGGTCCCTGTGTCCACCACATAATTGGTCATCGACATAGTTGCAGAAGTCCTTCCTACAAGAAAGCAATGTTATTGTGAATAAAAGTCGATGATAAGAAGCCTAATTATCCTTAATCACCTGTTGCCACCACAACATCCTAGCAGAGATCATAAAACAACATAATATGACACTTTGTTTTTTCAGGAAAGCCCCATTATCCAGACTCCGCAGCAAAATCTTGAGCTTAATGGATCACTGACTTGAGTGCCGGAAGACATTACTGGAGGTATCACAATACCCCTGTAACACCAATTTATTAGCGCATCTCTTAGGTTAACTAATTCAGGAGACTGAAACCGTTAATAATATGTGCACTAACTCCATTGTTGGGAAAAAAAAGAACCCCATGGAGATACTATGCCAGCAACCTAATTTGAAGGAATATCTTTCTCCTTACTAGCTGCACTCAAAGATCTAAACTGAAGCACTCTAATCCTAGCTAAAACAGGCATGGTCTGGTTCTCATCTACTGTTATATTCACACATGTAAATAAGATAATAATGTATCTGAAACTGAACCTAATTCGGAATACTCAACAGTCTAGATGTGACTGAAGCCTACATGTTTTTCTATGATCTATGATAATTAATACTAACTTTATCAAATTCCCATGTGTGCGCAACTAGAATCATGTTTACACTTGACATGTGCTCCAACCTTGCTAATGCAAGATCTCATTCCGCTTGTTGATGTGACTGCAAAGGTTGTAAAAGAGCACGATGCGTGGTGAACAAAAATCAAAGCATCAATCTCTATGCAAGACAAGACTTGGATGATGCCTCGCGCTATGCAAAATCAGGGATTAAGATTGCCAATCAAATTACTGGATATCTTCTCCATGCAATCTACGACTCTACAGATTTAAAGCTCTACACTATGGCAAACCCAATCAGAATAGAGCTTTTAGTTCTACACATCTACATTTTCAGAAGACTAATCATCAAGAGATTGCAGAGGTATGTGTCTCTTGCCAATTTATCCATCCTAGAAATATAACTACCAATCCATTCAGATTCACAAGAGGTGAATTTCCTTACCAACCCTAGAACCCAATCAGAAAGAGGGTCCCTTACCAACAAAAGAAGACAACAATCCAATCCCAGATGGATCTCCACTCTGGTCCAACTTGTCACGAGAGGAAGAGAGGTGGAGTTGCTGCACAAAAATGCACAAGATTGTATGATGTTGCGGCACAAGAATTGTCACAAGGAAAGTGACAATTACTGCATTTGTTTGAAAAAAAAAGAAGCTGAAGCTTGCAGTAAATTAAGTAATCTATGAGAACTTCAGTATATCTTCTTGTATAATTAGAAACAGCCTGAGGATTTTTTTTTTTTTCCAAACGATGACTAGAAACAAGAAACACGCAATCTAAATAACTTGCAAAAAGTTCATGCCTTGGCTAGAAACATAAACACAAGAAGCCAATGGAGCACACCTGCACACGACACAAGGCTAGTGAACCTGTGAATAAACAATCTAACGAACCTTTCATCAACTGGGATGGGAGATCACAGATCATGACAACAATCACTATTTCCAGGGTAATGACCTTTATTGCAGAATTAACTCAAACACTATGGAAGTTCCAGGCCTCAGCATGAGCTGCATCTATCACGTCGAGAGAAGGTACCAGTAGTCTGCGAGGCACGCTTACCAATTCACCGCCCAGCTTGCCTACGCCTCAGCAATGTCAGGTGAAATTATCACTTGACTGGATCTTGGGATGAAGGTCTTCGTCAAGATCTGCAAGAATCAAGAGGCCTAGAAAACTTAGGCAATAGGAGAAGGGGGCAGGGCTGCAGGAGTCAATCACAATGGATGCGGAGAAGGGGGCCGAGGTGGAGGCGCCCGTCGAAGCCTTGAGACATCGTCTTGGCGTCGCGATCCACGACGCGTGATGGCGGAGCGTGGTAGTGCCGAGACGGGGAGGTGGACCAGCGATGCCGAGACAACGGAGCGACAGATCGGCGATGGTGAGACGACCGGAGGAGGGGGGGTCGAAGTGGCTGCACCGCGACAATGAAAGAAGGCGGTCTTGACAGTGGTGGCGCGATCATTCACTCATGAAGTCGCGACGAGGCCGAGACGGGGAAGCTGCGCCCGGACCCTTGTGGTGGGAGAGAGCCGCCCCGGGGAAAACTCGTGGGTCGGGGTCAGCCATGCCTCGCCGTGGACTTCCAAACGGTGGGGAAATCTAGCCCGGGGACGAATTCCGCGCGGTGCTCTAGCCCGGGGAAAAGGCGGGGATGCCCCCGTGGATTTGCCGTTCCAAACGAGCCCTAAAAGGAGGGCCATCCCCCTCCTCAAAGCATCAACACACAAAAAGGGAGAAAGAGCACCACTACCACTAGAGCTCCATTCTAAAGGGCTATGCCCTAGTAGCTAGCTAGAGTAAGAAAGGAGATGTGAGGGTGAGAGCGGGGGAGTGCCGGGCTTGTCGGCGTTTCCCCAACCTTGTACCTCTACGGATATTTTACTTGGCTCCTTAACGGGATCTTGGCTAAGTGAGTATTCATGGTTCTTATAGTCTTTTACGTGTCTTTTGTCTAGTTGAGCTTGACCTTCTCTTGTTTGCGGGTTCGTCGTCCGTCCTCGCGGCGGATGCTCTAGTAGAGGGCTCTGATAAAGATGGATAACCCTGATCAACATTAGAGTAGTAGTCAATAGCGTAGACGTGGTGTCTAGGCTGACGATTACCTTTGTTTGCCTTGTCTCCATGGTTGAGGGGTAGGCGACAGAGGGTGACAGGCCTGTCCATCCTTTGTAATACCCCACGTTCAGGTACGGCGTAGAGCTACAGGCCGGCATCACCTGGCAGACCAGGTGTGATCCGGTGCCCGAAGTGAGCAGGTGGAAGTATAGCAATGCTATCCTTAAGACCTTAAAGCTATAGGAATCCATCTCTACCCCTTTCTATCTCTACCCTTGTGTTATCCTTGGGCGAATTAGCTAGGAGAAATACCTCCATTCTCTATGGAAAATACCTCCATTCTCTATGGAAAATACGATACCGTGAATACTTCTGGGTGAAGGCTACAACGGTGCTTTCCGTGCGCTTGTGGAATTATCTGCTTACGCTAAAAAATACCAACAAGCTTTTCTGGCATCGTTGCTGGGGAACGGTTGCTATTTTCTTCGACCCTAGTTCATCATCGTATCTGTATCCATTATTTTTAAAAGAAAAATATTTTATATTTTCCTTTTTAAAACAAAATATTTCTTTTATCCTATTCAACATGAAGCCAACCTATCTTGAAAACCCTTCCGCTTCAAAGGGGGAGTTCCAAGAGCCACCACTTTCTCAAAAACCAAAACTTTCATCCGGCTGTGAACTCCACCCTAGTTTAAAAGCTATAGTTCGGGCACAACCCTTCTCTGGTTATGATAATGAAGATCCTTTTAAACCTGCGAGATTTCAAGGAAATCTGTTTGTGCCTGAGCATCCCGGGCATGACACAAGAAATTCTTAGGTGGAAGTTGTTTTCGTTCTCCCTCAAGGGGGAGGCGAATCAATGGTACACTAATGTCGTAGGAAGTATGAATGGAGACTGGGAAGAACTTAAAGACAAGTTTTGTCTTGCATTCTTCCCTATGTCCCGTATCAACTCTCTATCAAGGGCAATCCTCGATTTCGAGCAAGACGAGAAGGAGTCTATAGGTGCAGCCTGGGCCAGGTTTTCGATGTTATTACATTCTAGCCCAGATGTGTCTTTACCTGAGTGCGTGCAATAGCATCTCTTCTGTTCGGGTCTAAACATAGATGCTGCCCTATGCCTTGACATGACCGCCGGAGGGTCATTTACACATAAAACTACGACGGAGCAAAGGAAAATCCTTGATCACATCCTAGAGAAGCATGTTTCTCCCGTTGTAAAAGCCAAACCCCTCCATAAAAAGGGCATGTCAAGCTTTGAGGAGCCCTCATCAGCCGAATCCAGCCCTATTCTATCCTTAGATTCGACTATTGAGCCCTCACCCGAACCACAAACATTGAAGGAAGGAATGCTTTATCCTTCGGAGTTCGCTATCAAATTTGAGGATTACGGCAGAACCTCGAACCGGCACGAAAACCTCACAGCAATTCGGAGAACGTTCTTCCGAAGCAATTCGGATTATTTCACCTTCTACAACCATACCTTGCTCATTAAGGGGAACAATTTCTGATGCCCTACACAACCCGTCGGTCGAGACTAATATCATGTCAGAATTCCTAGCGGAAACCCTTTTGGGCAAAATACCGCTAGTCTCAACCAATAAACTCCTCGAAAATCCATCAGGACTATTCTTCGAGTGTTGTGGGATCGCTAGGGCCGTGCCAATCAAAATAAATGAAACCGAGGTTTTCTTGGACTTCCATATCTATGCCATCCTTGATTTTGATCTTCTGATAGGCTATCCTTTAGACAAACTCTAATCTTCCCACGGGGGCCTTGATGATAAGTTGGGAAAAGCTGCTTTTGCTTAGAAAATTATTATGCTATCTATATACACATTGCATGTTTGCATGCACCAGCATACATGGCAACGAGCAAAAGGAAAGAGAATTAACACAGAAGGAAAGAGAATTAAGACAAAAGGAACATCTTTGCATTTCTGAGAATCTTGTCAAATCTACCTACATTTATTTACTTCCCCTCTTTGCATTTGCAAAAGGGACAACTTTTTTCTCCTTTCATTTGGTTTCACGCTCACGTGTTCCATCGCCCTCGCTTGTTGTTTCTTGCGTGAACCATAGTTGATGTCATCTATCTTCCATGGCTCAGCCTCCCAATCCCAAGAGAAGGTCCCTACCTCTCCCTGACTGGAGATCTGGCCTGCCAGAGGATCTCCTCGAGTCCATCAGGCAGCGTCTCGCGTCAGGCCACGACGCGGCGTCCTTCCGATCCGCTTGCTCCCCATGGCGCGCCGCCGTCCCGTTTCGCGACCTTCGGGCCGCTCCTGCTGCTCCCATTCGACCCTGACTCGGACCGCGTCGACTTCTACTACGTCTCGGAGAAGAAGGTCTTGTCCAAGACGCTGCCCGATGTGCGCGGCAAGGTGGCGTGCGGCTCCTCGTGTGGGTGGCTGGTGCTCATGGACGAGGCAGCGTCCGTGACACTGCCGAATCCATTCGCCGGTGCCCGTGCCCCCCGCGTTGAGCTCCCGCCAGCAGGCGAACACGTCGCGGCGACGTCCTCATCGGAACGCGTGTCTAGGGTCCACGACCGGTGGGTCCTCCATCCCACCAACGGCTACAGGGACGCGGATGCCGCAGGCAGAGCCATCAAGCTAGAAGACATGAGGGACGTGTTCTTTCGTGAGATCGTGCTCTCGGCGCCGCCTGACGCCGCCGGCCACGAGTGCGTGGCCATGGCCATGCTTGGGTGCTCCTCGGAGATCGCGTTCTGCCGGGTTGGAGTCGACAGCGCATGGACGCTGCTCGACGCCAAACTGGAGTTCTCCGTGGGGTCCATCGTCCACTGCCAAGATAAATTCTTGGCGATCGACTGCACTGGAGAAATCTTCGTCTGCAGCAGCAACGCCGCCGACGCTACTCCAACCGCGATGTTGCTGCCATCGTTGTCGCCACCTGCGGGGCTCTGCCACCGTAGCTACATAAAATCAAACGGTGAGCTGCACATTGTGTGTGCCATGGTGAGCACGTTCCACGAGACACAGAGCTTCACCTACAGCAGCGCGATCTACAAGTGCAACATCCACGACCGTACGCCGGAGTGGTCCAGGGTGAGGGAGATCGGTGATCAGACACTGTTCGTGTCTAAACATTTCAATAAAAGCTTTAGTGGAACAAGTGTATCTAAGTACAAGGAGAACAAAATCTAAATGTCTGAGCCATTGTATGGGGATTCATACGACTTGGTCCATCGACTGGAGATCGTTGATATTGCTACCGGCGCATCCGAAGTGAAGCCCGTCCAGGAAAAGATGTAGGGTTCCGAGGCTCTAGATTGGATTCGACCCAATCTCTGGAAGCTCTAGAGTTTGTGAGCCTGCGACACCGCGCGCTCCGTGACTGTGTTAAATTCATAAACTTTGCTTTTTGATTAAAAGTCACTTTAACGTTGGTATTTAATTTAACAATATTGTTATCTTATCGTGCGATCCATGTGTTTTTAGTATAAATCGTTAGTTATCCTGTAACAACACACAAGCACGCTACCTAGTTATTTGCCAAAGAGCAGAACGAGAGATTCTGCAAACACTATTTTTTCACCATAAAAGCTCCAAAGATTGTGAAATCAGGCCTACCAACTGTGAAGTAATGAAGGTTTTTGCGGTCACCTTTGTGAAGAGAGAGAGATCCCGGGATGGCAGCTTGCAAAGAATTTGGAAAGGTTTGGTGATGCGGCAAGAGCAAGCCTCCCATTTCTCCTCTTCATTCTCCTCCAAAGAAACCCCCTGGTTCGTGTCTTCCAACGGAGACAGTTTCAGGCCTGCTTCTATCCACTTCCTGACCACATGCAAATGGAAGATGATACAGACCTGGAAGTTTTGCAGAAATACCCTCCTCATCACAAGATAGAACTTTCTGAGCAATTGTTGGGAAAGACTGCAAAAATGTGTTATCAATTCATGTGCTCTTGTGAAGGGCAAAAGGCAAATGGGCAACCTAATCCAGAAAGCTATCCAGTCCAGCACAGCCACACCAAGATCACGACGTCTCACGGAAAACTTTGAACTCCTCTTCTTCCTCCTGTTTCCAATTTCCATGGGTACAAGAGTTTGAAACCACTGAGACTGACAAGTTGCCCAAGAGTGCAAGAGATCCTTCAGAGATAGTTCAACAGGCCGTCATTAACACATTATAGCACAGAAAAACATTCATCATGCATCTTCCTTGGTTCTTGGTTATATGTGCTGCCAAAGGTAGCACCATATCGAGAAATAACAGCTACAATATATAGAAACAAAAAGGATAATGTCTTCCAGCACAAACAAGCCTTCTTTTCTCCAAACACGTAAATTCATTTCACCATACAACAAAGATAAGTCTAGCTAGCAGCCTGTGGAACAACAAAGATAAGTCTAGCTAGCAGCCTGTGGAAGTTGTATTGTACACACATATCGGAACAAAATAAGATCCGCCAGTAACAAAATAATCGATACTTTATCAGATCCGTTCCACGCCATAACTGATATTGCGAATTGCTAACCAATGACTTCTCAATTCAGGAACTATCTGCACCAGGCTTGTAATATCTGGATACCAGAGTCAGGACCAAATTGGTTCCAACGGTCAGACAATCTTCACTCCCTCGGATAACTGTCTGACAAACTGAGGCTACACCTTGATCCATCTACCGGAAATTATATACTTTGACCACCTTGGATGTGTCACACACAATCAAGTTATCTGAATCAGTTGGAGCAGTACACAGCCAATTTACCTGCCAACACAGAGGTCATCATGAATTTTTTTACTGAGCCTAAGAACTTCATCTTTTAAAATACAAAAACCCATTTATTTAAAAAGATTTCTATATTTTGTTATCAGCTGTACATATGAATAGTCAAAGACAAAAAAGAGACAACATCACAATAGTTGCAAAAATTTGAAGGTTCAGTCCTGACCTTTTTCTTTACATCAATATTCAAAACCAATTCAACTTTGCTGTTTGTTTCAGAGGAAACTCCTTTCGACCAATCCCACAGCTTCACTGATGCATCATTGCCGCCAGAAACGAGGAACTTCCCCTTCTCACCAAATACTGAAAATGCTCTGTTAAGCAGCTGATTAGTTCAAGAAAACAAGATTTGCCTCAATACACAAGAGAGCTGCATATAATGAGATATTTAACTGATACATTGACAAAATGAAGGGACTTACACACAAGACACAGCTGCGGTATGGCCACCCATCGTGTAGTCAAGATGAATTCTTTTCGCTTGACTTTGATTACAGCTCCCATCTCCAAGTTCAGCTCCTTTTGAACTCATTTTTGAAATAGCTGCCCGAGGAGGTCCCTTCGATTTCGCAGGAGCCAGTTCATACTCAAGATCAACCACATCAACAGCACCATCCCCCCTTGCAACAGCACAAACCTTGTAGAGCCCTCCCAAAATACCTTCTTCAGAAACTGCTACTGAATGAACAAAAGCAGGGTTGAAACATTGCCCTGCACTACCGGAAGAACTGCCATTTTGCAATTCAGGTGATCCTGAAACTCAGTAATGAATATTATGTTGAATTGTTGATTGATCCGAATTGGAGAGTATTTTGAGGTGAAAAACAATACTGATACAGCTTTGTCATACATGAACAGAAACTAATATTTCTATGTAAAGCAAGGTGAACCGACTTTCCGATGGACAATATGAGGGCTCAATTTACCAATGCTTAATGGAAATGTATGAGATCAAGGAACTGCTAGGATACTCTTTTACAAAGACAAAAAGAACATGGAGCAGCCTAAGTAACGCACGCTATTCACAGGTGTTCCATGGAAAGTAAAGGAGGTACCATAATCAATAGAAAACAGTGTTCGTCCTTTGGAGAAATCCCATGCAACGAGCTTTGAGTCAAGGCCACCAGTAATTGCTACCAAATGAAAAATATTTATTATTGACAATAAAGGCATTGAAAAAAATAAGAATTAACAAAGTTTTCTAGGATTGGCTCCCTAAAAGGTTGACAAAAAAGGAGCCACAAGACTACAAGATTAAGCCAAACAAAACCCTGAAAAAAGAAAAAGAAAATGATAACACTAACCTGTCCAAGGTCTCCAAGGAATGAATTGCACGCTGCTGCAAATCTGTATGAAAATTTATCAAGGAACAACAGTCGTACATATTGCATATAGAGAGGAACTTATTGCACATTTTTAAACATAAAAATGGAATGCTACTACAAATAAAAATTATCAAAAGCATCCAGTTACACCAGATAAGGATACACTTGTGTGGGCTTCCCTTAGTCTTTTATACAGGCACTTCTGAATGGTATTGACAATCTGCAAAATAGACCATAACTTCTCAAGAACAAAATCATTGAACAAGTACAAGATTAATCATGCCTATCAGTGTGTTGCACATATCTTTCTTCTAACTTGAGGCATTTATTCTACTGTTCTCCAGTTCCCAAACCCTCTAGCAATCTACATGTGATTCAAAAAGTGTAACATAACAACCTCTTCTTGGTTTCAGAACAAAGCACAAATATATAAGCCGGTAAATTTGAATTCATAATGACAAACGATCTTACAGCAAACTTATTCTTCAGGAGCATCATTTGTGCCATTTTCGAAACAGAACATTCCAAAATAAATTCCATACAATATGCTTATATACCTTAAGCAGGAAAAACAGTGTGCCCTAGAATTTGCTTTACTAGTCTCATACAATAAACTCGTAAATTTTATATAAAATATTTGTCTAAATTTACTCGTGTCAGCACTACAATGCCTGGAGGTATGCAAACTCTTTCAACACATTCATGCAACAACCTCAAAATAGCCAACACCAAAATCTGGAGAATATGGTATTTGATATTTGTTAAAATGCAATGATCTTTGACATTTATGTTCATACACTTGCAAAATATTCTATACCTTAACATCCCCACTATCATCTGCAGCAGCGAGAAAACCTTTAGAGCTGACAGCAATCTGCATCAAAAGTGGAAGTATCAGATTCTGAATCTTTAGCTCAATTCAATGTTATCATAAAGCCTAGAATTGAATTGTAGGAGAAAGATCACAGTAGGAGGATATTTTATAGTGGTTTTGTAGAATAGTATACTACCTGATTGATTTCATCTCTATTGTAGTTATACATCTCTAATGGCTTTGATTGAGTTCCCTATAAGAAAACCACTGTAATCATGTTACTGACAAGAAACCAAGGCACAGGCGACATAATAGTAAGTTGGATCATATAACTTCAAACTAACAATAAAAATACAATTGAATTCTGAACTTACCATACGAACATCAAAGGACAATATTTCATTTCCAGCAGAGATATACACACAATCTTCATTTCCTACACAAATAATGATTTTGTAAGTGCAAAATGTCTGCACGCCCACCAAATATTCAATTAATGGATTAACATACAAAGATG
Source organism: Miscanthus lutarioriparius (assembly GCA_904845875.1). NCBI lineage: Eukaryota > Viridiplantae > Streptophyta > Magnoliopsida > Poales > Poaceae > Miscanthus > Miscanthus lutarioriparius. Next base: position 106,262,251 of record CAJGYO010000005.1, read on the forward strand.
CTTGTATTTGGATGGCATACTGACCTGGTTTAAAGCAAATTGAAGAAATTGGTTTATTTGCTGCCTCCATGGTCAAAAGTACATCTTTGGTGCGCAGATCAAACCAGCAAAGACATCCATCCTGAGGCGGTAGGATAAGACATGAGAACATGACAATTAACCCACCAAGGGCTCGAAAAACGGGGGAAGGGGGGCAAATAGTACAAATCATATGCATAAGATTAGTGCAATAGCCTCACTGCTGGTGAGGAAAATTTTGAGCTAAAGGAGCACTACAAGGATGGCATGATTGGATTTATATTTATCTTATTATTTTGTCAACAACAAGCACGAAGATTTTGTTAAACGGACGGACTGGGAGGCGGATCGACCATGCAAGAGGTCTGTGCCAGGGTGACGTTGTCGCCAATGATCTTTGTTATTGTCATGGAGGTGCTGAATGCACTGATTTGTTTGGCGGAACAATGTGATATTCTCAAGCCACTGGGCCATAGTGCCATCAAGTGCCAAGCATCTGGTGCGGATGATCTCGTGGTCCTGGTCGCTCCACTTCAATGGGATTTTTTTGGTCTTGACTTGAGAAGCATTCTGGGTACATTCGACGAGAGGGTGACCACTGACCAGGCTTCGGACCAACCTGGACAAGTGCCAGGTGACACCCATCCGGTGCTCCATGGCCGAACTTGCCTTCGGTCAGGAGATTTTCGGCTGTCAGATTGCTCCTTTCCCCTGTCACTACTTAGGTGTTCCTCTCTCGATCTACAAGCTTGAACACAACAAGGAGCAGCCGTTGGTGGACATGATTGTGGATAGAATTCTCACTTGGAAGGGCAACATGCTAAATTTAGCTGGGCGGGTTACCTTGGTGAAGGTCACACACTCTGCAATTCTAATATTCATCTCCATTGCCACCTGTTTGTCGGTATGGGCCATTGAACAGATTGATCTGTCACCCTACTGAGCTTGGTGGCCTAGGTTTCCAGGATTTCTGTCTCTTTGGGTGCGCCCTCAGATTAAGGTGGGAATGGCTTCACAGAACTAGCCCAGATCGTACTTGGGTTGATCTTCTGAGCCTGGCTTGATGGTTCCTCAATTAGGCACGTGGCAACAAGCTTTTTTCATGCGGTCCCAAAGAGATGTGACAGTACCATGTGAAAAGAGATGTGACAGTATGAATCATCGACCCTATGAATCATTCTAACTCCTGACTGCAGCTTAGGACAAGTCGCTAAAAAGGAGACCTACACAAGGAGAGCACCAACTACCCTATGATACCAGAATTTCCAGCATAGTGACCAAGTAGTTAGTAATGGATTGCCTTCTCTTCTCTGCCTACCAGTCTACTACCGCATGAAAATCTCATTTCTTCCTAGTTCCTACTGGTGCTTTCAACATAGCATGAAACATGTAATGAAACTGTGATACCGAATGGATATAATGGATAAAATCACAAAAAGGCATGGGGACATGGGGCATGGCATAACCTTATAAGATTGTTACCAGATAGTTCACTTTCAGACAATGGTCACTGGACACTCGAAAGAATCATCTATGTTACTAATCCCACACAGGATATTCCATCCAGTGCGTTGATAGAATGCAAGGAGGAGAACCCATGGTGCGGCTCGTTGTTCTGGCAACACGCTTAGCTCGATGTGCAGTCAGCGCATGGTTTGCCACCCGACCGACAAAATGTCTCAACCGAGCACCAATTAACCAGCGACCACTGCACATGAGGTGTTCGACTCGTGTCCTCAGCGAAAGACACCATGGCCTGCACTGCAACTATTGGCCGACGCCCATGGACCACGGGGCGCCCTTGTAACAACTCCCAAAGCAGGACACCGAGTCATCGTACGACGCAGTGTTTGTTCTCGGAAGAGTAGACGAGCAGTGTGATGGAAACGCCTACCTCGCCGGAGGACGCGACGACGCCCGGGCGGGCGGAGGAGGCGACGCAGCAGGTGACGGCGCCCTTCTTGTGCCCCCGCAGCCGCCGAGGCTTCGGCTCCGCTGCAGCCGCCGGGTCCGGCGCCGCTGCCACTGCCGCCGATTCAGTCTCCGACATGGCGGCGCGCTACCGGTGAAGACACGAAGCCCTTGACGAGGGAGGAGCGCAGACCGTGCGATTGGAATTCGAACGGTTTACATCCGCTCAGCCCAGTTCCAGTTTCCAAGTGGGCAATGGTCGACGTGGACGCTGCACTCAAAATACAGCAGCTCTCATAAGAAGAAATCGAATCAAATAAACTAAGGAAGGGCTGAGACAGAAGGCAAATAAACTCACCACCTATCAGCAGTCACCACTCGCCGTCGCCGCCTCGCCGGAGCCCAGAGGTCGCCGGATCCACGCGCTGTCCCGTCGGTGGAGAAGGAAGAAGAACTCGCCGCCTCGCCGGTAGGGCCGCTGGCTTCCGCGGAGGCTCGTCGCCGGCGGCCGCTGAGCGACGGCGCTGCTCCTCTCGGCGCTGGGCGGCGGCGGCGCCTTGCCTGCGCGAGCCGCGAGTGCGCGTGTGGGAGGCGGCGCGAGTGAGGAACGGGAGGGGCGACGGTGCGTTGGGTTGCCTAGCCTGCGCTCCTGGGCCTGAGCGGCTCAGCCCAGACACCAGCGGGCTTTTGAGTTGGGCAACGCTAGAACCTCAGCCTGCTGTGGAAAATTTTTATTTTCTTCATATAATAGGTTTCTTTAAAAAATTCCCATGCTAAAATTTTGCAAATGTATCTCTCCCGCCGGATCAGCTAGCGGCAGCAGCTGCGGTTGACTTTTCGGCCATTTGTTCCGGTTGAAAGCCAATTGAATTGGCTGGATTTAGTTCCAACCACCTCAACTAGCGATAATTATTGTCTGTACATTTTATTTAAAATGTTAAAATTGATTTTTTTGGGGTGAAATTGCATACGGTGAAAATGGATAAAATTAAACGTCAAGCATTTCAGAATGAATCCATATTTTAAGAGAACAGAGTTACCCATATAATTGGGATATGCTAATTTACAGGTGTCTGAAAAGTAGCCATCTCCAGGCGACACTGTACAGCCGTTGGATTCCATCTGAGAGTTTGATCATGCACAAAAAAACAAAACACGATCAACAGCTGCTACGTCGCCTGGACGGATTAAAGGAAATCAGGCACCTGGTAGATAGGAAAAGTGCATATAATTTGATAATAACTAGTATTTTCTTTCGAATTCTATGATTATGAAACTTTTTTTTCTAAAAAAAAAGAAGACTGCCCATATAATTTTCTAGTGCTTATAGTCAACGTGCTCAACGTAGTTGGTGATCAAAAAGTTGCAGGTTGATTTTAATTAACCAAACAAAGGCGAATTTCCTGCAAATTCTCTAGTATTGCGTTCGCTATTGTAGTTGTGGGCACTTCAAGAACTTTCATGCTACGCATTTAATAACGACATATTGGTGTACAGACCGAAGAATGTAAATGACTACTTGAAGATGAATGACAGTAGACGTGGAGCCATTCATTCGTGACTATAGTAATTACAATGCAAATGCGTAGGAATCCATGCTAGGTTAGTTTGTTCATATGAAAGATCAGATCAGAGATCACGCGCATCCCCAACAAACTGCGTCCAATGCAACCATATATGCAATGCTAGCATACGTACGTACGTAATTCCTGGTAAGCAAGCAAGCTAGCTATAGTAGGCTAATAGCAGCTGACGTCCTTCTGCAGCACCACCAAGTGCGTCCCCCGCGGCGCGTTCGGCATGAGCAACTTGAGCGGGCACGTTGCCTCCAGCCTGCTCCTCCGGCCGGCGTGCACGGGGCGATACCTGACCTCCCCGGCGATCCGCAGCTCCACCTCGAACACCCCCTCGGCGCGCTCCCTCGAGAGCTCCGCCGCGGCGCCGGCGCCTCCCAGCGCCGCCCCGCCGGGCGACGGCGACGCGGCCAGCACGCGGAACTCCTCCGTGCCCCGCGGCGGGACGCTCCTGCCCGGGTCCGCCAGGCGGGCGCCGTCGAAGCGCCGCCCCGCGAAGCGGAGCTCGGCGTCGAGCGGCGCGGCCAGCTCGACCCGCATCGCCCAGTTGCGGTTCCGGAGCTGGACGGTCAGGGAGAGGTTGTAGGCGACGGAGACGGAGACGGATGAGGCGGCGGTAGCGGTAGCGGTGCCGTTGCTGTTAGTGACGACGAGGTCGAGGCGGCTCAGCGAGGCGTCGGTGACGGTGGCGCGGACGGGGAGCGCGACGCCGAAGGCGGCGACCAGCACCGCGGCGGCCGCCAGCGCGACGAGGAAGGTGCACCAGTTGCAGATGACCTCGGCGGCGCAGGCGCAGCACAGGAGGCAGCAGCCGCAGCAGCAGCCGAGGCCGTCGTCGTCCATGGCCGGTCCTCCCGGCCGCGGCCGATCACGCCCGGAGAACGGATGTGCTGGGCAGACAGCTTGCAAGATTCTTCTTCACTTGCTCTTGTGGAGTTGTGGCGTGGCTACTACCCAAAACCGAATAACCGAGCTCCCAACCGATCGAGAGCTTATGGTAACAATGGAAGGAGAGGCCTCGTCACGTACACGGCTTTAACCCGAGACGGAGCTGCAGAAAAGGGAGAAAGAGATGGAGACGAACGAGCGCGCACTCGCGGAAGACGCGGCGCTCGCGTCTTCATCGAGGAACCCAGAATGGAAGAAGGTTTGCCTGGCGAATTGAAGACGCATCGGGTGAGCAGCCAAGAACGGCAAGGCGTGCCATGGAACGCAACCGCCTTTAGTCCTTTACGACGCGGGCCGGTGAATCGAGCGCGAGGAAGGGCAGGTAGCGTCGTGCTCCTGCCGGTCGTCGTGTCGGTCGGCCGCACGGCGATCGGTTACAGCGAGACGAGACGCGAGGGGCGAGGGTCATGAACCGCCTTTGCAGTCCTCAGTCGGTCAGTCCTCACTTATGGGCTGCTTTGAGACGGAGTAGTAGTAAGCGGGCCGGAGGTTCTGGCATGGCCCAGTGGTAGTGGCTGGGCTCAGGCACTGGAGACTGCACGCGTTAGCCCATCATGTGGCCGCGGCCGTGGCCCACCGGGGAACGGACTGGAAGCCGAGTAGTCGAGGTCGACGCGCTCACACGTGGTCCGTGGGACAAGGGCGCGTCCGTCCTGGTCCTGGATCGCGATGCCGATTCGTGGAGAAGAACTTGGGAACGTGTTCGGTGTACCGGCGCATCCGATCGATCGACAGGTGACAACGCCCGCGTGGACGTGGGGCCGCGCCGGCGGGCCACGTGTCGTGATGGGGCGCGATGGATGGGATGGGATGGGATCGGCCAACGGATGGGATCATGGGAGAGGCACTTGTTTGTTTCCAAACACTACTGTTTGCATGGAAGCCCCCACGTGCGGCCACCACGTGCACACGTATGGTAAGGACAAGGTACAACAGGTACAGGTACTGCTACTGCTACTAGCAAGTTCCATTCACTTGCCACTCGGCACGTTACCGTGCCACCTGCCCGCGCGTGCGTAGTACCTCGGACACACTGACGGAAGCTGTCAATTTCTGTAAGACAATCCTATGATTACCGCGCTAATGATATTCCCTGGCTGCTGATCAACTGTTGGATCTGGCGAGGACAGCGGTTAACATTTGAGGCCTGTGGATCCTATGTGAAACAAAACCATCATCCTCGCAAAAGAAAAAGAAAAATAGAAAATCCGATTGACATGATTAGTTTGTCTGGTAACGCAATCTAGCAGAACCACGGTGGCGAGCATCGACGGGTTGACCGGAGAGCAAGCAAGCAAGAGATCGAGTAGTAGGCTAGTAAGCTTAGCCAAAGCCAACCAACCTGCTGCACAATAATTTTGGTCCAGCTTGGCTACACGTGCGTTAAGCAAGAGACTAATGACACGATTTGTTCCAACACAATGATTCAGCTTCAGTAATTAGGAGCTACCTAGCTACTCCAATGATCCAACACACGTAGTAGTCGCCTGGCTCGAATCGGAGTCCACCATGGCAGGTAGCTAGCTTAATCCGCATTCACCTTCTCTCGTATATAAAAAAGCACAAATATAAATACAATATTCCCCCCCAAAATGATCACCCACTGCTCACGAAAAAGACGTTGCACGGCCGGGTTCGTTTTGGAGCATTGTGCACGTAGTACGCGTACCAAACATCAATCACAAGCAGCAGTACTGTATGTACACGCATAATTCCGCTCTAAAAATATTTCTATTTGCCTATAAAAAAATGCCTGAATAATTCAGAACCCAATCTCTGGCATCCATGATCCATCCTCCAATGGTGCGTTCACACTCGTCCTCGTCTCGTCGCATCGCTTGCATTGCAGGGCTACTGAATACTGATGCAATGCAATCCAACGCACGCACCATCAGTGAGGACTGAGGAGGAAGAGGAAGGATACAGTACAACCAAGCTCCAGCAGGGCAGCATGGCTGTGCGCATGAGTGTGCCGTGTGCGAATCATTGGCGCATCCGCTACCTCTGAAACAGAAAACAAAATAAAAATGATTATCGGAACATGGGCCCTACTAAATAACCTATTACATTATTATTTGTTTGCTAGTTAATTATTCCTCTCAAGAAGGAAAAAAAAGACGTGATTAATCCATCCTTCTCGTCTCTCCGGTGAGTGTCTTCACATACGGCCCGGATGGCACAGCTGAGCTGCTGTGAGCTATTTTTTTTTGTTAAATATATTTTTTTAAAACAGCTTTATAAATGATTTTGTTTTTTTCTCCTCTCACGAGGGAATAAAACGAAGGAGAGCTGAAAGAAAAAAAAAATAGCTTATTTTAGCTTCATCTCCGACACGTGGGTCCCACTATACACAAAAGACAGCATACCCCAGGAGAGAGAGACGGCTTGCCGCTCGCCGGGGGTAGAGAGGCGACGGGGCCTGGCCGGCTGGGGCGCGGCCGCCGGGGCGCCGTCCGTTGTCGGAGCGCGGCTACTCATGAAGCTAAAATTTAAAAAAAATAATTTTACTAGTGAAGCTGAGCCGTATCAAATGGGCCTTAATTACCTAAAAGTACATTTTCTGGCTCTCTGTTTGTCGTCAACTCGAGCTCACCAACTATATATACGTGCCGGCCGCGTCGTCACGGCGAGGACAGAGAGAGACGAGAGAGGGTGGAATAAGGCACATCGAAGACGACGAGGCGCGGAGGCATGGGCAACAGCCTGCGGTGCTGCCTGGCGTGCGTGCTGCCGTGCGGCGCGCTGGACCTGGTGCGGATCGTGCACCTCAGCGGCCGCGTCGACGAGTACGGCCGCGCCGTGTCGGCCGGGGAGGTGCTGGCGGCGCATCCAAACCACGTGCTCAGCAGGCCCTGCTCGTCGCCGCAGGGGGTGGTGCGCAGGATCCTCATCGTGTCGCCAGACTCGGTGCTGGAGCGCGGGGAGATCTACTTCCTCATCCCCGCCGCGTCCGTGCCCGACGCCAAGAAGGCCGCCGGCGCCGGAGGCGGTGCTGGCACGCCGAGCCGCCACGTGCGCAGCAAGTCCGAAGGCAGCGTCGTCGTCGCCGCCGTGACCGACTGGCAGCTGGGGCAGCTCGGCGCCGAGTCTTCGCCGGAGAAGGAGGCAGCCAAGAAGAAGCAGCAGCACAAGAGGGCGGCCGCGCAGCAGCACCGGCGGCGCATGAGCACCGGCAGCCACGCCGCGCCGTGGCAGCCGCACCTCGCCTGCATCGCGGAGGACCTCTGATTCTGAGTGACCGGCGCGCACCCGTGTAATGCTGCCATCGATCGATCGAAACTTGTCTCGGCGTGGTAAATACTCCCGTTTTCTCGTCCCCTTCCGTTGGAATTGTAAATTCGGCCGTCGCGTGTGATATTTCCTGTATCGATTTTTGAGCGTCTTTTGTAACTTTGCATCAATTCAAACCGAAACTTGTATATAAAGCTCCACATTTCTACAAATTTATACAAATGCATCGTTTTCGTCGGCGGCATTTTTTTTCGCTAGAACGAAAAGAAAAGAGGATCCACCAAGCACCGAACTCGATCATAGCACCGAACTGCGGCCTGCAGGTGCAGGGAATAATCAATAATGTTAGTTCGAGCACCCTTTGAGATTCCGCGCATTGATTTTGGACGCTAATTGGTGAAGACACGCATCATTAGCGCAAGCACAGACGGGCTGTTGCTTTCTTAATGAATCTTATACAAAGATTAGTTTACGATCTTGACCAAAATCCACATCAATCAAGGTGTTTTTCCACCAAAAAATATTGAATTTTAAAACAATCTCCTCTACCGGGTTGTTGACTTGCTGTTGAGCAGAAGACCAGATGCTGAAGCCCGTAGGATGGTTGGCATGAGCTCGGCCCGTAGACTTCATTGGGCCGGGCTGGAATCGTCTCTAGCACCGTAGCTAACATGAGATGGGCCTGCAGTACTTCGACTTTCGCTTCAAGTGGACTCGACCCACTTGGAATCGTATCGCTGCATGGCGAGTCACGGGCTCACAGTGCGCTTTGTAGTTGGAGTCCGAACTGTTCGGCCACATTCCTGATGGAGTCCCGAACTCCGAGGAACGAACCGTCGCGTCAGCACATGGGCAAGGCATCGGCCGGCTTATCAGAATCGGTATTTTTCTCTCAGAAGCCGAACAGGCCAGCAGTAACTGTTGCTTGTTCATCGGTGGTTCGTGAGAAAGTATTGGCTAGTTTATGTAAAAATTCTGACTAAAAACAGTGCTAGCGTGAGAGGGCTGACCAGCACCGGCCAGCCAGCTGCTCCAGCCGAACAGGGTCGTCGTTCCATCGATGCAGGCGTGGTGGCAGGCACGCACCCTTGTTCTCGCAAAGCAGGCGGCCAAGCGAGAGGTGGCGGCCACATTCTTCGCCAAAAAAAGTGTAATTTTTTGTTGTTCCATCACCCAGATCTACCATTTCATCCGTGCATGTGCCGCTTGACCAGAGTCAAAGCACGATATGATCGGGGCAATAAACTACCACCATCCAAAAACCGTCCTAAAATAATGCAATTTTAATTTTAACCTAAATTAAGCTTTTTATAAGTTTAACTAGGTTTATAAAAATACTATTGATATTTATACAATTATTAAATAGATTTATTGTAAAAAATCATTATTAATGATTAATGAGACAAATTATATAATTTTATATGTATTTAGTTATTATAACTAAGATTGATTAGCTTGTCAAGAAACGAGAAATTACATTCTTTTCATACCAGCACGTGTTGCCCTCCCAGTTCTTTAATAAGAAAAGCTGAAAAAACAACATCGCACAACAAAACTGCAGAGAACAAAGATCTTAACGTTATCTATCGGTTCGTCTCAGTCAACAGTAGAATTAGCACTACTACTCCTAAGCTGGAGTCACAGCTCACAAGTGCAGGTGCAGCTTGAATCTACTACCAATATCACAAACTAACCGAAGTAGCACTTACTACTCTGCTGCTGCTGCAAGTTCATTGATTCTAAATTCATTCAAAGATGAAGAAGAACTGCCACTACCAGTAGGTTAATTGCAAGAGGAATCCCATAATTTTGCAAAATGCACTATGAAATCATGGGCGATAGCCTACCTCCCTTCACCCCCGTCGGTTTCTCGTCTACAATGTAATCCGCGAGAACTGCCGTCCGAGGCTGGGCTGCCGCCGATGGCTCGTCGCCGTCGGCTTTCCGATGCGGCGTCGAATCCTAGACATCGCCAATGCCACCGACCGGGCGCGACGCGAGCGCGGCAACGCCGGCGGCGGCGGTTCACGAGGTGCGGAGGAGACCCTGCCGAAGCCGGACGGGAGCCCCTGGCGCGAGCGCATCCACGCCAGGTGCCGCCGCTTCTGCGGCTGCACCGCGTCGACCTCGCCGCGCGATGTCGAGCCGGCGTCGACGCCTGAGCTGCCGCTGCCGCCGCAGGCGCGCTTCCTTTTGGCGCCAGGCGAAGGGAGGAGGGTCGCGACGGTGCCCGCGCATCCACAGCTGCAGCCGCTCCCCTCCTGCCGGTGGCGAGCACCGGGTGCCGGACGCCCGTCGACGTCCATGTCCTCCTCCGTGGCGGCGGCCCGGGCGGAGTCCAGGCTGAGGACCCTGACGAACATGTCGAGGTCGCCGCCTGGGCCCGCCAGGAGCTCGAGCTGCTCGACGGCCTCCGCGAGGCGGTCCACCTCGGCGCTGCAGACGAAGAGCGCCTTGAAGCCCGCGAGGAAGCGGCGGGCGGAGCTGGCGACGGCCGTGGCGCGGGCCGCGTCGTCGAGCACCTCCTGCCCCCGCAGCGCCTCGGATCGGAGCACCTGCAGCCAGGCCGAGAACGACTCGTCCCGCACGGCCGCCCCCGCGCCGCCCTCGGCGGCGTCCACCACCGCGCGGACCTTGGACACGAGCTGGCGCAGGCGGCGCTGGCGCTGGTCCACCCGCGAGTGCGCCGACCAGTTAGACTTGATGTAGCGGATGAACTCCCCCAACAGCGCCGATTCGAGGATCTCCATTTTCAAATCGAGCTGAAGTGGCTGTAGCGCCAATGAGGAGGCGGCGGTAGTGTGGGAGGACTGGGAGAGGTGGGAAGAGGCGGCGGTGGTGGGAGAGGTGGAACTGGGAAGGGGGCAAGGGGCGCAAATGTGGGAGAAGGATGTGAGCCGGCTAGGTGTGGACTGGTTCAATGTAGGCATGTAGCTGTAGTACACCTATGCCATAGCCCTGTCAGATGAGGAGACGGGGAGAGAGAAGTACCTCCGTCTCATTCAGAGCGCGAGCGGCCAGATCACCATCCCCGCACCTGGTACTGCCGTCGCCTACCTCTACGGCACCATCTGCGCCCGGTGACGGAGGCCGCCGGCGCCGGAGGAATGCCCCGATCTGCTCCGACCCGAAGGTGACCACAACGCTCGTCATCAGTGTCTGGAGTCTGGACAGCATCGCCATGACCCAGCACAAGGTAATCCCTTTGTTGCACTCTGATCACCAATCACATGCTCATTATGGTTGGTACGATTCTCACCCCCATCATCTTAACGCGTGTTCGGAAGCTGATTTTCTGTTCGGTTTTCTGGTATGGTCGCTGGATCGTGAAAAAGTATCGGGGCTGTTCGGCTGGCTGGGCAGACCCCTCACGAATCACTGTTCACGTGAACAGTGATGTCAGTCAGTATTTTTCTCTTACAACAATCAGCTGGAACAGTATTTTTGTTTATTTTTCAGTCCTGCCGAACAGGCTCATTGCTGATTGGTTTGTGTGAGAGAAAAATACTGTTTCGGTTGAAAATTTACGATCGTTTGCGACAAGTCACAGCCAAACGAAACAGGCTGCAGTTGGATGCAACAAACACATGCTCATTGACAGTAGTCCAGGGCCTGCTGACAACCTTCGTTGTTTCACCCTGTCGCATTAAGCTATTTTCAAGTTGGCTAGCATAAGTGATTTTGAATCTGATTCCGTCCTCCGTGGTTTTCATATTTCACTTAAATATTCAGTCTGTTCGTTTATTGGTTTCAGCCAGGTCAAATCAGCTAGTTAATAGTGTTTTTCTCTAAAAAAACAGTACCAGCCAGTACCAACTAGCGAACATGCCCATTAATTGTTGGAGTCTGCTAGATTAGATTGATCTCCACCAATTAGCTCGGGTTCTTGATCCGTGTCCTGATCGAAGGCGTCCAACTACTTCATGGTTGGTGGGCCCCGTCGCACAGCGCCATAAAAAGAGAGGTGGGGGTCAGGGCATAAGGCACGAGAATCACCTGAGCCGCCAGACACCCCACCTACTGTCCCTAAACCCTAAGCCGATCTAGTGAGGGGACATTGTCAGCGACGGAAAGACCGCCACCGGCCACCGCCGCCACTGCGTCCGCGACTTCATCGCCGGACCTCACCGCGCCACCGACAAGCACCCCATGTGAAAGTGCAATTAAGCCTTATTTGTGGGTTTTGGTGATAATGATCACGCAATTAGAGAACCAATGAGATTTAACGAGATGACAGGGAATTTATATTCGAGGATGCTACACGAAATGGAGGAGCCTCCAATTACAAATACAGATGGCTTCAAACTCAAAAGAGGTTTAAGATTATTTTATATCTTGAATTTGAGTATAGGAAAAGCCGTACTATAAAGGGGGACACAATGCTTAAGCTAATATGTGCTACCAAGTGCTCAAACAACCATAAGCATCATCAGATTCACAGCCAAGACAATACCCACTTTACTATTACCCTTGATGTCTTGCGTGGTGCAGTACCGTCGCACTTGAAGAGAGGCACTGACGTACTTGAATCGCGGCACAAGGAAATTAGCGGCCACGCTAACTTTCCCAGAAGGCTCGAGACGTGTTAAACGGTCTCGCCCGACCCCTTGGGTGCGGGATCCGTCTCGCTCGACCCCAAGGTTGCGGGATCCGTCTCGCCCGACTCGTGGAGCGGGCTCCGTCTCGCCTGACCCTAAGGTCACGGGCTCCGTCTCGTCCGACCCCTTAGTGCAGGCTCCGTCTTGCCCGACCCCAAGGTCGCAGGATCCGTCTCGCCCGACCCCAAGGTCGCGGGATCCATCTCGCTCGACCTCGAGGCCGCGGGCTTCGTCTCGCTCGACTCCTTGGGTGCGGTGACCGTTATGGGCTAGGGTATATATATACCTTTCCCTTTCCTCCCTTACGGCTATCTGTGATTTAAGTGACCGTTGGGGGCTGGAGGGGTATATATATACCTTTTCCCTTCCTTTCTATTAACACATGCCTCTTCTTCCTCACTTGAGCACGTTCAAAGCAAAGCAGGAGCTCTCTCTCTCTTCCTCCATTGTTGACCTCAAGCCCTTAAGCAAATCTGTTGATTTCTCCATTAATCCTTGAGGAAAAAGGGTCCTAAACTCGATTAGAGAGCAGCTCCATTGATTTCCCAACTCTAAAGAGCACTTGGTTCACATTTTGGTCAGCGGTTGTATTTGTTACTCTTGGAGCTTTGCTCCTAGCCGGCTAGAGCGTCGCTCATGGAGCTTGCCAACTTGTGTGGTAGCCCCAGGAGGTTTGTAACTATCTCTTGAAGCTAGTAAACTCACCCCTCATCTCAAGAGTTAAGTCTCTTGACTTGGGAATGAGGAAGGGCTGAAAAGCTCTAAGCCTTAGTGGCTAACCTCAACAACGTGGAGGTAGGCAAGCCTGGGTGGCGAGCTAAACCACGGGATAAATCATTGTGTCACTTGTGCTTGATTTACATTACTTGCATGACATATTGTGGTTGAGGTAATTTCTAGGATTTTAAGTCGATCTACTTGTGTGTGGTGTTTCTACCACTTCTAGCTCTTGATCTGTGATTGTCATACCTACAGTAAGCTAGAAAATTTCTCCGATCTAAGTTTTCGTTCATGGACTTTGAATTGTGACTCAAAGTTGTCTACAGGTGCGGCAGTGCCGCTGTTCAAGTCCGGTAGTGCCGCCCTCTAGAGCGACAGTGCCGTAGAGTGAATTTAATAAAAGTTTGAGTATTTATTTTGACAGGCCTATTCACCCCCTCTAGGTCAACCAGAGATCCTATAGGTGGTATCAGAGCCAGATTACCTCGTGTGCACTTCACCGCGTGAGGTATGGAGCCCGAAGGAGGATCCGGTGTTGTGAAGCCCATCAACGTCGATTCGAAGGACGTTGGGCTGCATGACACCGACAACAGGAAGCTTAGCGCCTCTACAACGAGCAATTCCATGCTCCCGTAGCTAGAGGCAGCCGATGCCGAAAAAGCTCAAAATGAAGAAGAAGGGCAGCTAGAAAAGAGAAAAGAGAAGCAAGAGAGAAGAAGAGGAAGGAGCAGCAGCAGTTAGAAGAGAAGAAAACAAAAAGAAAGAAGACTCAAGAGAGAAGCTAGAAGAAAAAGAAAAAAAGCAAGAAAGAAGAAGGAACAAGAAGCAAAAGCCTCCAATGCATCTTCAAATGAGCTATCTAGCAGCTTCAAAGATGGTGATGATGATGAGTCCTATCAAGTGCATAGCAAGAAGGACAAGAAAGAAAAGGGCAATAAGAATGACGACAACAAATATGCCGTCATATCCTTTAACTATTCTTCTATGTCTATGACTAACCATGATCGTAAGTCTTTCATCAATGTGCCCGCGGGCAAGTTATCTCATTTCGATGGGACTAACTTTGCCAAGTGGAAGCACTTGATGAGAGCCTATCTTATAGGTCTTCATCCCAGCATTTGGGAGGTTGTTTGCAATGGATTTGAGCCACAGGTTGATCCCAAGAATCTAACCATGGAAGAAATGAGAATCATCCACCTTAACGGTCAAGCTACTAGTGTGCTACTTAGTGCCTTGGATGGTGATGAGTATAATAGAGTGATTTGTGTGGATGTTGCCAAGCAAATTTGGGATACTTTGCATCTTGCACATGAAAGGGGTTGACAAAGTGAGAAATGCAAGAATTGATTTATTGATGTCCAAGCTCAACCGATTTGTTATCTTGGATGGAGAAGAGCCACAAAAGATGTTTGATAGATTGATGACAATGGTGGATAAGATTAGAGACTATGGTTGTGATGAGCTAGATGATCATAAAGTTGTCAAGATTATGTTGGAAGCTTATTCACCTAGAAATAAGACCGTAGTCACTCTAATTAGAGACAAGAAGAAGTTTGAGTACTTCACACCAAATGATGTACTTGGGAGGATCTTGACCTTTGACATGCAAAGAGAAAAAGCAAATGAGAGGAAGAAACTTAGAGAATTGCAAGCAAAGGTAGAGGACATCAAGATCAAAGATGTAGCTCTCATGGCCAACAAATCAAGCAAGCAAGGCTCTACAAGCAAGTCCAAGATCAACCAACAAGCTTCAACTAGCAAGCCCAAAGCAAGCAAGCAAGTTCAAGAAAGAGTATAGACCACATCATCTTCAAGTGAAAGTGAAAATGATAATGATCAATATGAGAAAGTTGATGATGTTGCTCTCTTTATGAAGAGGTATTACAAGGGGCTAAAGAAGCAAGGCTACAAGGTAGTGAAGAGAAGCTTCCCAAACAAGAAAAAGAGGACATGCTACAATTATGGAAGCACTGATCACTTTATTGCCAAGTGTCCACAAGTGTCCATATAAGATCAAGGACAACAAATATAAGAAGGACAAGAAAGAGGAGAAGGCCGACCATAGAAAGAACAAGAAGTACATAAAGTACATGGGAGAGGCTCACATTGGGTATGAATGGGACTCAACTAAAGAAAGCACAAGTGAAGAGGATGAGAAGGTTGCAACTATTGCTATTCACAAGTCATCCCCTACACTAAGGCTCTTCAATGACATGTCCGATGATGACTACTACTTTCCTCATATTTGTCTCATGACAAAGGGTGAGAAGGTAAAATCCAAATCGAATGTCAAATCTCCTCCACCTCCTAGTGATATCTCTAGTAGTGATATTAGTGATAGCTCTAGTGACGATGAATCTAGTGATGAAGAAATAAACATGATAACTAAAAATTTGGGTGGAAAGATCAAATTATTCACCACTAAGCTAATGGAGGATCTAGAAAGTGTCTAAACCGAGCTAGAATCTAGAGAAAAGACACTTATCCAACAAGAGGATTTATACATTGCTAGCAAAGAAGCTCTTGCATTAGAGAGAAGTGAGATGGAATCCTTGCGCAAGGCTTTAGCCAAAGAGCAAGAGGACCATGCTATCACAAAGAAAGCAAATAAAGCTCTCAAGAAAAAGTATTGTGATTTAGATAAAAAGCACAAAGAACTTGAGATGCAATATAGCATTCTTTGGGATAGCAACTCACATCTCAATAAGGCTACTCCCTCCACGAGTCAAGGTTGTGAAAAATGTTGTAATCTTGATTTGAATGCCTATTCCACTAACCTTGCAAACATGGAAGCTATGAGAAAAGAGATTGCTAGGCTCAATGAAGTCATTGGAAAAGGGTGGATAAGTGTGACTCAATCCAATGACAAGAAGATTGATGAATCAAAAGGAAAACAGTTCAAGCAAGAAAGACATCCATCAATCAAGCATGGGCTTAGACACACAAAAGGAGCCAAGACAAATGAACAAAGGATAGTGAATGGCTATGAGTGTGTGCAGTTTGAGAGGAAGGGAAAAATTGGTATAGATCAACCTACACAGACCGCGATAGTGCCACAGTAAAGGGCGGCAGTGCCGCGCCCCGCAAAAATGGGAAGGCTACCAATTCTGTTCCTGATCAAATTAAGCCCAAGAAGAAAGTGTAACAGGAGAAACAGGTTTTTTAGAAGCCTAAGGAACCAGTGTGGGCCACCAAGAATAAGTATGCCTATCAACCAAAGACTTATGCACCTCGATAAATCTTGACATCATGCTTTGTTTTGAGGAACAACAACAGTGGGAAATTGGTTGCTACATATGTTGAAAAGAAAATCAACATATATAGGAATACTTCTATTTGGGTTCCTAAGATTCTTGTAACTAACATGCAAGGCCCCAAGTCAAATTAGGGACCTAAATCTAGCAACTAAACTTATTTTGTAGGCATACTCCTTCGGTGGATCAAGTTTGGTGCTTGATAGTGGATGTACAAATCATATGACCAGAGAAAGGAGTATGTTCTCATCATATTCCCCGATAACGCACTCAAATGAAAATATTGTCTTTAGAGACAATTCAAAGGGGGATGTGGTTGGTCTCGGTAAAGTTGCTATAACCCTTGAGCATTCAATTACAAATGTATTACATGTTGATTCGTTGAGTTACAATTTATTGTCCGTTTCTCAATTGTGTGAGATGGGCTATAATTGTCTCTTTTTGGATAAGGGTGTGGAAGCCTTTAGAATGGAGGATTCCTCTATTGTCTTTACGGATCAATTAAAGAACAAGCTTTACTTAGTTGATTTTAACAAAAGTAAAGCTAAGCTTGAGACTTGTTTTGTGGCAAAATCTAGCATGGGTTGGCTTTGGTATCGCCGACTAGCCCATGTTGGGATGAGGAACTTGGCCAAACTTCTAAATGATGAACACATTCTTGGACTAACAAATGTTCAATTTAAGAAAGATAGGATTTGTAACGCTTGTCAAGCCAAAAAGCAAGTTGGAGCACCTCACCCACCAAAGAGCATCATGACCACCAATCAACCATTGGAGCTAATACATATGGATCTCTTTGGACCAGTCGTCTACCTAAATATCAGGGGTAACAAATATGGTCTTGTTATTGTTGATGACTATTCTCGTTTCACTTGGGTATTTTTCTGGCATGACAAGTGCCAAGTTCAAGAGAAGGTGAAGATATTTGTTAGAAGAGCTCAAAAGGAGTTTGGTCTTCCCATCAAGAAAGTGAGAAGCGACAATGGGACCGAATTCAAGAATACTCTTATTGAGGAGTTTCTTGATGAAGAGGGCATCAAGCATGAGTTTTCAACTCCATACACCCCTCAACAAAATAGTGTAGTAGAGAGGAAGAACCGTATACTCATTGACATGGTAAGAACAATGCTAGATGAGTACAAGTCATCGGACAACTTTTGGTGTGAGGCCATCAACACCGCTTGCCATGCCATCAACCGCTTCTACCTACACAAGAAGTTGAAGAAAACTTCATATGGGCTTCTAACCGGTAACAAGCCTAAGGTGTCTTACTTTAGAGTGTTTGGGTACAAGTGTTTTATACTTAACAAGAAACCAAAAATCTCTAAGTTTGCACCTAAAGTTGATGAAGGTTTTCTTCTTGGTTATGGATCAAATGAGCATGCCTACGGTGTCTTCAACAAAACCTCCAGGAGAGTTGAGGTTGCGGTAGATGTGACATTTGATGAATCTAATGGCTCTCAAGTGGAGCAAGTTGATTCAAGTGTTGTAGGAAAGGAGGATTCACCATGTGAAGTAATCAAGCAATTAGCTATTGGTGATATTAAAACACAAGAAGATGAAGTCACTGAAGTGGTGGTTCCTCAAGTTGCTGCTGCACCAATTTCCACTAACGTACCTGATGCTACACCACAGCAAACAACTGCTGCAACTCCAGAGCGCGGCAGTGCCGCACCTACACAATCAACAGTAGCCGATTTGACTCCAGCTCGTGGATAAAACCAACAACCCATATTTGAGTAAGATGATGATGAAGATCCAAAAGATGAACAAGAGGCCATTGAGCATCCAAGACTAAGGCAAACAATACAACAGGATCATCCTGTTGATAACATCCTTAGGAGTCTTCGAAAAGGGGTAACAACTCGTTCATATTTAGCAAACTTTTGTTAATATTACTCGTTTATTTCCTCTTTGGAGCCTCTTAAGGTAGAACAAGCACTTGAAGACCTGGATTGGGTGATGGCCATGCAAGAAGAGCTCAATAACTTCGAAATAAACCAAGTGTGGACTTTGGTGGAATGACCCAATACCAATGCCATTGGTACCAAGTGGGTCTTCCACAATAAGCAAGATGAGAATGGAGTGGTGACAAGGAACAAGGTAAGGTTGGTTGCTCAAGGTTTCACTCAAGTAGAGGGCTTGGACTTTGAAGAAACATATGCACCGGTGGCAAGACTTGAAGCAATTCGAATGCTTCTAGCCTATGCTGCTCATCACAACTTCAAGCTATATCAAATGGGTGTGAAGAGTGTATTTCTCAACGGCCCTATTTAAGAACTTGTCTATGTTGAGTAACCACCGGGCTTTGAAGATCATAAGTTTCCCAACCACGTCTACAAACTCCAAAGAGTATGCTATGAATGCCTTAAGGAATTCTTGCTTAAATAAGGCTTTGAAATAGACAAAGCCGACCCTACCCTTTTCACTCATAAAGTTGGTTAAGATATATTTGTGTGCCAAATATATGTCGATGACATAATATTTGGTAGTACTAATCATACTTTTTGTGAGGAATTTAGTAGTGTCGGGAACCTAATACCGGGGTACCCAAGGACATGGAACCAATAACCATTGAACGTTAAAAACTCCCGAACGGACAAAGAACACCGCTGCGCTTCTTGCCTGAACGATGGGAGTTTTGGTTCCGCCTCACCCGATGCCCGTCAGCCAGCTTCGCCTCACCCGATGGCTAGGGGACGGCTCCACCACGCCTGAGGGCTAAGGGCTAAGGGCTAGACTCTGCCTCGCCCAAGGCCCATCGGCCAGCTCCGCCTCCCTCGACGACTAGGGGACGGCTCCACCTTGCCCGAGGGTTGAGGGCTAGACTCCGCCTCACCCGAGGCCTGTCGGCCAGCTCTGCCTCCCTCGATGGCTGGGCAGACCGCCATCCAATCTCTCCACTCCATCGTCCTCGACCACAAGAAGTGTGGGCGCCAACTCGGCATCTCCCTTGGACCCCAGCAGTCCAGGGAGAACCAGCGTCGCCTCACCCTTTCCAACGACAATGACATGGCATGACCTTCCGAAGAGGGGCACCTCTCTCCGGAGCACCATGTGCGGAGCGCCCCGACAGCGCTTCTGTTCGGTCTCCGCAACGTCGTGGCAACCGCTTACCACTTCGTGGCACTACGCATGGTTCAACCGCCCATGGACAGTGAGTTCATGGGGGTAATTGAACACGACACAGAGTCCATCCACAAGCTCCTCACCGAGGAGCCAGAGTCATCCTCTAGCTCTAACTCCAGCAGGGGGAGCCATCACCCTTCCCGGGAATGCTTCATGGCAGAAACCTTCGAGGGGCACGTCGAAAGCGTCTCCGAGGGGGAGACCACCCCGACAGCCAACCCTGACGCCAGGACCGAAGGGGAGGCGGTGGCCCCATCCCATGTAAAGATGGAGCAGCTGAGAGCATGAAAGCTAGAGATCGATGACGCCAGACAACAGCTTGTTCGGGAGTACCAAAAGGTCGATGAGGAAATCAAGCATCGCGGAGATGGTGGGCACGCACGCGCCACCGCCCGTAATGTACACCAGAGGATCCTCACCGATGACGGGATCCTCCCTCACTTTGCTCGGGCAAGTCAGAACATCACCGCTACGACGGCCTTATTTCACGGCGTTCTAGAGGCTGCGACGACCGAGGATCGCCGGGCGTGTCGGGAAATTCGCACATTGCTCGAGCGTGTGGCGCCGCAGCAGGCGGAAAGCTCATTGTCTCGGCGATGCGAGCCCGACACTAGCCAGCGTACGCCCTCGATGCGCCTCTCCAAGGATGCATTGGTTCACTAGACACCGCCAGATGGCAGGCAGCACACCCCTGTTCCAGTGCATCAACGTCTCGGCCACAACCGCGACGCACGCAGCACCATCGATGCCCGCAGACGTGCCTACAACGACTCAAGAGAAGGAGCCAAACGCGGCTACCACCCTCGGCGTGGCGGACGCTACGACAGTGGCGAGGACCGGAGCTCGAGCCCCGGCCTGCCGGGCCCTCAGGCCTTCGGCCGGCACATCCTCAACGCTGCTTTCCCGCCAAGATACCGACCGCCTACCAACATCCCTAAATATTCTAGAGAAACGAACCCCAGGCTTTGACTCGAAGACTATCGGCTTGCCTATCAAGCCGGTGGTGCGAATGGTGACGATTTCATTATTCGTAATTTCCCACTATTCTTGGCCAATTCGGCACGAGCATGGTTGGTGCACCTACCGCCCAACACCATTCAGAGTTGGGCGGACTTAAGGGAGATCTTTGTGGGAAACTTCCAGGGCACGTACAAGCGCCCCGGGAACCCATGGGACCTCAAACCCTCCGTGGGTACATCCGGTGCTTCTCTCGGCAGTGCAACGAGCTCCCTAACGTCGCCGATGCCGACGTGATAGGAGCCTTCCTATCCGGGACCACCTGCTAGTCTTTGGTCCATAAACTGGGACGCAAGGGCCCACGGACCACCAAGGAACTCCTGAACATCGCCACCAGCCATGCCTCAGGAGAGGAGGCAGTCGGAGCGATCTTCGACCGTTTTGATGGCAAGGCAAGGCGGGACGAGGGCGCCGGCGAAGGCGTCTCCAATCGTTCCGCCAAAAGAAAGAATAAGAAGCAACGGTGCGACAACTCGCTCGTGGCCGCTACTGACCACAAGGGGGGCCAGAAGCCCACGGAGGGCACTCCGAACCACTTCGAAAAAATGCTCGAAGGGCCGTGCCCAAACCATGCTTTTCCGACCAAGCATCTGTACAAGGATTGTGGCCTCATGCGTAAATACTTGTCGGAGGCCTCAACAAAGGGGAGCAGGGGAAGGAGCCTGCCCCCACCACTGATGACACCGAGGAGAAGGACGATGCCTTCCCGACGCCGAATGGTGCCCTCATGATCTTCGGAGGATCAACGGCCTATGACTCCAAACGCTGTCAGAAGGTCACGCGCCACGAGGTCTACACAGCTAGACCGGCCACGCCTGCCTTCCTCCGGTGGTCTGAATCCGCCATAACCTTCGACCGGGCCGACCATTCGGATGCCGTCCCACACCCGGCAAGGTACCCGCTTGTGATCGTCCCGATCGTTGGCCCAAAACGGCTCATGAAAGTACTGATGGATGGAGGCAACAACCTCAACATCATGTACGCAAAGATGCTCAACGAGATGGGCGTCGACCAGACGAACCTCTGCTCGATCCGAGCGCCTTTCCATGGTGTCGTGCCTGGCAAACAGGCCGTACCGCTAGGGTAGATCGGTCTGACCGTCACTTTTGGGGATCAGTCCAACTACAGGACTGAGACCCTCACCTTTGACGTGGTAGGATTCCTAGGAACCTTCCACGCCATCCTGGGCCGACCATGTTACGTGAAGTTCATGGCCGTCCCCAACTATACATACCTCAAGCTGAAGATGCCGGGCCCTCGCGGGGTCATCACCGTCGGCACCTCCTTCCAATGCGCTTACGAGTGCGAAGTCGAATGCTACGTCCATGCCGCCACGGTCGTCGCCTCCAGGGAACTCGCCGCCCTCAGGGAGGAGGCTGCCGAAAAAATGCCCGACGCAAAGAAATCAATCGGGTCATTCGAATCAGCAGAGGGCTCCAAGGAGGTCCTCGTAGACCCCAGCAACTCCGAGGAAAAAACGGTACGCATTGGTACCGCGCTCTCCTCCGAATAGGAAAGCGCGCTCGTCAACTTCCTTCGCGACAACAAAGACATCTTTGCGTGGAAACCCTCGGATATGCCGGGCATCCCGAGGGAGATCGCTGAGCATACTTTAAAAATCCACCCGGGCTCCAAGCCGGTAAAACAACGCCTGCGCCGCTTCGACGAGGAAAAGCGCAGGGCCATCGGTGAAGAAATAAAAAATTTGCTGGCCGTCGGATTCATTAGGGAAGTACACCACCCAGAGTGGTTAGCAAATCCCGTTCTTGTACGAAAGAAGAGTGGGAAATGGAGGATGTGTGTCAACTACACAGGTCTCAACAAGGCATGCCCAAAGGACCCATTTTCTTTGCCACGCATAGACCAAATAGTCGATTCTACCTCAGGGTGCGAAACCCTCTGCTTCCTTGACGCCTACTCCGGCTACCACCAAATCACGATGAGAGAGTCTGACTAGTTCATGACGTCTTTTATCACCCCCTTTGGATCGTTCTGCTGCATCTGAATGCCGTTCGGTCTGAAGAACGCCGGGGCAACTTACCAGCTCTGTATGCTCAACTGCTTCGGGGACCTCATCGGGGGGACCGTTGAGGCCTACGTCGACGACATCGTAGTTAAGTCCAAATGGGCTGACCACCTTGTTGCCGATCTTAAAAAAACCTTTGCTAAACTCCGGGCAAATGACATCAAACTCAATCCCGAGAAATGCATTTTTGGGGTTCCGAGGGGCATGCTGCTCGGCTTCATTGTCTCCGAGCGCGGCATCGAAGCCAACCTAGAGAAAATTTTAGCCATCATGAAGATGGGCCTGATCCAGAACATAAAGGGGGTTCAGCGGATCACAGGGTGCCTCATCGGCCTCAGCCGATTCATCTCGCGCCTCGGCGAACGAGGACTTCCCCTTTTTCAACTCCTGAAGAAAGCCGACCGCTTCGAGTGAACAGTCGAGGCCCAGGAGGCACTCGACATGGTCAAGCTGCTTCTAACAAAGCCCCTAGTTCTAGTCCCTCCCAGCGACGGAGAACCCCTCCTACTATACATAGCGGCCACCACGCAAGTGGTCAGTGCCGCCCTGGTAGTAGAGCAGGAAGAGGAGGGGCACGCCTTTAAAGTACAGCGCCTAGTGTACTTCATCAGTGAGGTACTGTCTGACTCCAAAACCCGCTACTCCCAAATCCAGAAACTCCTATACACCGTACTCATCACCAAGAGGAAATTGCGCCACTACTTCGAGTCACACATCATGACAGTCGTAACGTCGTTCCCCCTTGGCGAGGTCATCCATAGCCAGGACGCCACAGGGAGAACCGCAAAATGGGCACTCAAGCTAATGGATCAAGGCATCGCGTATGCACCCCGAATGACAATCAAGTCCCAGGTGTTGGCTGACTTCATCGCAGAGTGGACCGAGGTCCAGACGCCACCGGCGGTCGTCGGTCAAGAGTATTGGACAATGTACTTCGACGGATCGCTGATGAAAAAGGGGGCTAGTGCAGGGCTGGTCTTCGTATCGCCCCTCGAGGTCCGCATGAGGTACATGGTTCGTCTCCATTTTCCCTCGTCAAATAATGTGGCCGAATATGAAGCACACATCAACGGCCTACGAATCACCATCGAGTTGGGCATCCGACGCCTCGACATCAGGGGCGACTCCCAGCTGGTCATCAACCATGTCATGAAGGAGTCAAGCTGCCACGATGCCAGGATGGCTGCGTACTGCCAAGAGGTCCGATGGCTGGAAGAGAAGTTTGATGGTCTCGAGCTCAGCCACATCCCTAGGCGCCTCAACGAGGCGGTCAACGCACTTGCAAAAGCCGCGTCTAGCCGAGAGCCGGTGCCAATGGGTGTGTTCGCCAGTGATCAACATAAACCCTCAGTGCGCTACGAAAGGACAGAACCAGCCAACGATGGCCCGTCTGATCCGGCCCCGAGGGCTGATCTACCGATGGCTCTTCCCGACCCGAGGTCATGGAGCTTGAAGTGGATCCAACAACAGAGCCCGACCCTCTAGATGACTGGAGAACGCTCTACATCGACTACCTCCTCCACGACGCACTACCAGCAGACAAGACGGAAGCTCGACGGCTCGCACGTCGCGCCAAGTCCTTCGTTCTTGTAGAGGGCAAACTCTACAAACGAAGCCACACCGGGATCCTACAGATCTTTATCCCCGATGAACAGGGAAGACTTCTGCTAAATGACATCCATGGTGGGGTCTGCGATCACCATGCCGCACCGAGGACCTTGGTTGGAAACGCATTCCGGCAGGGCTTTTATTGGCCCACTGTAGTAGCCGATGCCGAGCAAATCGTACGCACCTACGAAGGGTGTCAATACTACGCTCGACAAACTCACCTCCTGGCCTAGGCACTCTAGATGATCCCCATCACATGGCCCTTTACGGTCTGGGGGCTCGACCTGGTTGGGCCATTCAAAAAGGCGCCCGAGGGCTTCACCCACCTACTTGTCACCATAGACAAGTTTACAAAATGGATCGAAGCTCGACCGATCTCCACAATCAAATCCGAGTAAGCTGTGCTGTTCTTCCTCGACATCATCCATTGTTTTGGAGTACCAAACTCCATCATCACAGACAACGGCACACAATTTACCGGCAGGAAATTCATTTGATTATGCGATGAACAACACATCCGGATCGATTGGGCGTCCGTCGCGCACCCCCGAACGAATGGGTAGGTCGAGCGCGCAAATGGCATGCTACTACAGGGCCTCAAGCCTAGGATCTTCAACCGGTTGAACAAGTTCGGCGCACGCTGGGTCACCGAGCTCCCCACAGTACTTTGGAGCCTAAGAACAACTCCTGGCCGGGCCACCGGCTACATGCCTTTCTTCATGGTCTACGGTGCCGAGGCCACCCTCCCGATGGATCTCGACTATGTAGCGCCAAGAGTCAGAGCCTACGATGAACAGGGAGCCGAGGCATCCCACCAAGACACCATGGACCAACTAGACGAAGCCCGCGACGTCGCCCTCCTCCGTTCGGCCAAGTACCAGCAGGCGCTATAGCGGTACCACAGCCGACGGGTATGGGACCAAGCCTTCAACATCGGGGACCTCATTCTCCACCTTGTACAGAGCAACAAGGACCGCCACAAGCTCTCCCCACCCTGGGAAGGGCCGTACGTCATCGCGGAAGTACTCCGTCCAGGTGCCTACACGTTGAAAACCATCGACGGAAAGGTCTTCACCAACGCCTAGAACATCGAACAACTACGTGGTTTTTACCCTTAAATATACACATACTCTTCCTTATCAGTTTTTGTCATTACGAAACCCCGATCCTTAGTGACATCCGACCCCTACAAATTGCGAGGGGTCAGAGCTCACTCGGGGGCTGATATGAATGATACAAGTACGCTTGCAAAAAACTTCCTGTGTTATATTTGCAAACATTCTCTGAGTTCTCCGGTCTTCTCATAAACAAGTCCTAAGGACTAAGATTTCGGGGACAAATTCTGAGTATAACTGGTAGGACTGCGGGAGACCCACGCCCCAGCGGCTACAACCTCTTTGCTCACCAGCGTGATCAGAATTAATTCACCCGCACTCCTAGTTTCTTATGATTTGAACCATGGGAAAGGACGGAGGGCACCAAAACCTCTTCTACAAAAAGAGGAAGCTAAAAAACTGTTTTCCGTAACAAAAGATGAAAATTTGTTCATTCTTCGCACAAATTCACCACTTACAGAGTGATTTCATCACGAAAAGGACTAATGTACTCATAAATTGAGACAACTATTTACTCGGGGGCTTCCCCACGAAACTTACTCAATTACAGTCCCTGCCTAGTTTTATTACAAGTACTACTGCGGTCGTCGCACCAAGCTCTCCATCGGCAAACGTCCTGGCACGTACACGGGCCAGTTCGTCTACTGCGGCCACCGCACCAAGACTCTCCATTGGCAACGCCCTGGCATGTACACGGGCCAGTTCATCTACTACGGCCGCCGCACCACGCTCTCCATCGGCGCCGTCATCTGCAACGTCTAGCACCACGCCGGCGACTATGGTGCCCCTCCGCTGAGGCATCCGGGGATTACACCATCGTCATCAGTCACAACCCCGACAACGGCGTCTGGACGGGGGCCGCCTGCCGCCGAAGGAAGGGTGCCACGAACGACGACAAGGCCAACGATGCTCGACACCTTCCGGTGCCCCTCCTCCTTCGACGGCGGTGACCCGCACCATCTCATATTTGTTAGATGATCTCCAGCTCGACATCACTCTCCGGATTCACGAATGGATCAGTGAGTTCCTTTCTCTCTATCATTACCCTTCCTCACTCAGGAACCATCGCGACGCATGAACACATTTGGTGGAAAGTAAGAAGAAGAAGAGGTAGCGGCTCAGAGGTAGGCTAAAGAGGTGGGACGAGAGCTCCCCTCCCCTTCCTATTTAAAGAGGGGGCGCTGCAGCTAAGGAAAGGCGAAAGGTTGGGACGAAAAAACTCTCTCCCTTCCCCTACTTAATGCAGATATGAAATCAACGCTGACAGAAAGCCGAGGGGACGCGCCTGGACTGACGGGATGTGCTCCAGTCAAACAAGACGTTGCCTAGGCATGGCCCACCACTACCGCACGCCGGACGCGGCAATCAAAGCATGCACATGCAGGCGACCCTCCGTTCGCCTAGGAAGGACCACGGAATGATCCCACGACAGGACCTCTGAAAAGGGGAGCCCAATGGGCCTCCTACGCCAACCGTATGGCCCAGGAAAGACAACGAACGAACGGCCACTAGGAGATAAGCACCTCTGGTTTCTCACTTTATGCGTTAAATTCATTACCGAGCTCCCAACCCCAGCAGCAGCAGGGACACAGACATCCCTCGGGGGCTGCCGAGGGTGTCTGTCAGGCTAGACATCCTCTTCACCCGACCCCTCCATACGTTTGAGGCTGAGGTCACGGTATGCGGGCATAGAACTTTGTGTAAAACTGGATGAGCTGGCAGACCCTACGCCCTAGTAGCTACGACGTTTTTGTTCTCCAAAATAATTGAACTCAACAGTCCCCCGCGTTTCCAACTTCGACATCCGCCTTCTCATGAAGGGTTCGGAGGGGTTCGCGTACAGAATCTCCCCCAAAGGAGAAGCTGCCAGGTCGCCTAAATCAATCAAATGACTTGAATCACCATCGGGTGACAAAAACAAAGAATAGCAATTCTTATGCAGGTTACTCCAACCTCGCCGCAAACATCAGGATCCAAACCCCGCGCGGACACATCTGGTAGGAGCCTCCCATCACTCATGCCACCAAGGTAATCTTGTTTTTTCGCTTCAAAATTACACATTCAAACATTGCATATGCAAATCACTGCATCCCAATGCTTCGTGTCGCGTCACGAAACGGTAGTCGCCTCATTCGATATGAGCCGCAACAGGCCGAGGTTCGAAGGCTGGCCTACAAAGGGCTCAAGGCCGCCTTGTGTCAAACAGAGCCAGGGAGAAATAACTGAGGCGAGCCCTAGCGGCCCTGCCCAACCCCGCTCAGAAGCAGACTAGGACATCTCAAACCTTTTCTCGTTCGATTCTAACCCCGAGCCAAACCCACAGAATCTCCACCAAGGAGAGGCCAGCGGGCCACCGGAGCCTATCAAACGGCTCGGGCATCTGCTGGGAGGCGGGTTAAGAAGTTGTGGAGTGCCACCTGAGGGCTCTGCCGACCCCATCAGCAAATGATGGACCTGGATTCCACACGAACGTACCCGTTAGCGAGCTCATTGAGCGCGATACTCGAACCATCGTGGCAAGTATCATCTACTCAGTCCCTCCGATTGCGAAAATCGAGGATGGGGTACCGCGCGAAATATGACCGACCCCTATCAGACCCTAATAGGGCTCGAGGGCTAGAGCCGCTCGATCCAAAGATAGAGATTCGAAGGCAGACCCGCCAAAGGTCCGAGGCCGCCTCGCGTCAAACAAGAACCAGGGGGAAAACGGAGATGAGCCTCAGAGGCCTTTGCCCAACCCGCATTAAGGCGGGTAGGGTCATCTCAACCATCTAAAGCTCAATTCACCCTCTTGTCGAGACCATAGAGTCCCCATTAAGGGAAATATGTTGGAAGGTAGGACAAGGAGTGGCGAACTTATCAGGCATGTCATTCAAGCCACCGAGGCAGGTGACACCGCCCTAACCCCTCCAAATTACGAAGAATTGCGGACGGGACGAAACGTCATGGGCTGACCCTCGACCAAATCCTCACCATGCGTGGGGGCTCGGGGAAGGCCAAGCCAGCAGTAAAGACCGAACACACGGTCACGCAGCGATCGCCAAAGATCCTAAGTAAGGGGTACGAGCGAATACAAACGCTGGCGGCAGGGTTCGGTGGAACAAATTGGTAAGACCACAAAAAAGCCCACGCCTAGACAGCTATGGCATTTTTGCTCACCAGCACGATCAAGGTTTTCCCTAAAAAACCTCGGGCCCTGCGGTCTTAACAAACGGAAGGGTCGATCGCCTAACTCTTTTATCACTAAAAGGGAAGAAGGTAAAAACAAACAAAACAAAATTACGAAACAAAATCACGGAGTTGTTCCAGAACACGAATAAACTGACACTTGTTCACCCATTACAGATAAATGTTTTTCAAACTAAATTCACTAACTACTTCCACGAAGGGAGAACCTCTTCTTTCAGCCTGTCCGCCAGGTTCCGCGCAAAGGGAGTCACCGCCTTCTCCATCTCATCCAGCTCAGCGTCTTCATAGATAGGTGCAAAGCCTTTGCTCATCACCGCCAGGTTGATCTCCTGAGCATAATGGGAATGGGCGACAGTGAAGGCTTGGGTGATCCCTAGGCAAAAGGCGCTCTCCTCAAGCTGGCCCACCCACGCCGTGATACCAGCAGCACGAGTCATGAGGGAACCAGTCCCCTCCTCTTGCGCCACGTGCAGGTCGCCACAGACCGCCAGGACGGTGGAAGACAGGCGATCATACTCATCACTTTCGACCTAAAGAAGCCCCCGCGCCTCGGCGATATCGGCGTGCAGAACGACAGAAACTTCCTCGGCATCCAGCCGTCGGGCCACCTCAACTCCAAGATCCGCCTGGCGTGCCTCGGCCTCCTGACGCGCTTCTTCGTGCTCTTGGATGGCCCGGTTGACCACCACGACATCCTGGTTTGCCTTCTCCTGCAACGTTGCGGACCTCTCCTCAGCCTTCAGATTGAGGTCCCGCTCTGTCTGCAGCTCTACCAGGAGCTCGCTGGCCCGCTCACTGGCCGCGACACTCTTCTGTAGCAGCTCGTCTTGCTCTTTTCGGAGCCTGGCGATCTCCGCCTCATCCAGCTTCGTCCTCACTGACAAATCCTCAAACATCGCATGGAACTCCTCGACATCCCGACGTGCCTCGGCCTCCCACTGCTGGACGATAGCAAGCTGCGCGCTCACATCACCTCGTAGCCGGGCCTCTTCGGTGAGGCGGTCCCACTCCGCCTTTCACTCATGAAGAAATCGGGATTTGTTCCGGCTACGGGCAACAAGACTCTAAAAAGAAGACCAATATCAAGAATACGAAAACACAAGGACACGAGAAGTGAAGGGAAAAAAGACTTACGAAATCAACAAACCCCGGTTCCAGCCACATTGGGGGATGTCCCGGCACCGGGTACACAAAGTCAAGGATGGCGCCACGGGAGTCCTTCGTGGGCTCCATCGCCTCCTTGACGCGCTGCGCCACTTCAGAGTAAGGAAGCGCCTCATCAACGAGCACTGTTCCTTCGAACGACGCTTCGGGCACCATCTGGTACAGGGGGAGCGCGCGCGCCATCAGCAGCGCAACCCTCCTCGCATGGTAGGTGCCGATGATCCCCGCCCCCTTCACGCCCCTTTGCTTTAGAGTTTGGAGGGCGGTGAGAAGGCCGTTGAGTAGCTTCTTTCCCTTACCCAGGACACCCCACCCCCACGACCCCGGGGCCTCCAAGATGTAGCGCCCGGTGAAAGCTGGCAAGGGGGCGACGGCGTCATTCTTGAGATAGAACCACTGCGAATGCCACCCCTTGTTGGAGGTAGACAAACACATTAGCGGGTACGTCCCCCCTCAGGTGTTACGGAGGTGGATGCTGGCGCACCCCACCGGCACATGCAGCTCTTGTTGCCCGACCCGCCTCTTCACCAAGGTGACGGCAAATAGATACCGTCACAGGTTAAAGTGGGGACTTATCCCCAAGAACCCCTCACATAGGGTGACGAACGCCGCAATGTGCTGGATCCCATTGGGGGTAAGGTGCTGCAACTCCACCTGATAGTAATCCAGCAGTCCCCGAAAAAATGGATGGGCGGGCATGGCGAATCCCCGCTCATGGAAGTGAGCAAATGACACGACGTACCCTTCGGGCGGCTGCGGCTCCTTCTCCTCGTCGGGCAGCCACCACTCCTCGGCGGCGGTCAACGGGCAAAGGAGGCCTCGGTGGACGAGGCCCTCCAGGCGCTGAAGGGAGATGTTGGATTTGGACCCCGGGTCCATTGCGACGGTGGGAGCAGCACGGAGAAGAAGGCAGCAGCGAGCTCGACGGCGGCGACGGCGTGGGCGCAGGAGGCTAGGGCGATTGGCGGTGGAGGTCTTAGACGCAAAGGCAAGGGGGTGAAATATGGAACCCTCGGGGCGAACCCCGTGGTTTTATAGGGGCGACAGATGCGAGAAATGCAACCGTCCGCCTCGATCTCCGGGCCTGCCATGCGCACCGTCGCGTCACGTCGCGGGACACGCGCCCACGATCCCTATCCTCTCCCACCAGAATTGCACTGGACGGTTTGCCTTCCCGAAGCGACCGGACTCTTTTCCCACAGAGGGGACGTGGGCCACAAAAATCTCTTCTTCGAGCCGCCTGGGCCCATTATGACTAGGGCTCGGTCCGAACCGTCTGGATGGACGCCCTAGCAAGGGATGGGCCCGCAGATCCACGGTAGCTCCAATCAGGCCAAACCTGAATGAAATCCCCACGAACGGGATACCACGATTCCCGCAAAGAAAATCCAGTCAACGAAACACCGAGTCTTACAGCCTTACCCGCGGAGGGCCCGATACTAGCCCCCGGACGATTCTACCCAAATCACCCGGGGGCTCGGGGGCTACACCCACCGGGTGCGCTCGCGTGCACCCTCTAGCGAATTGACTCTGATACTACCCCCAGGCGATTCTACTCAAATCACCCAGGGCTCGGGGGCTACACCCATCGGGTGCGCTCGCGCGCACCCTCTGTCGAACTAACTCCGAGGAAATCGGAACACCCCCCGGGCGATTCTGCCCAAACCACCCGGGGGCTCGAGGGCTACTGTCAAGAACCTAATACTGGGGTACCCAAGGAGATGGAACCAATAACCATCGAACGTTAAAAACTCCTGAACGAACAAAGAACACCGCTGCGCTTCTTGCCCGAACGACGGGAGTTTTGGTTCCGCCTCGCTCGATGCCCGTCAGCCAGCTCCACCTCCCCCGATGGCTGTGGGACGGCTCCACCTCACCCGAGGGCTGAGGGCTGAGGGATAGACTCTGCCTCGCCTAAGGCCCGTCGGCCAGGTCCGCCTCCCCCGATGGCTGGGGGATGGCTCCACCTCGCCCGAGGGCTGAGGGCTAGACTCTGCCTCACCCGAGGCCCGTCGGCCAGCTCCACCTCCCCCGATGGCTGGGGGATGGCTCCGCCTTGCCCGAGGGCTGAGGGCTAGACTCCACCTCGCCTGAGGCCTGTCGGCCAGCTCCGCCTCCCCCGACGGCTAGGGGATGGCTCCGCCTCGCCCGAGGCCCATCGGCCAGCTCCGCCTCCCCCGATGGCTGGGGGACGGCTCCGCCTCACCCGAGGGCTGAGGGCTAGACTCCGCCTTGCCCGACCCCCGAGGGCTGGGTTCCGCCCCGCCCGATGTCCAAGGATTGGCTCCGCCTCGCCTGACAACTGTACCTCGCTCCCTCATGATGATAGGCACAGGATAGGACAAGACGTTCGGGTCAACCACGGCATCAAGGTCCATGCCCTGCGCCCCTACCAGAGAGTACCGCCAGGGCATGACGGGACAGGCACTTAGACCCTTCTAGGCGTAGCAGAGCCTGAATAGTATTACAGGCGCGTGCTCTTCGCCCTACAGTATTGTAGGCGCCGCCTTCAAACCACTAGGCAAAGAACCCGACACAGACATACGACAACCACTATGCTCAAAGGAGAGACTCCTGTCCTCTATAGTGGCAGAACAAGCAGTCACCGCGACATCCACTCCCTACGGGGTCGGGGTTCAACAACCCTGTCTGACGCGCCGCCCGTAGGGGCGGGATGGGACGCGCCCACTTGCTAAAAGAGGCTAGGGCATGGTCTACGAAGATCAACGAACACACCACTTCTGACATGGTCTGCCATGTTATACAGGGTAGGCGCTGGGAAAAAGGAAGACCCGAATCCTTCGAAGGACCTTCTATACCCTTGGTATTTTCCTCTTTCTCCCATCTGTAACCCCTACTCCCCCTTTGGTCTATAAAAGGGAGGGCAGGGCTCCCCACTAGAGGGACCAACTTTCAACAAACAACTCACATACAGACGAACTCATAGAGGGTTCAGTTCAACTCACATACACAGCCAAGCCACCGTCAGGCTCTTGGCCTCCTTTTGACCCTTCCATCAGAGACCTGGGACCAGTCCCTCTCTTGACTGTTTGTACCCCCTACTACGAACCGCTCTCAGCGCTAATAACACGAGTAGCAACAGACTGGACGTAGGAGGCCGTATAAACCTTGTGTCCTTTAGCGCACCATCCGGGCCTAACGCGCATAATTATAAATTTATTAGCCGGTGCTTGTTCGAAACACCAACAAGTAGGATCATGACGAAGAGATTTGAGATGTCCATGATGATGGGTGAGTTAAAGTTCTTCCTCGGATTTCAAATCAAGCAAGTGAAGGATGGAACTTTTATTAGTCAAACAATGTAGACCCATGATATGCTCAAGAAGTTTGACATGGTGAATGCCAAGCCTATCAAAACTCACATGCCAACCAATGGACATCTTGATCTAAACATTGAAGGGAAAGCCATGGATACCAAGGTATATCGTTCTATGATCGGCTCTCTACTTTATTTGTGCGCATCTAGGCCCGATATTATGCTTAGTGTGTGCATGTGTGCTAGATTTCAAGCTAACCCAAAAGAGTGTCACTTGGTGGCCATTAAGAGAATCTTGAGATATTTAGTACACACTCCTAACCTTGGTTTGTGGTATCCTAAGGGCTCTAAGTTTGATCCACTTGGGTATTCAGATTCTGATTACACCAGTTGCAAAGTAGATCGAAAAAGCACTTCGGGGACATGTCAATTTCTTGGACGATCCCTAGTGTCTTAGAGTTCTAAAAAGCAAAATCATGTAGCCCTTTCCACTGCCGAGGCCAAGTACGTTGCGGCCGGTGCCTGTTGTGCCCAACTACTTTGGATGAGGCAAACTCTTCATGATTTCGGATGTCATTTTACCAAAATCCCATTATTATGTGATAATGAGAGTGCCATTAAGCTTGCAAACAATCATGTAAGCCACTCTAGAACCAAGCACATAGACATATGTCATCGTTTCTTGAGAGACCACAAAACCAAAGGAGATATCGAAATTCGCCATGTGAGCACCGAAAAGCAACTAGCCGATATATTCACAAAGCCCGTCAAAGAGTCAAGGTTTCATGCTTTGCATAGTGAGCTAAATATACTAGATTCTTGTAACGTGGTTTGAATGTTAGCATGCCTCTGTTTGATAAATTAGTATCTAGGCAAAAGAGTTGAAAATTTTCATATTGTGCATGAAAATGATATATAAAAGGAAACTTATGTATCATGATCAAGGTCTGTATTGATTGTTTGTTTCTGATCATGGTATATAGGTGATATGTGTTCATATCTTATACAGAGAGAGTCATATAGATTATAGCTAACTCCCACTGTTTTGGAGAGCGGCACTGCCGGGCTAGGCATGTGGCAGTGCCACACTTTGAATCTCAATTGACATTTGGCACAAACGGTTTTACTGCAGGGCCCATTTATTCTTACTCTTATCTTGAGGTCCACAGTAACTTCTTTTCCTCTCTCTTTTCCCTGACACCGACGCCCGCACCTCTCTCGCCTCTCATGCCCGCGCCGTCGCCATCGCTTGGTCGTGCGTTGCCGGTCTCTGGTTGTGCCACGGTAGCTTCTAGCCCTCCCTCAACGTCGCTGATGACTGTTACTGCCCTTGGCTTGAGCAATTTCTTCCCTCTCCTCTCCATTCCTCGTTTAAAAAGATGGAGCACGGAGATAATGACCAAAAGGGGAAAAGAAAAATGAATAAGCAAAGAGACAAGGATCCACCTCGCCGTGGTCGAGGGAGATCAACAGCAGCAGGCAATAGTGCAGCTCCAAGGGGACTTGGTGACAGAGGGAGGCCCAAGCAATATATTGAAGATGAGGAGAGGCTAGAGATGACTTGTTGTACCATTGATGCCATTCCTGACATCCCACAGCATCTCTCTGAGTTTGATGGAGATAGATAAGAGATTTTGAGGGTGAGATCATCATGAGACCTCCAGATGACTCCCGCTAGCATGCAGTTGTCAACTATTCCAAGAGTTAGAAGCTGGTGGAAGAGACATGGGGGATCAATCCCTATGCAGTGCGCAAGGATTTGGGTATTGATTACAAATTCTGGACTGAGTTTTATTCCAAGTTTTATGCCACTGCCATTCTTGCATCCAAGAAAACCAAGATCATCAAGATGCAGTACATTAATTGGGATGAGATGCAAAAGAAGGAGGAGCCTGAGTTTGACAAGGTAATCAAATTTTGTGATAGGTTCCAGCTTTCAGACATCATGGGTTTCCAGTATAACTAGAATGGGGAGGTCCTTGCATAGTTTCATGCCACATACTTCTATGACCAGACCTCTGATGAGATTCACTGGATGACTGATGGTTGGCACTACCGAGTCGACTTTGTCACTTTTAGCCAGATTCTTGGCTTTGGGGAGGAGCACAGAGGCTACACTTACATTCATGATGAGGCTCGAGCTGAGATCCATGACATCAGTTACATGTGGAGAGATAGAAGGATTGCAGATGGTAAGAGGAGTGGTCTACATAGCTACTATTACATCCTCAACAACCTCATTAGGAACACCATCAACCCAAAGGATGGAGCAGCCTCAGATATTAATGGCTATGTGAGAAATGTGTTGGCTAGATTTGCTCTAGGTGGGGACAGGTTCAATGTCCCTAGATTTATGTGGACTGAGTTGAGATTTGTAGTGGAGGATAGGAGGAGGGGGCTGCCCTATGCCCCTTACCTCATGTTCATGATTGAGAGGGTCACTGGATTTTATTTTTTGAAGGACGGGATCCACACCGTCTACAAAATTAAGAATACCTAGCCATCTGTAGCTACTCAGGGAGCAGGGAGCTCTCATGCCCATGTAGACATCCCTGAATCTTTCCGCTCTAGGTCTCGTAGAGGAGGCAAGATGAAGAAGTTTGGCAAGTGGCTGAAGGCAATCTTCGGTAAGTGCACCTATGCATCTGACAGGGCGTATGAGACACAGCTTGAGCAGCATCAGCAGCGTGGACAGGACCTTCCACCATTTCCTCCCATTCCACCTCCTCCATAGTATGACCTTCCAAGTCTATCTGACACAGATTCAGATAGTGAGAAGGAGCAGCAGGGACAAGCCACAGATTGGGATGAGACCCTAGAGGGATACCTTGAAAGACAGGAGCCAAGGCGTTCCACTCGTTCTACTCGCTACACCGCACTACTCACCGTCAGGGTCATGCATGTATTGACTCCGACGATGATGATGGTGATGGTGGTGCTAGGATTGCTATAGGAGGTGCTAGGGCTACTGGAGGTGATAATATTGATTGGATGGACATCTAGGGAGATGACGAGTAGGTGTTGATCTTTCTTCTTTTCTTCTCTTTTTGGTGCTTTATGCCAAAGGAGAAGAAAATTAGAGGGGTCAACAACTTTTTCGACGCCATGGAGGTTGCTGCGTTCTTATCCGTTTAGAATAGTCTTCGTTAGGTGAGAGTTTGAGAGTCCATTAGAAACTCTATTTATGTAATAATGCTACTTAAGTACTTTATATATGGTTGGGATGTAGACATATATTAATCTATGCTGTCGCTTGTGATACATTTGTGCTAGAATGTATATTTTTATATGTATCACATGCTGTGTGGTGTCTGTTCTGATCTATGCTGTTATAGCAAGTGCGGAAGTGTCATTTGCATCACGTTTTACATACCTGACATAGTATGTAGCACCCCACAGGAGCATGGATGTAGGGGGAGCCCCATCACTTTCACTAAAATGTGAATCTTGGCTTCTCATGCCAATTTGAGAATTCAATTCTCTATTCACATACTTAGGGGGAGGCTCTGCACCCATGGCTGGAAAAGTCTCAGTATTTATTTCATATCTTTTGTAAGCTCTAATTGGGTTGTCATCAATCACCAAAAAAGGGGAGATTGAAAGTGCAATCAAGCCTTATTTGTGGGTTTTGGTGATGATAACCACACAATTAGAGAACTAATGAGATTTATCGAGATGACAAGCAGGAAATTTATATTCAAGGATGCTACACAAAATGGAGGAGCCCCCAATTACAAATACAGATGGCTTCAAACTCAAAAGAGGTTTAAGATTCTTTTATATCTTGAATTTGAGTATAGGAAAAGCCATACTATAAAAGGGGACACAATGCTTAAGCTAATATGTGCTACCAAGTGCTCAAACAACCGCAGCATCCTCAGATTCATAGCTAAGACAGTCCCCACTTCACTATTACCCTTGCTGTCTTGCGTGGTGCGGTACTATCGCACTTGAAGAGAGGCACTGACGCACTTGAGTCGCGGCACAAAGAAGTTAGCACCCATGATGACTTCCTCGGATGGCTCAAGATGTGTTAAACAGTCTCGCCCGACCGCTTGGGTGCGGGATCCGTCTCGCTCGACCCCAAGGTCATGGGATCCATCTCGCCCGACCCTTGGTGCAGGCTCCATCTCGCCCGACCCTAAGGTTGCGAGCTCCTTCTCGCTCGACCCCTTGGTGCAGGATCCGTCTCACCCGACGCCATGGTCGCGGGATCCGTCTCGCCCGACCCCAAGGTCGCAGGATCCGTCTCGCCTGAGCCCAAGGTCGCGGGATCCGTCTCACCTAACCCCAAGGTCGCGGGATCCGTCTTGCCCAACCCCAAGGTCATGGGCTTCGTCTCGTCCGACCTCGAGGCCATGGGCTTCATCTCATCTGACCCCTTGGGTGTGGTGACCGTTGTGGGCTAGGGTATATATACCTTTCCCTTTCCTCTCCAACAACTATCTGTGATTTAAGTGACCGTTAGGGGCTGGGGGTATATATATACCTTTTTCCTTTCTTCCTATTAACACATGCCTCTTCTTCCTCACTTGAGCACGTCCAAAGCAGAGCAGGAGCTCTCTCTCTCCCTTCATTGTTGACTTTAAGCCCTCAAGCAAATCCATTGATTTCCTCATCAATCCTTGAGGAAAAAGGGCCCCAAACTCGATTAAAGAGCAGCTCCATTGATTTCCCAACTCTAAAGAGCACTTGGTTCACGTTTTGGTCGGTGGTTGTGTTTGTTACTCTTGGAGCTTGGCTCCTTGCCAGCTAGAGCGTCGTCCGTGGAGCTTGCCAACTTGTGTGGTAGCCCCGGAAGGTTTGTAACCATCTCTTGAAGCTAGTAAACTCATCCCTCATCTCAAGAGTTAAGTCTCTTGACTTGAGAATGAGGAAGGGCTAGAAAGCTCTAAGCCTTAGTGGCTAACCTCAACAACGTGGAGGTAGGCAAGCCTTGGTGGCGAGCTGAACCACGGGATAAATCATTGTGTCACTTGTGCTTGATTTACATTACTTGCATGACATATTGTGGTTGAGGTGATTTCTAGGATTTTAAGTCGATCTACTTGTGTGTGGTGTTTCTACCACTTCTAGCTCTTGATCTGTGATTGTCATACCTGCAGTAAGCTAGGAAATTTCTCCGATCTAAGTTTTCATTCACGGACTTTGAACTATGACTCAAAGTTGTCTACAGGTGCGGCAGTGCCGCCCTCCAGAGCGGCAGTGCCGCAGAGTGAATTTAATAAAAGTTTGAGTGTTTGTTTTGATAGGCCTATTCACCCTCTCTATGCCAACTAGAGATCCTACACTATGGCAAGCTCGTCTTCTATGAAGGCGGCCGATGGTTTGCACCTCCGCAACCCCCCTCTCTTTCTCTATGTTTCTTGCACTAGCATGTTCTAGGATTTGCTATTCAATCAGATGTCAGTATGTATGCTAGATCTATGGCTAGATGAACCTGTCAAGTCTAACAATGGTATTAATCGCCTAACTAGGTGTAGATCTAGCTCATCGGGATAGAAAACCGAGTAGAAGAGTAGACGGAGGGGATTCGATTTGAAGAAACGGATCAGACCCCAACCCAAAACCCTAACCCTAACCCTAACCCTAGAAGGGAAACATAAGGAGAGGTGGAGGAATCTACCTGGTTTCTTCACCACCGTTGACACCACCACACGCGGGAAGAAGGCCCCGCCGCTGCCTCGCTGGCACATGGGAAGATGGTCGAGCCACGCTCGTCGCCGTGTGCGTGAGCCCGCTCGATGGTGGCGTGCTCACCCTCGGGTGAACGCGCACGCTGGCGAGGGGCCTATGGTGGCGCTAACCTTCTCTTCTCCAGCAGCCTTGGGTCACCGTCGCTGCTGCGCTAAGCACTGAGGAGAGGAGAGGAAAGCAGACATAAATGAGCTAGGGTATCGGGTGATAGACGACCGCAGGTGTTTTGATCCACCGACAACGACGGACAACCGTCCGATCGCGATGAACGACTAAGAGCCATTGGGCCAGATACAGCCCAGGCAGGGGAGTGAAATCCTAGCCCAGGCCCAGGTTGCGGCCTACGTGTGGGGGAGCGCGGGATCGAGCCGCCGCCGCAGGACGAATTCACTGCTGGGCCACGACAGTGCGCAGCGCACAAGCCATTTCGGCCCAAGTTGCACAATAATTTTTTCGTTTTTGTTTTTTAATTTTTAGAAGAAAATTTTGATGATTTTTGACTAGTTTAAATCTCTGTCAAAATTTGAACCAATGGGATAATTTTTTCAGAGAGTAGATGAATGCTTCTAAAAGTAGATAAATAATTTTTTCATGTTTCCGCTGCAATGTTAAAGTTTATTATCTTCTAATTAAATTTGAACTAACGGAAGGATTTAATTTGAAGAGCAGTTGAATTTTATTCAGTAAATTATAATATTATTATTTTTCTAACCAACATTAGTAATAGAAGTATTATAATGATTATTCATAAGTTTTTTCATTCCTTAATTCTATTTCTGCCCAACGGTGATGTAGAATTAGTGTATAAGAAAGTTGTATGTTTTAATTTTGACCAACATTAAATTAAGGCATGCAATTATTATGACATATTTTCTCACTATCTCTGACGGTGTTTTTCAGGACTCAACCCAATGGTATTTATCTCGCACATACCACCTCTTGAAGGGGGCAACTATAGGGTATGGCGAGAGAAGTATGAACTAGCACTTGCGCTATCTGAAAATGACCTAGCGCTTACCTCCCTGTGTCCTACTGAGCCAATGGACCTAGTGAGGGAAGAAAATGAGTATGATGCTGATTTCATTGCTCAGCAGCGAGATCATGCAGAAGTGCGGATGAAATATGATCTCGAACACAAGAAATAGGACATTTCAAACCGCAAGTGCTT
Organism: Miscanthus lutarioriparius; assembly: GCA_904845875.1. Lineage (NCBI taxonomy): Eukaryota > Viridiplantae > Streptophyta > Magnoliopsida > Poales > Poaceae > Miscanthus > Miscanthus lutarioriparius. The sequence continues at coordinate 106,301,895 of CAJGYO010000005.1, forward strand.
GATGGTGGCTAAGTCCACAATTTCAGATGCTATAAGGGGGTCTATCCCATATTGTGATACTGCCACAGAGTATCTTAAGAAAGTGGAGAGTTAGTTCACTGGCTCTTCAAAGGCTTATGCCAGTACTTTGATCAAGAAATTGTTCAATGAGAAATACACTAGTGGCGGTATTAGAGAGCACATACTGAAGATGAGCAACACGGCTTCGAAGCTGAAACCAATGGATTTGGGGCTCAAGAATGAGTTCCTAATTTATTTGGTTTTTGCTTCCTTGCCCAAAGAATATGAAACTTTTGTTGTGAACTACAACATGCAGCCCGATAAATGGGATATAGAGAAGCTCATTACAATGTGTGTTCAAGAAGAGGAGAGGCTAAAAAGCTCACAGGGTGACTTTGCTAACCTTGTGAAGGATAACAAAAAGAAGAACTTCAACAAGAATACCAAACCTCCAGGGAAAGCCCCTCAGAATGACCACCATAAGAAGAACAACAATGCTCAAGTTGAAAAGGATCAATGTAAATGGTGCAAAAAGCATGGACATTATCAGAGGGATTGTCCAGATTTCCTGAAAAGCCTTCTAAAGAGAGGTGAGGATTTCATTACATTCATAGATGAATCCTTGTATTTAAGTTATGCAAAATTTACTTGGTGGATTGATTCAGGTGCAACTATTCATGTTGCAAATTCATTACAGGGATTCCGTACGAGGAGGACCCTGCAAAGAGGAGAAAGAAGAATTAAAGTTGCAAATGGAGTTGAAGCTGAAGTTGAAGCCATTGAAGATCTTTCTCTAGAATTAGATGATGGTTTTTGACTTCAGCTTTCAGATATTCTTTATGTACCCTCTTTGCGTAGAAACTTAATAAGTTTTCAAGATTCGATGATGATGGATATGATTGCCATTTTGGTAATGGCAAATGTCGGATTGTGATTAATAATAAGTGTGTTGATCTTGTCTTCCGACAAGACAAGCTTTATTTATTATCACTTTCTGAGAATGTGAATGATGTGAGCACTGTACATGAGAATGTCTCCTCGTCTATGAATGCAAGTAATAAGCAGAAGAGAGTTCATGATACATCATCAAAATTATGGTACTGTCATTTAGGCCATATTTTGAGGGGGAGAATAGAGCGATTGATTAAGAAATCAATTCTTCTGCCTTTAGAATTTTTAGATTTAGAACAATGCATAGATTGCATAAAAGAAAAGTATGTTAAGAAAATAAAGAAAGATGCCAAACGAAGCGCAGGAATTTTAGAAATAGTTCACACAGACATCTGTGGTCCCTTTTCTATGAAAAGTGTGGATGGTTATGATTCATTTATAATATTCACAGATGATTATTCTCGTTTTGGCTATATTTATCTAATTATGGAAAGATCGGAAGCGTTGGATAAATTTAAGATATTTAAAGCTGAAGTAGAAAATCAGCACGACTTAAAGATTAAGGTAGTAAGATCCAACTATGGGGGAGAGTACTACGGTCGACACACCCCATATGGCCAAGTTCCTGGACCTTTTGCCAGGTTCTTACAAGAAAATGACACAGTTGCCCAGTATTCTACACCGGGAGTCTCAGCAGAATGAAGTAGCTGAAAGATGCAACTGTACCTTAATGGATATGGTGAGAAGCATGATAAGTTACTCTACCCTATCGATAAGTTTATGGACGGAGGCATTAAAAACCACCATTCATATTCTTAATCGAGTGCCAAGCAAGTCGGTGCCCAAAACACCGTATGAGTTATGGACAGGAAAAGAACCCTCACTTAACCATTTACGTGTGTGGGGTTGTCCAGCTGAGGCAAAAGTCTTTAACCCAAACATAGGGAAGCTAAACTCCAAGACAGCCAGTTGTCATTTTATTGGCTATCCAGAAAAGTCAAAAAGTTATCGCTTCTATTGTCCTGACAGACAAACGAAGTTTGTAGAAACAAGTCATGCTATCTTCTTGGAGGATGATATGATTAGGGGGATCATGGTAGCGTGAGAAATTAGTTTTGAAGAGAAGTGGGTATATGTGCCCACTCCTATGGTTCAGGAGCCATTCTTCACGCTACCTGTTGTTGCTGTACCAACAGTGCAAGACACTATAGTAACAACACCTGTCGTTAGTTCTCCTGTGGCAACAATGAATGAACATGAGGAACCTGACCTTTAGGATCCCCTAGAACCCGTTGTCACACATGACAGAGAGCAACAACAGCCTCATATAGAACAAGCATCATCTAATGAGGCCCCTAGAAGGTCTCAAAGAGTCAGGAGATCAGCCATTCCTGATGATTACAAAGTTTATGAATGTGAGAAATTTCAAATGGAGGGTGATCCCACCTCATTTGAAGAAGCCATGAGAAGCACCCACTCATCCAAGTGGCTTGAAGCCATGGAAGATGAAATGAAATCAATGAAAACCAACAGTGTTTAGGACTTAGAAACAATTCCTAAAGGAGCCAAGACAGTAGGCTATAAATGGGTCTACAAAACTAAACATGACTCCAAAGGGAATATAGAAAGGTTTAAAGCGCGACTTGTGGCGAAAGGTTTCATGCAAAGAGAAGGCATAGATTACAATAAGACATTTTCTCCAGTCTCATGTAAGGATTATTTTATAATCATAATGGCGCTTGTAGCACATTACGATTTAGAATTACATCAGATGGATGTAAAGACGACGTTCCTAAACGGGGATCTGGAGGAAAATGTTTACATGGCACAACCAAAAGGTTTTGCTGTGGAAGGAAAAGAACGTATGGGATGACACCTGAAGAAATTCATTTACAGATTAAAACAAGCTTCAAGACAATGGTATTTGAAGTTTGATAGTACAATAAGAAAGTTTGGGTTTCAAGAAAACATAGAGGACAATTGCGTTTATGCAAAGTTCAAGAATGGAAAATACATTTTCCTAGTCTTATATGTGGATGACATCTTGCTCGCTAGCAGTGATGTTAATCTACTACTAGAAACAAAGAAGTTCTTGTCCTCGAAGTTTGATATGAAGGATCTCGATGAAGCTTCGTTTGTCCTAGGAATAGAGATTCACCGAGATAGAGAAAAGGGGGGTTTTAGGATTATCACAAAAGGCATACTTAGAAAAAGTTCTAAAGAAATACAGTATGCAAAATTGTAAGTCTCCACCTGCTCCCATAGTCAAGGGTGATAGATATGGGGAATTTCAATGTCCCAGGAACCAATATGAGATCGATCAAATGAAAGCGGTTCTATATAGTTTAGTTGTCAGAAGTTTACAGTATGCTCAAGCGTGTACTCGCCCTGACTTAGCATTTATTACCGGGTTACTTGGCAGATATCAGAGTAATCCAGGAATAGAGCACTGGAAATTAGTAAAGAAAGTTTTGCGTTACCTGCAAAGTACGAAGGGTCTCATGCTAACGTACAGAAGATCTGATTCCCTGCACATAGAGGGTTATACTGTGATAATAATCCAGCAGTATGTTATGCTCACAACAATAAGTCAAGTGGTGCTGCCAAACACATTGATATAAAGTATTATGTTGTGAAAGACAAAGTCTAGGATCATATAATTAGTCTTGAGCATATGAAAATAGAAAAGATGCTCGCGGATACGCTTACAAAAGGCTTACCACCCAGCATGTTCAGAAAACACTTAGCCGACATGGGTTTAATGGAAAGCCTATGATTCCTGAACAATGAGGGTCTAGTTGAGAATCTATTTCAAAACAGAGAGGTGTATTATAGCTGTTTAATCTAATGGCAACAGACCGTGACGATGAGGCACGCTCTATACACTGATCTGTGATGGAATGGGAACAAGATAAAGCAAGTAAGTTGAGTTTATGTCATAAGGTGAGATCAAGGGGGAGAATATTAGATTGATCTCCACCAATGGCCAATTGGGCCCTTAGATCCGCGCCCTGATCAGGGGCACCCAACCGCTTCATGATTGGTGGGCCCCATCGTACAGCGCTATAAAAAAGAAGGTGGGGGCCAGGGCACAAGGCACGAGAATCACCTGAGCTGCCAGACGCCCCACATACAGTCCCTAAACCCTAAGCCGATCTAGTGAGGGCGTTGCTGGGCCGACGAGAGGACCGCCACTGCCACCGCCGGGCCTCTGCACCACTCGCCACTACGTCCCAGCGACTTCACCACCGACCTCACCACGCCACCGACAAGCACCCCATGGCAAGCTCATCTTCTACTTAAGGCGGCCGATGGTTTGCACCTCCGCAACCCTCTCTCTCTCTCTCTCTCTCTCTCTCTCGCACTAGCATGTTCTAGGGTTTGTTATTCAATCAGATGCCAGTATGTATGCTAGATCTATGACTAGATGATCCTATCAATTCTAACATCCTACAATTGGAGTGGTTACTTATTTCATGAAAAGAAAAAGTTATATTCCTTTACATATATTATTGTTATGCTTTATTCAAGAATCATGTTTTACTATTTGATTAGTTCTTGAATTGAATTTGACCAGATGCATGATTAAATCACATAGTATCTATAGACAAGTGGCGCTTTTGTTTAAGAGAAATGTTTATGTTATATACTAATTAAAATCTTAGATAGTTCTATTTTTTTATATGCCTTATCCCAAAAAGTTCCCTAATGGGAGAAAACATTTTTGGACAGTATACTTCCATCCAAAATAAGATCAACACAGAGACCAAAAGTTCTAGCCCTGCATCAAAAATGGATAAGACAGATTAATACAGTATGAAGGGCCCTAAATTGCTAGTTCTCCCGAGGTTCTGCTGCAAGAGAAAAGCAACTAATCTTGGTTAAAATAATAAAAGATTACGGATGTACCATCTCCTTCCATAATTCTGATTTGAGTGGTGGAATCTCATGAGTGGGATAAACTAAACACCGAGAGTTGCCTTTTAAGGCATCCTAATATTGATAAGGCCGATCAATTATCAATTAATTTGTTTGCATACATCATCGCTCGAAAACCAATCTACATAGGTTACTTGATGTTCAATACACTTGGTCAAAAGAAGGAATTCTTTCAAAGGTAAATGAGTTTGCAAGTTTGAGTCAAAATAAAAGGCATAACTTAAATTTCATAGTTTATTCCATGATTTCATCAGCCTTTTGTACTTGGATATAACACAACCCTTTCTACCCTCTTTGTATTTTACAGTGAATGAAATTAAATCAGCCGAGAAGTTTAAGGCATTCAAGACTAACTACTTGTAAGAAATCACTATATCTACCTTTAAGGAAAATATTATCTCTCTAACAGTTTTTGCCAAGGTGTGTGTGAACCATAAAGATATATCAAGAGACTTGTAGAAGCTGAGGAACTAAAGATGAAAATTATTCCAAACCCCAAGGTATATCGCCTATCTGAATCTTTCATGATATCCTTTTGTGCATATCAGCTTATATAGAAGTGTGCATCAATCGATTCTTTGTTTGGATTTGTTGAGAACTCTTACGTATGTTGGGTTCTTCTACTAAGAATTTGGCATTTATAGGAAATTGATGGTGTGAAAGTCCTTCAAACTGCAGCTGGAGCAGTTATTCTAGTAAGCAAACAACTCCCATCATATGAAGTCTAAGCACTCCGCTTTTGTACATTTTCTTTGAATATGTGCTCTAATATTTTTGTTACCTTTAACTAGTTATTTGACAAAATAATTGAATTAATGTTCCCGCTTCTCCCAGCCGAAAGGCTACATCTAATTTGTTGCTTGTGCAAGTATTTCCGAAAGCATCTCATCGTTTTGTGTAACACCTTGTTACGATCCGCTTAATAATAATTTAAGGCTTAATAAACCTAATAAATAAGTTTTCTATGCTTGGTGATAAATTCTGCATGAAATGATACGGTACATGTTTGTTTAAATCAC